>JAWPHD010001273.1:5000-339099 GCA_037043455.1 Cyrtodaria siliqua
TTGTGTTTTACTTATACTGCCTATTGATGCTGCCTTGTTGGTTAGAGATTAGATGATTAGATCATGGCGGGGATTTCTTTATATACACTGTCCTGTTTAAATGGGATGACAGTATGGTCAGTGTGAGGTTTGGTGCACCGTAGAACCGGTTTAAACCTCCAGTGGCCTACTTTGCCACTGACCGTTCCAAGGCGGTAGCCCTATTGTCAACCCTTTTGAGTTTGTGATGTTGTTTGCATTTATTATTACTTTTGCTTTCTTGTTTGTCTGTTTTCGTATTTGTCTGTTTTCGTGGTTGACTGTCCTCCTTGAATGCTACTTTCCCTGTCCGATCTTTTTATATTTCTTTGGTGTGGGAAGGGTTGAGTGTGGGTGAGCGGATGACACAATTTGCATATTTTGTTTGACAAACCGTTTAAATGTGACAATGAAACTAATATTTTCTTCGTTGATGATTTGACATATGTTTTGTTAAGATGTCTAAGCCCCTGTTTTAGTATAAGTTAACTTGTTCGTAAGTATTACAAGTATTAATGTGTAATTCTTCGATAATTGCATCATAATTTATAAATTGAAGGGACACATAGCGATCTTGATTTCTTTAAAACTCGCGGCGTCCTGTCATTATTTCTAGATCACTTGCCTATTTGAAATCTTATTAATAAATATTTTTTTGTGTTTTTGCGAATTGCATAGTTGAGACATCTTTAATTAGGTTTAAAGAATAAATGACGCCGGATCAATAATTCGGGGTGATAATTTGATTGCTTGATAACTACTGCACGATTGACATGTGTCTCTTTAAATTCTACAAATACCAACAATCATGTACTATTGATTCAACTAATAAACCACATATTGATGATATAAACTGCATGTAAATGTTCAGCTATGCAACTGTCTTTAAATAGATGTTTACGTTATGAAACAATTACTGTTCACGCCACATCTCAACATAGTTTAAATTAACATCTCTATTATTAGTATTTTTCATATGTAAGACAAACACTAGTATACAATTTCATAACTGTACACGGGTTCTGTCATGAATCGCCATTATTTCATTGCACTTAACATAACAAAATAACACCGATCGCCGAACAGGAATTTGTGAACACATAATTAAATTGCGCCCATTAGATAACACATATCGATTGATAAAATGTCCCAGTATAAGGCTACGCAGGTGTTGTACAGGCATCTAATTTTTCAGTATGTTTTTTTCAAATTGCATACTAATATGTTGTTAAACAATAACATTCCATTCAAAAGTTCTATATGAATGAATGAATCAACGAAAGGACGGAATGACGGACAGAAGGACGGACGAACGGTTTGATGGATGGTTGATTTATTTCGAACGAACAAACGAACGAACGAACGAACTAACGGACGGTCGGATAGATGGATGCATGCATAAATGGATGCACACATGAATGAATGATTTAACGAACGCACGAACAAACGCAAGCACGCACGCATGTATGCATTAAAGAACGAGCGAACGAACGAGTAATGAACGAGCACGAATGAGCAAATTAATGGAGAACGAACGTTTGTTTTGTTTTTTCGATTGAATGGTATTTTACGTCATTTTCATCACATGTTAAGCTATATATGACGGTCGATTTTTTTTTTTTTTGGTAGAGGTAGACCATCCCATTTTTCCTGGGCAGAACCAGTATTATATACCTCCGCCATCCGTAAGACACGACACGTTCTCACCTGACAAATCGAGCTCCCATTGGGATTCGAACTCGCAGCGCTGAGAGAACGAACAAACGAACAACCGAATGAATCAAATAATAAATGACAGTCGTGAATATAAAGGGTAGACACATTAGTATAACATGTATCTTCTTTAAAGCCGTCTTATATATAATCAATATACGAAATAGTTACAAAAATAACTGAAACAAACAATAGTAATATCCAATACAATGATTCTCTATTACATAGTGCTATAATTAGTGTCAGCAACATTATTTAAGTGATCGAACCATATGCAGTTACAAAACAAGCAGTATCCGTATATTAAAGGGACACAAGGTAATCTTGACGTTTTTATCAAAAAATAAAATTAGCATTTCTATTTATTTATCTTTATTCAGTATAATTCTGACGTTAACCCTGCTTGCATATAATTAAATAAAAGTTTAAGTTTTCATTAAGTTTTACCATAAGTTATAATATATAATTATTGGTATAATATCATCAACTGTTTAGTTTGCTTCATATTATTCTTATAATTAATATTAATGATTGAACAAAAGGTATGTAGGAAAATAAACGGGACGCCGCGAGTTTTAAAGAAATCTAGATTGCCGTGCGTCCCTTTAAAATATGTAGCCGATAAACTACATATGGTACACAGGTAATCACATGATCAAATCAATATACAACTACTTTACTCTTAACGAGGTGGATTACATGAATTCGTATTCTTATACAGATTACATACAGTGTTAACGAGTTTAACTGTGTTATACACACTTATAATAATAACAAACTCGTACTCACTTGTTCGTTAATACATATTTATGCCATTTCCAATTAATCCATGACTGCACTATCCGCCATTATTTTCTTGTTCCGAATGACATTCATGGTAAACGGGTAATCTGCAAATATAAAAAACGGGATATAAAACGTCCGTCTTATGTAATACAATACCATATTTTAGCGACGCTCGCAACGGGGATTCTACTATTATGCTGATTAGTATTATCCGTATTATTATTATTATTATTTTTATTATTGGTGGTGGTGGTGTTGTTGTTGCTGTTGTTGTTTTTGTTGTTGTTGTTGCTGTTAGTTATCGTGGTGGTGGTTGTTTTTTTGTTGTTATTATTGTGGTTGTTGTTGTTGTTGTTGTTATTGTTGTTGTTGTTAAACATGTAGCTGAATCTGTTTTATGGATAGTTTGCAAACCTGTCCAGAAAAGTTACTAGCTTAACAGTAATAATTATAGTAAACGCGTTTTTTTTCAAACGTTTGTTTTTTCCGATTAATATATGAATGTTAAGCCTAGAAAAATCATCCAATGAACGATTAAAGTGTTAGTGCAACATTCCGTTAGACCTCTTTGAATATTATCTGTGGGTACGCAAGTGGTTATTTCCTTGGGCGTCTCTACTCACTTGAGAACTGTATGGCAACGTTGAAAATAGTTCCCTACCGAGTACCTCTTTGAAAAACCTCTGAAAATCCGCCAGCTTGAATTGACCGAATAAAATGAAGAAAAGTCGAAATTCTTATATACGCAGCCATTATTGCCACTAAATCCTCGATTTGAAATTATTTATACCAATGAAAAGAATGTCATAAGTCAAAGAAAACATCAACATATTTATTGAATGCTTTCAAATCGAGCATCAAACATGCAAAAATACAGCGATTTTTACGTCGATGTTGTCAATTCAGTCAACTTCGAAAGACTAGTATGTTATTGTATCAACGTAATGTTATATATTCTGTTAACATGCTATTTCAACAACTTATCTTATGTCCGAATCCAATCTGTAAAGCGGCTAGAAAGGCTATATAATCAACAAAGATAGCTCACAATTCGATTTTGACTCGTCCCAAACACGTTATAGGGGTATTCTCAACATTATTATTACAGATGATTATGACGTAATACCTAAGGAAGTAACCCTGTTTAACAAGTTGAAGTGCGGATACAGGGTCGGGGATGAAGGGGATTTTTAAGGAAGGTACTATGTACGAAGTTTGGGATTACGGTGCACCAGACCCCCCAAAAAAAGCATATGGTGCAAACATGAATGGAAATCCAGGATACCCTTCGTTTATATGCAGAATGGTCTATAATCCGCAAGCCATAGTGTTCGAAACTCAATTTAAATTTGAGGCACGATACCTAAATTGTGTGTGATGTGCGTCCGACTTACTCCCCATACCCCATCACATCAAATACCCCACCGACACGCCACAAAAAAAATATATACAAAAACAAATAAAAACAAATATAAAAAAAAAGTAAAAAAAGGGCTCATTTCAACAACAAATATTGAGGCCCTCAAAAATAATTAAGAAAACACAAGTTTATTGTAACAAATGGCCTAAGAATGTTTCGACTTTAAAACAACAACAAAAAAAAACTATCTCTTCCTATGCCATCCACTGATGATTTAAATCCCACTGTCCTATTTGAACTGCCTCTCGGAGGCCCTGGGTTCAATCCTCCGTGGTGCCACTGAGTTCCGTCGGTGTGTTCTTGGGCAAGACACTTTCCCTTAGCCTTCACCATCTCCATACATCCGCCGCAAACCCGTACCGTACCTTTTTCTTCTTTTTTCTTCTTTTTTTTTTGTACATTTTTTTTTGTAGTGTGTGTGTGTATGTGTGTGTTCGGGGGTGGGCTGGGTATGGGTGGGGAAGGCTACTACGTGCTTAAAAACATGCTGAACCCCATCGTGTTATTACTTTTATACCATTTCATCCCCCTTTTTTAAAATCATGATTTCCGATCTCATAGTGTGCCCTTACAACTAGAAGGTATACATTACTATCTGAAACCCTAGACTCGCCCACGGGTCTCCATTATATGTATATAAATAAAATACAACTACTTTATATTTTAGATGTACTTAATGCTCATTTCCAGATGAGGATACAAGGTTGGAGATCGAACGACCCATAACATCTGAAAACCCGTTAACATAATATACATGCATTTCAAACCAAACCAGATATACAAGAAGACCCCAACCCGCACAAAAAAAAGGTTTCGTGACCTTGTAAACAAACTCATCAGACTAAGATCATTGTTTTCGATCGTCAATCATTTATTTCAAAAGTTATATGCCACATAATCACGAAACCTCGATCCGCCTTTGGCTTCTATTTCCGTTATTTATATTTTTCAGACCTAATAACGAAGAGATTGGAAACTTTGAACAGGTTATAAAGAGAAGAGAAACTGAAGTTTATTTCTCGTTCCAATATGGTAATTTCAATACTAAACATTTTGAGCAAATAATAAGAACTTCGAAAAGTTCACTTGGTCAACTTGGAAGGGTAACCACGTGATATTTAGCGACCACGCTGGTTGATCGGAAGTTTCAAATCTCATGAATCGATTTGTTATTAGAGAAGTTAGTATCTGTTAGTTATTAGATCTGTGTATGATTTTTAGAATGGGCCTAGAACCGTTTGCTGGCCTTCAGAGTTTCTGTACATTTTGTTGAAGAAACTAAATTTAAAAATAAAATCCCGATATTTCTGTCACTAGCTAAACAACACATGTATAAATCCCCTAAAATCTGAAAAGTTATTAATGTTAGTTAAAGTTATGTGCCCTGAAGAATGGTTTCAAACTCGGGTTCTTTACATTCGCATATACTTCATTTGAACAAACTGTATAATCTATTGGTTTGCCAACAGGCTTGCATTATGATAGTATAGAAATATAGAGAGAAAAATAGATGCGTTAAATATATAGGCTGTAGTAAAGGTCCTTTACTATATACATATACTATAACGCCTTTCTTCTCTATATCCTCCTATACTAGAAAAATATAATAACACAGTAATGTTCTACTTACTTGTACATTTGTATGTTACAGTTTGACTTAAATCTAAGAGAATCAATCTCGGTGTCCAGGTAGTGCAGTCATTAGCCTGCTCACTTTGCAACATGGGTATTATTCCCCATCGTGGTATCAATAGCTGTGAGAATGAGAGGGTAGGGTGGTGGCTAGCAGCGATAATCATAGTTCTTAAAGTTATGCTTTTACATTCTCTACACACCATAGAGCTATGATGCGCCCTATAGAAAATATAGATAAGTGTGCGGCATCAGTGATTTTTTTACAGTTCTGTTATTATGAGTCCTGGGACTCATTGCCTTCAGGATTTTTGAGTCCTTTGGATAAACGTTGAGTCCCGTTCGACATGTGATTCACATTATTTTTTTTGACAGTACCTGAATCTTTCCTCAACTTGGATGGCCTTTAATATTGATATTTCATGATTTCAAATATTATGAGTAGGTAACAAAATCACTGCGGCATGTCTCCATCCACATTTCTGGTGAGGTTTCTAAGACATCACACAATGCCTGCATAAACAACCGCTGTATTTGATGCAATTTGAAATTATTACCTGTGATATCTAAGTAAATATAGTAATAATATGAGAGGTGTTGCACTTTACATTACCTTTCATGAACAGACTCAATAAAACTGAGTCTGCTACTTTTATCTCTTGCTTGTGTTTGTTGCTGCCAAGGAATCCACTTTGCACTATTTTGTTAACTGCTACATATATCCATATGTTAATCAAACCTAAATGTATTAATAATAAACAATTCAAACATTGAACAAATTTGCACAATATAGTTAAACTTATGTTACCGGCAAATACAAATGTATATATTTATACCGTGTACATGTATATATTGATATTATTATCTATTAGGCCATATAGTGTTTAAACGCTATACAGCACTTCAGTTGTGCTCATGATTCCTCTATTCGTCGTCATCACGTTCTTTAAACACAATATCAGTCATGTTACTGTTAAAATGTGTAACAAGAAAGGAAGTGCAAAACCAGCAGTAACAATTTTTAAAAATATAATCTACAAATGTATTCAAATAGTACAGTGAAAAATAGTCTCTGACAAAATACACATAAATGAGTTCCGTATTTCTTTAAAATCCGATTTAAGAATAAAGTCCGAATGATATTGTCAGGTGTTCCTTTAATCTTAATTGTCATACTATTTATACGGAACTACTGAAGTAAATACTTGTTGGGTATTTTTATTTACAACTAAAAATGCCAATTTCAATGATATATAATTTATATACATATTTGTTTAAATTACGCATATTATTGCTGAAAACCCTTTGGCTCAAACAAGCGCCCCAAACAATAGAACAAATATTGTATTTACCTATAAAGTTGTGGATCAAACGCGCACAACACGTATCGGATTGCAAAACAGATAATAGCGGAACAAAGGCGCAATCAGGTAACACAGTAATTACATTACAGGTCATTAAAACGTGTTCATAATAACGAATAGCAAAGCTAGGGTTACTTAAAGCAATGAACACGCCAAATAACGACAACATTACACTACCGAACGTTTATCAAACTTCTATACAGGTATTCAGGTCATATACAAATGTGTATGTGCCGAATAAAAAGATAGGCTTATTCACGGGTTTTTAAAATATCCATGATTGAATATGCGTAAAATGATTGGTAACTATTAATTCGACACTCCAGTTCTGGGGTTTGGCGCGGCAGGTTAAAGCAGTAAATATCGTGTATAAAGAGTTAGGATTCTCAAAATATGCAAGTTTTATATATATAGTTATCTCATCGACAGTAGGCTTATAATCATTGTACATATGTTGCTGGTGGGAGAGCTACATTAAAAACAAATAACACAAAATCAACCAAATAGTGTTGTCAGTAAATATTGTATATATAGTTTGCGACTAATAGCACTTACTATCTCTTCTCACCCCACACCTCTCTCTGGCCTAAAGGGTTAATCGTAATAACGTGTTGTGTGCGCTTGTTTGTGGGCATGTCGTACGTTCGCGCGTACGTGTGTGTGGAAAACATTGTACCACTTACCAACGGATTCGAACCCGCAGTCCTAGACACAAACCTCAACACAGCGCTTCGCCGAAGCCTTAGTCCAGTCGGCCACCTATTTAACACCAAAAAAAAAAATTTCAGAAAAACGGGCTTTACTCTTGAACGCGTCTTTTCCGTCAAATAATGACACACAGATATGATACTCAGGTTACAAACATTTACCATAGAAAGACGCCAGATCAATACCGATGCAATGAATAGGTTACTATCATGTAATGTGAATCCTCTATGTATCCATAGTCGCTATGGTTGTCGATATTTGATGGAAAAGCCCGAAGATATATCCGTTCAAGAGTAAAGCTTTAGTATCACCCGGTTCCGAAATAAATATAGTTGGGTTGACTAGGTGGACGATTGGGTTAAGGCGTCTGCTATTGGGCGAGGCGCTGTGTCAAGGTTGGTGTCTAGGACTGCGGGTTCGAATCCGTTGGTAAGTGGTTGGTACAAAATGTTCTCCAATTTAATGTTTGTACTTGTATCTTATAGAAAGTTAACTTAATGAAAGTTCGTTATTATGTGTTTAATTATTTCAAATGATTATAGATGTGTGCGTGTGGGCGTGCGTGCGTGCGTGCGTGCGTGCGTGTGTTCGTGTTTGTGTGCACTGTAATGCCTACACGCGTGGGAACAGATCGATCATAACTACATGTGAATAAGATCATAATAATAAATAATTATTGTCATGTTGAATTCAATGCGAATAGTTCAATCGTGTATTTATTAATTTATATATGTATAAACCCATTGTTTAAATCTGGTGCATCACCGTTATTGTGAAATGTGACAATTTAGCTACACTAATATAATAAATACAGAAATGGTGATCCCTTGGAAGCAACAAACACAAACACTTATTTAGGTCAACTTTGAAAACGTAGATCATATTGAGAAAAACAAATGTGACGCAGTGAAGATATAAAATGTCATGTTTACGGTTTATTCATACACAGTATGTTTTTTAACATTAATGTAGTTAACGATGCGTATAAGCATAGTGCATTAAAGGGAGGTAAGACGCAACATATATACATTTGATACCGAACAGAGTTTTGCTCATTAACAAACTTAGAATTTAACACTATACGATGATCATGCCCGAGCAACCGTATGTTATGTGGTCAACGTTTTTTGAAATGGGAAATAACGATACTTAAACTACTTATAGAGGGTTGTGAAACAGGTAACCTTTCTGTGCCTTTTAGAGGTATACCTTTTCTTAAGCCTTTCTGTGCCTTTTAGAGGTATACTTTTCTTAACAATGCTATAACACCTGTCTGTGCCTGTTAGAGGTATACTTGTCTTAACCATGCTATAAAACCTTTCTGTGCCTGTTAGAGGTATACTTGTCTTAACCATGCTATAACACCTTTCTGTGCCTGTTAGAGGTTTACTTTTCTTAACCATGCTATAAAACCTTTCTGTGCCTGTTAGAGGTATACTTTTCTTAACCATGCTATAAAACCTTTCTGTGCCTGTTAGAGGTTTACTTGTCTTAACCATGCTATAAAACCTTTCTGTGCCTTTTAGAGGTATACTTTTCTTAACCATGCTATAGAACCTTTCTGTGCCTTTTAGGGGTATAATTTTCTTAACCATGCTATAAAACCTTTCTGTGCCTTTTAGAGGTATACTTTTCTTAACCATGCTATAAAACCTTTCTGTGCCTTGTAGAGGTATACTTTTCTTAACCATGCTATGCAACCTTTCTGTGCCTTTTAGAGGTATACTTTTCTTAACCATGCTATAAAACCTTTCTGTGCCTTTTAGAGGTATACTTTTCTTAACCAAGCTATAAAACCTTTCTGTGCCTTTTAGGGGTATACTTTTCTTAACCATGCTATAAAACCTTTCTGTGCCTTTTAGGGGTATACTGTTCTTAACCATGCTTTAAAACATTTCTGTGCCTTTTAGAGGTATACTTTTCTTAACCATGCTATAAAACCTTTCTGTGCCTTTTAGAGGTATCCTGTTCTTAACCATGCTATAAAACCTTTCTGTGCCTTGTAGAGGTATACTTTTCTTAACCATGCTATACAACCTTTCTGTGCCTTTTAGAGGTATACTTTTCTTAACCATGCTATAAAACCTTTCTGTGCCTTTTAGAGGTTCACTTTTCTTAACCAAGCTATAAAACCTTTCTGTGCCTTTTAGGGGTATACTTTTATTAACCAGGCTATAAAACCTTTCTGTGCCTTTTAGAGGTATACTTTTCTTAACCAGGCTATAAAACCTTTCTGTGCCTTTTAGAGGTATACTTTTCTTAACCATGCTATAAAACATATCAACGATATCTATTGGTCAATTGTCCACGACATCTAAGCACTGATATGATAAATAATAGAAGAATTTCGACATTTTGGGAAAAACAAGATTTGTACCAAATAATAAGATGAAATGTCGGGACTATACTTACATAGTTATTAAATGCCCTTGTGTTGTATACATTTTTCTTTGTATTTTCAAAATGCACCATCAACTATTTGAACTAAATTAAATTAGATTTAAAAAGAAAAACACACACAAAAACAACAACAAAAGAAAAGCATGATGCTGAGATGATGATGATGGCGATGGTGTAGTGCAAAACAGCTATACTATATGTGGATACATAGAGGTTGCGGTAATTAAATACTACCTTTTGAACTATTTCATAGATAATTTCACCATAAAGCATTGTAACACTGACAGCTCAAACCCATGTCTTTGTTAACAAACGGTATTGACTATGCACTGAGTAATATTGACATGTATGTTAACCCGGGGCTACATTTTCAAAAATATACAGTACTGGTTCTACCCAGGAATAAGTGGGATGTCTACCTAAACCACAAAACGTCGACGGTCATACATAGCCAAAAATGTGCTGAACAATGACGTTAAACACCAGATAAACAAAAAAACAAATACATTTTCAAAAACGTAAAAAGGAATATTTTTAATAATTTTAGTGATCCTTGCTAATGGGGATTATTGTACTCATGGTTTATCCTTCCTGAAAATGCATTATGCATGTAAAACCGCCAAAAATAACAAATTAACAAAGGTAATAACCTCCGCTAAAGGTAACAATCACCTCTTCCACTAAAGGTAACAACGCTAATGCTAAAGGTAACAACTTTTCATGTTAACGCTAAAGGTACCAACTGTCTACGCTAAAGGTAACAACGTTTTTCAAAATCCACAGTTTTAATTAAAATTGAAAAAAAACTGTATTTTGCTAGTTACTGTGGCACCTGATTCAAAAATGTTTAGCTGTACAGATACACACTGGTCAATGTAAACTGTAATGGTGTGACGTCAGCAAAGATCGAATATGGATTGTCATTGATGTATCTTATGAACGTAAACTAATCGAACGAAATAGTTTATTTAAAGAATGTACTCCTCAACCGTTAAACATGGGTCTAAGAATGAGAACATGGTGCTGTTGATGGAAGCTTAATAAAAGGAAACAGGTCAGATAAACAATTTGAGTTTATGTGTGTATGTGTGTTTGTATTTCTAAGGTTTACAGTCACCCTGACTGGATTTAATCAATGACGTACTTGTATAGCTGCATAATTTCTCGGGATGTGGACTTCATTGTTAGAGATTTCCTTTTGACGGGAGGTATTGTTATTTACACGGTCATGCCAATTTGAGGATGTGGACTTCATTGTTAGAGATTTCCTTTTGACGGGAAGTATTGTTATTTACACGGTCTTGCCAATTTGAGGATGTGGACTTCATTGTTAGAGATTTCCTTTTGACGGGAGGTATTGTTATTTACACGGTCTTGCCAATTTGAGGATGTGTACTTCATTGTTAGAGATTTCCTTTTGACGGGAGATATTGTTATTTACACGGTCTTGCCAATTTGAGGATGTGGACTTCATTGTTAGAGATTTCCTTTTGACGGGAAGTATTGTTATTTACACAGTCTTGCCAATTTGAGCGCTGAAGACAGGATAATAGGGATGTTACTTAACAATGATTTAAGCTAACTAGTAGGACTGTTATCGGGTTTTAGAAATCACGTTTAATTTCTTGTTATAAATAGTAAGGTTACTCGTCGCTTCTTTTTTGTACAGCATCCATGTTGTGTGCTTTACGCAAACTTAAAGGTACAAGGGTTAGTTACTAAGACTTTTTCTAAATTTTATTATCGTAACACTGATCTGCTCGACAAATATAATAGCAATATTTTAAAACACTTCTGCGACAAGGTTTATCACTACCCGTCTTTTATGGAGATTTGATTTACAAACTTAGGATGATTATCGGTCGTGATAATTTTCATGAGTTATTTATTAACATTAATAGAACATCTATAAACAGAGGTACGACCGAAGTATTCTGCGGTGCACTACCTGCTTAGTTGTAGACCCTTGTACTTGGAACTATTTTTTCACACTCGTTCATGATTGGTGCAATGTACAATTGCATGTTCATTTCATAAATAACGGCACATGAAGTATCAGGAGATACAAACAAATATCATAGTATGTTGATTTAATTGGGGAAAATTCCCACGATTTTACGAACATGTGTGTTTCAAACATATGCTTTAATAAAACTAAAGTTTTAAAACCTATGTGTTTGTTCTAATTATTCATTTGTTTTAATTAAAATGCGTAAGCAGTAAAAAGGTAGTTAGATTTGCATTGGGATATATACTCTCGTTCTTACGCAGAAGAACTCGGGCATATATCCCAATACAAATATAATAACCTATAAATACCGTTTGTCTTAACTCCTTCAATAGTTTATGTAATAGAAAGTGCTTGCATATTTTTAACATATACATAACCCTTTAATCGTAGTCTTTAAATCAAGCTGTGAACCATTCGCAACATATCGTATATTGTTTCGCAGAATTACTCAAATGTAAATCGAAGGTTTCCGTATTGATAACGTCACCGCGCCTTAGATTCCCGCCAAACCAAATTTGCATTCAAAATCAAAGTTATCATCAATATGTTGCAATGTCATTCAGCCGATACTCCATCAATAGTTTTTTTACATGAAAGCAGTGATAACTTCATCTGCATTGTAAAAAACGAAACGAACATTCAACGCAACTTATACACCAACACGTGTCTCAATCGGCTATATTGTTTACATAGCAACAGTGCACTATTTTCTGTGCCGTTACCTTCAACAAAATGTCAAGATTTTGAACATATCGAAGCTCGAAATACACACGAGGCGGTATCCCGAAGAATGACGGTATTGGCCGAGTTTTCACGATTGGCTGTGTATACCGGTGATTACATCTGGCTTCCACTGTTATATATCTATTAATTTGTTTCAGTAAGTGATTCGATTTAATATGGAGAACACAAGCTACGCCTAACGTGTGTGGAATCGAAAGACAGCGATCATCGGAGAAAATAGCTACATAGACAGTTGAAGGGCGCAAATCTTACTCAATTGCAAACAAAAGAAATCAGCCAGAAAATAGGCAGGATGAACTATAGGTCGGTTATAGATAATTTATTTGATCTTTTAAGGAAATAAATTCAAGGGAGCTCCAACAACCACAGATTATTTCTGGAGCTCCCTTGGACTTATTACCGTAAAAAGTAGACTAAATGAGTACACATAAACCATACAATCCAAATTCCACAATTATTAAGACACTACCCATGTTAATATCTTATGTCATTAATACTAGCAAAACAACTGCATAGAGAAAATCTTAACAAAATCATCCGATAATAAAAATGTAGCAAATGTAAATATAACGCTCATAATTAAATTGTAAACGCATCATTTAACTTGATATTTAATACAATGGAACAGGAAGTTTTATGGAAGATATATTTACATAATCACCGAAGGTGTGTTTGATTTATATACGAATATAAATAAATGGGTATGGATATTTGTATTCGATGACTGTTGTTGACATTTTTATGTTTCAACATTCAAAGGGACCCTCGTTGTTTTTCAACTAAAAAAATTAAAACTCTTGTAATATACAAGAGTTTTCATTTTCGCTCAAACCCACTTGTAAAATAAGTAAATTCAATGCAGTTTGAAGTTTTCCATTTCCTCCGTTATTATATAATATATAAATATATACTGAGGGAAAAAACTTTTGGGACTTTACGGGCTTGATACCTACGTTCATTTGTTCGTTACGTCATTAAAATCTTCGACTGTTATTGATTTGTGTTTAATAAAATAGTGTGTCTATGGCAGTAGTTTCTTGATTTGTATTATTTACAGGGTGCAACAAAAACTTGATAAACTTTTTCCCTCAATATATTATTGGTGCAATATAATCCACAAGTAGCCATATGTAAAATCAAGTTGCTTTGTTCAAATACTTATTAATAATGATTTGCTGTATTAAAGGGACACAGGGCAATCTTGATGTATTAAAGGGACACAGGGCAATCTTGATGTATTAAAGGGACACACGGCAATATTGATGTATTAAAGGGACACAGGGCAATCTTGATGTATTAAAGGAACACAGGGCAATATTGATGCATTAAAGGGACACATGGCAATCTTGATGTATTAAAGGGACACAGGGCACTCTTGATGTATTAAAGGGAAACAGGGCACTCTTGATGTATTATAGGGACACAGGGCACTCTTGATGTATTAAAGGGAGACAGGGCAATCTTGATGTATTAAAAGTCCACAGGGCAATCTTGATGTATTAAAGGGACACAGGGCACTCTTGATGTATTAAGGGGATACAGGGCAATATTGATGTATTAAAGGGACACAGGGAAATCTTGATGTATTAAAGGGACACAGGGCACTCTTGATGTATTAAAGGGACACAGGGCAATATTGATGTATTAAAGGGACTCAGGGCACTCTTGATGTATTAAAGGGACAAAGGGCAATCTTGATGTATTAAAGGGACAAAGGGCAATCTTGATGTATTAAAGGTACACAGGCCAATCTTTATGTATTAAAGGGACACACGGCAATATTGATGTATTAAATACACACAGGCACTCTTGATGTATTAAAGGGACACAGGGCACTCTTGATGTATTAAAGGGACACAGGGCAATCTTGATGTATTAAAGGGACACAGGGCAATCTTGATGCATTAAAGGGACACAGGGCAATATTGATGCATTAAAGGGACACAGGGCAATATTGATGCATTAAAGGGACACAGGGCAATCTTGATGCATTAAAGGGACACAGGGCAATCTTGATGCATTAAAGGGACACAGGGCAATCTTGATGTATTAAAGGGACACAGGGCACTCTTGATGTATTAAAGGGACACAGGGCACTCTTGATGTATTAAAGGGACACAGGGCACTCTTGATGTATTAAAGGGACACACGGCAATATTGATGTATTAAAGGAACACAGGGCACTCTTGATGTATTAAAGGGACACAGGGCAATCTTGATGTATTCAAGGGACACACGGCAATATTGATGTATTAAAGGGACACACGACAATATTGATGTATTAAAGGGACACAGGGCATTCTTGATGTATTAAAGGGACACAGGGCAATCTTGATTTATTAAAGGGACACATTGCACCCTTGATGTATTAAAGGGGCACATGGCAATCTTGATGTATTAAAGGGGCACAGGGCACTCTTGATGTATTAAAGGGACACAGGGCAATCTTGATGTATTAAAGGCACACACGGCAATCTTGATGTATTAAAGGGACACAGGGCAATCTTGATGTATTAAATGGCATAGGGCAATCTTGATGTATTAAAGGGACACAGGGCAATATTGATGTATTAAAGGGACACACGGCCATCTTGATGTATTAAAGGGACACAGGGCAATCCTGATGTATTAAAGGGACACACGGCCATCTTGATGTATTAAAGGGAAACAGGGCAATCTTGATGTATTAAAGGGACATACGGCAATCGTGATGTATTAAAGGGACACACGGCAATATAGATGTATTAAAGGGACACACGGCAATCTTGATGTATTAAAGGGTACACACGGCAATCTTGATGTATTAAAGGGACACACGGCAATATTGATGTATTAAGGACACAGGGCAATCCTGATGTATTGAAGGGACACACGGCAATATTGATGTAATAAAGGGACACAGGGCAATCTTGATGTATTAAAGGGACACAGGGCAATCTTGATGTATTAAAGGGACACACGGCAATCTTGATGTATTAAAGGGACACAGGGCTCTCTTGATGTATTAAAGGGACACACGGCAATCTTGATGTATTAAAGTGACACACGACAATCTTGATGTATTAAAGGGACACAGGGCCATCTTGATGTATTAAAGGGACACAGGGCCATCTTGATGTATTAAAGGGACACAGGGCAATATTGATGTATTAAACACAGGGCAATCTTGATGTATTAAAGGGACACACGGCAATCTTGATGTATTAAAGGTACACAGTGCACTCTTGATGTATTAAAGGGACACACGGCAATCTTGATGTATTAAAGGGACACATGGCAATCTTGATGTATTAAAGGGACACAGGGCCATCTTGATGTATTAAAGGGACACAGGGCAATATTGATGTATTAAAGGGACACACGGCAATCTTGATGTATTAAAGGGACACACGGCAATCTTGATGTATTAAAGAAACTCACGGCGTCCAGTTATCTTGACTACATACTTGCATTTGTTCAATCATTAATATTATTATAAGAATAGTATAAATCAAAGTTGTTTGCGAATTATTAACTGTTGATTATATTGCACGAAGAACAGATGTAAACCTACGAACAAATGAAAAGTCAAACTTTTATTTAATTATTTGTAAGCAGGTTTAAAATAAAAATGATACTGGATAAATTAATCCAGACGTTAATTTAAATAATTGATAAACACTTCATGTTTGCCGTGTATTCCTTTAAAGAAAACTACTGAATATAAACTCAATCAATATCGCATTGTGTCGATTTACGCATTTTCGGTACTTCAAAAACGAAAGTGATAACTCTGACGATGTGGTGAAATACAGCTGAGGTTTTATTATTCATTCATGATACTGAGACAAAGCTGTGTATGTGATTTACACCAGTTACCGGATATAGAGAACCTGATAACGTAGTTGATCTAGATATATTTGTGTTTGCATTTGCGGTAAAGGATTGCTCTATTTTGAAAACGAAAGTGGATCTGCTGAACTACGTTTTATATGTGACGTGACACTCAGTTGATGTTTGATCGAGGTAAGAACAATGATCATTTCAAATACTAGAAATTAGATATTCGAGTATTCAGCACATATTTTGACACTTCTTGACAAACGAAACAAAAAATGGATGTTTTAGTACATCTGAAATCTTATCAAAATGGTTTAAATGAGATAAGATTACACTTATATATCGTATAAATTATATATATTTATATATATAAACATGCAACCCATATTTCGATATTAATGTTGACTTTACACAGAAATGTATATATACATATTAGTCATGTTGTAGTGATTACTTAATATCTATATTTATCCTGCAGATTAAAGAGGCCCTCCCAGGGGGTCCATGTAATGTCTATATATATATTAGTCATGTTATATTGATTATTTATCCTGCATGAATGGAGATCTAGATTAAAGAGGCCCTCCCAGGGGGTCCATGTAATGTATATATATATATTAGTCATGTTATATTGATTATTTATCCTGCATGAATGGATATCTAGATTAAACTTGCGTTCGTGCACACTTATAATATACCTGATTGTGCATGTATTATTGTATATTCACATTAAATGCAGACTGCCGATATGATATAAATACTTTTCAATTGATTCAATTATATTGGCATCATTAATATATACAACGAGTATACAAATAGCAACACACTCAAATGCGTATTTTTTAATTGGTAGTGAATTGGGTAAACCAAATTATATGTCATCTCTCTCTCTCTCTCTCTCTCTTTTATTAGCATGCTCTCTTCAATAGTTATATGAAGCAATTGAGGGTATACTTTTTTAAATACTATGTAAACGTATGATCTAAACGTAGGCTATATAAACATCAAGTGGTTCATGTTTCTACTTTGTTCACGTCACAAAAAGCTCTGCACATTTATTCTAATTTTAATTCTAACAGTATAGCAAGCTGTTTTAGCAGTAACGTGGCCTCATACTGTTAAATATATTTATTTAAAACGAACAAATAATTACCTATTTTTGGATTCTTGTAACATGCTCCGAATAGTATGTATTCTCTCCAAAGTTTACATTTTACTAAGTGGGTATATAAGAAGAATCCATCATGAATATACATGTGAGATAGGGACATCTCACCCTATGGTCATACTTGTAACCAGAGACTAGGCGGTGCCGAGTTTCTGGTTGCAATTCGGACACATAGGGTGAGATTCTCATATGAATACACTCATAAGGGATTTTTTTTTCCCATTATGCGCTTAGTATGCTTCAATTACTGTATGTTATATTACGCTTGAATAAGGCGACGTCACTAACGTGACGTCAGTCATGACATTTCATGTAAGAGTCATATGTAAGATGCAGGAATATAATACTCTTTCATGGGTATCCGGGGAAGATAGGGAATTCCAGCCCGAGGTATAAGTGTTTTTATCGGAACCGAGGCTTTGCCGAGTTTGCGATTAAAACACTTATACCGAGGGATTGAATTCCCTATCTGAACCGAATACCCATGATAGACACTTTTTCTTGCATATCAGAGATATGTTGTGCGTTGACGCCGCCAGCTACTAACGTTTTGCATGTTTTCCTGCATACCGGATGTTGGTGCGCGCGTGAATTTTATCTTTACCATAAAGATAAGACATTGCATCCCCCATGTAAAACGTGGATAGCCTTTTCTTGCATACCGGACAAGGGTATCCGTCATTTTACCGGGGCTAGATATTTCCATCTCACCCTAGGGTCGAGATAAAATTCACGCGCGCCAACATCCGGTATGCAGGAAAACATGCAAAACGTTAGTAGCTGGTGGCGTCAACGCACAACATGTCTCTGATATGCAAGAAAAAACATCTATCATGGGTAATCGGTTCAGATAGAGAATTCCAACCCTCGGTATAAGTGATTTAATCGGAACCTCGGCAGAGCCTCGGTTCCGATAAAAACACGTATACCTCGGGATGGAATTCCCTATCTTCACCGGATACCCATGAAATATTCTTATAATCCGGTATGCAAGAAAAATCCTGTCTTACATGACTAGAAATGGGCGAATGTGAAATCCAAATAATACATATTGTATATTTATTTGTAAACATGGGAAACCATAAATCGTCCTCTCCTATATTATGTTATTAATAAACGCCACGGAGGTGACTTTCCTTGTAGACGTTGCGGATTTGGGATTTAAGTTTGACATAAAGTCGATTAATTAAAATGTCACCGAACGTCACTTCACGTTGAGTACTAAAAACACATTCGTGCGAGAAATATTGGTTTAAGTTTCGAAGGTAATCTTCATAAGTAAACGAATTAGTATTGAAAATGCTGTTTGTTTTGTGTATTGAAGGTATGAAGATTGCTTATGCTTTGTGATTGTATTCTTGCCGTTTTCCACGATACTTGGCAATATCGCTACTATAATTACCTAATGTTAAATTATTTCAGGATAGGTCTCCAATAATGGCATCGATACCCGTAGTTGCGTCTGCTGTTCAGCAGCGAATGCAGGTCGCCGCCATTGACTTTGGTACAACGTATTCCGGATATGCATTTTCCTTCCGCTCTGATTTTGAGGAAGATCCGCTCAAAATATCCGCCAATCAGTGGAAAGTTAATGCCAGCAGAACTGTTTCCTTAAAAACACCATCTTGTGTACTATTTAAACCAAATCAAGAATTTGACAGTTTTGGCTTCGAGGCGGAAGATAAGTATGCGGATTTAGCAGTGGATGATCAACACGTTGATTGGTTCTTCTTCAAACGATTCAAAATGCTGTTATACGAAAACAAGGTTAGTTTTAATTTAGTGTGTCAAGTAAAGTTAAGTAGACTATTACATACATAGAATGTCTCTTAAATAACCACTTTGTGTACTAGTTTGCATGTACATTTTCCTCTTAACTAACCACTTTGTGTACTAGTTTACATGTACATTTTCCTCTTAAATAACCACTTTGTGTACTAGTTTACATTTTCGAATAATTCAATGCTTTCATCTTGAAAAATATTGATGAAATACAATTGTAATAATTGTTCATCAAATTGTATAATATTGCCAAAGTTGATTTACCATCTTCGTGTTATAGAAACTAAACCGAGTGCTAGAACTTACAGACGACAAAGGACTGAAAATGCCTGCAATGAAAGTCTTTTCCGAATGTATCCGGTTTCTAAAAGACCACATGATATCCTCCATACGCGAAAAGAAGTGCGATATACGTATAGAAGAAATCCACTGGGTCCTGACAGTACCTGCCATCTGGGATGATACGGCAAAGCAGTTCATGAGAGAGGCTGCTATCAATGTAGGACATCGGTCATTTTTCATATACGTTATAAATATCTTAAGCAATTAAGGATGATAAGTTTCAGTATATGTTGTTCTAATTAGATTGCATACAGAAATACAATTCAGACCTACACGTTACCTTAATAGGTAGACTTGAAATTTATATATATACTACTTAAGCACTTTTGTTCAAAATTAAGTCGTTAAGTAAAACTTAGCTTAAATGTGTTTCACTAACATAAATTAAGTTTCTACTTAACAACTTAACTAAGTAAAACACTTAAAACCTTAATTAAATATCGACTATGGATTTATCTATTCTACAATCAGAATAAGTAAAGTACATGCAGTTTTCATAGAACCAGTCACAAAACATGAACACCCAGATGCTTGCAGAAAAGCAGCCAGTCACCACAAACGCATGGCAACAGCTTCTTTTCTGATGGTAATTGTTGATAAAATAAAGCAATTTGACTGTGTTTACCTTTGCTTTATGTATTTAGTAATGTTGCAGATATATTTGTGTCCATTTATTTTGTTTGTGGACATGGACTTGTGAAAACGTTGAAGTAAATGGAACACATATATTGTCTATCACGAGTATGTCCTCCAAGCACGTTAACGAACCTAAACGATAATAACAGCAGAGCACAGTTCTCGGATACATGTTTGTATGTATCAATCCCCACTCCTGTAGGACTCCAAGCACGTTAACGAACCTAAACGATAATAACTGTAGAGCACAGATCTTGGATACATGTATGTGTGTATCAACCCCCCCCCCCCCCTCCTGTAGGACTCCAAGCACGTTAACGAACCTAAACGATAATAACTGTAGAGCACAGATCTCGGATACATGTATGTGTGTATCAATCCCCACTCCTGTAGGACTCCAAGCACGTTAACGAACCTAAACGATAATAACAGCAGAGCACAGATCTCGGATACATGTATATATGTATCAATCCCCCCTCCTGTAGGACTCCAAGCACGTTAACGATTCTAAACGATAATAACAGCAGAGCACAGTTCTCGGATACATGTATGCATGTATTAATCCCCCACCCCCACATTATAGGACTTCCCATTGTAATTTTAGCTTATCGAAAATCCTTGAAGACATTTCTAAAAAGGCCAAAGATTCAAGTAAAATTGATGCCAAGTGATAGAAAAAGGATGATGTGTGCATTCAAATTGCATTACTTTTAAATTTTAAGAATGTTTTAAGCACATTTTGTCCATCCTTTACTGTTTGCTTAGTGGTAAGTCACCTACTAAGCAGACTTAGACATTTAAATATTTTACTTAAATTTAAGTTTTTACTTAATGAAATTGGTTTGATGAAACACGTTTTCCTTCCTTAAGAACAATTTCGAAGAAAAACTTAAATTTAAGTTTTTAAGTAGTTCAAGTATATACTTAAGTATGTTGGTGAAATCGGCGCCTGGAACTAGATATAAGTATACATTCTACCAATTATATCCTTTTATTTATTGTGATAACTCATTTCGTAGGCTGATATCGACACGGACAATCTGTCATTGGCATTAGAACCGGAGGCTGCTTCCCTGTTCTGCAAATATTTACCGATTAACAAGATAGAGGGCGCTGATGGTGGGAGTATAACCTGTTTTGCACCGGGAACCAGATATCTCGTGCTTGATGCTGGCGGTAAAATACTGTATTATAGCTGATGGTATTTTCTGAGGAATTATATAGTTTCATGTTGTAAACGTTTTTTTTTTAAATGATAAAAATAATCGATAGCACAATGAACGAATGCTTAGATAAAGCGGTGTGTCTACTTTCCAATTTATTCGTTTGTGACTTTGCACAACGTAACATTTTAACAAAAGAAAAGCAGATATAAAAGTCGAGCCAGAAATGTAGCATTCAAAGATCATATGATAAGGTAATGTACTTTAATGTTGTCAGTTCAGTTTAATACTTTATAAGAACCCAATTCACGATTCGAGTGACTGCACATATATATATGCAAGTCATATATTCAATGTAGAACATGTATTGTAAATGAACATATTTAAAAAAGGTTTCTCCAAATGAATACATTGTAATTTCTGTGTAAAAGGTGGTACGGTAGACATCACAGTACATGAGACACAACCAGACCACACAGTCAAAGAAGTGTACAAGGCAAACGGTGGACCTTGGGGCGGCACAAGGATCGACGAAGCTTTTATTGGATTTCTCACTGACATAACGGGCAAAGATACTATGCAAGAGTTCATAAAGTAAGTTTTAAAGGGTATACGAGTTAACGTTATCTGCATAACGAATGAAAAATATGTAAGATTACTCATCGACATTAAAAAACCCATACCGACATATTTGATGGAAGAAATCTGCATGAACTCAGATTGTATAATGTTTTCATATGTAATGACTACTCGAATATAAATTATAATGTTTTACTTGTTATTTTCTATCCAGGAACCATAAGGACGACTACCTGGATATGTTTCGTGAGTTTGAGGTGAAGAAGACAATGTTCGTCCCAGACATGGACCAGAAGATCACGTTCAAACTCCCGCTATCCATTCACGAGACGTATAAGAGGATAAAAGGACAAGACTTTAGGTATCGCCCATTTTTCAAGTTATTCTTCTTGTACGAGTATTTGTTTCAATATTGTATTATCAATTTGCTGTGTGACGGCCGTAAAATGTCGCCCCGAATACAAATCAGTAGTTTTATTACTTACTGATCCTTTGGGATCATCAAGCCCAATCTTTGTGGCTTTAAAGTAGAATATTGCTTAATCCGGTGCTAGGAGGCGTGGGAGTTGTCGCACTTTACATTACCTCTCATGGACAGTCTCAATAAAACCGAGTCTGATACTTTTATCTCTTGTTTGTGTTTGTTGCTTCGAAGGGACCTACTTTTCAGTATTATTGACATTCACACGAGCGTTTGTTTAGTGCAGTTTGGCGGCCGTAAAAAGTCGCCCCGAATACAAATCAGTATTCTTATTACTTACTCGTCCATTGGCATCATCAAGCCCAATCATTGTGGCTTTAAAGTAGGATATCGCTTAAGCCGGTGCCAGGATGCGTGGGAGGTGTCGCACTTTACATTATCTCTCATGAACAGACTCACTAAAACCGAGTCTGTTACTTTTATCTCTTGTTTGTTGCTTCCAAGGGATCCACTTTTCAGTATTTATCTTATAAACTGTCTAATTATGTTGAATAGTATTTGAAAATAATTAAAAGGCAAATTAATAGTACCTTGGTTCTAGTAGTATATTACAACTTATTTAAACTGCCACATTTCAGACTCGATATAATCACGTTATGAAACGTTTAGCTCATTCACTGTCCATCATATTGTATCTGTATAACTGTCAGATAATTCACTTCTGCATGCCTTTGTGAACATTTAGCTATACTAATTTACCACTTATTTGTGTTCACTGTCAGTTATGAAATGTAGATAAAGTTAGTGATACACTTGATGGTATTTAACTGTAACAAATTGATGTTCAATACGATTGAGTTCGATGACATATAACCATTCTCTTATTATGTGAAACTAATATTATATAAACTTATGATATATTGTAGGCGCAGTTTGATGATGAAACAAGACATCAAGGATCAAATAACGTTCACTGGAGACAAGCTTCGCGTGCAGCCTGAACAAGTTAAACGTCTTTTCACAGGGACGTGCGACAGAATCGTCGCTCATCTTAACGACATCTTTGCAGAATCAGCTGTACAAGGAACCGATACTATACTGATGGTAGGTGGATTTTCAGAATCGAAGATGTTGCAGCATGCTATAAGGAAAGGGTTTCCGGCAAAGAAGGTCGTCATTCCAGAGGAAGCTGGGTTAGCTGTCCTGAAAGGAGCAGTCATCTTTGGTCACAACCCCAAAGCAATCGTAGCAAGGGTTTCTAGATATACATATGGAGTAAAGGTATATAAACATTTTGAACAAGGTGTCCACCCTGAGTCGAAGAAAGTGTTGATTGACGGCATTGAGAAATGCCAAGGATGCTTCGACAAACATGTTGAAATCGGACACGAAGTTCAATGTGGAATGACATTTAACGAGAAAACCTACTATCCTCGGTCGAAAAAAGATAAAAGAACCGCTACAAAGATTTACACTTCAGATAAGAAGGATCCTTCGTATGTGGACGATCAAGGATGTTCGTATTTAGGGAACGTGGTCGTGGATCTTTCAGATATTAAGTCGTACAACGACAGAAAAAGCGCTGTTAAGATGGTGTATGGTAACACTGAATTAGGCGTAGAAGTGAGAATAATTAAAACGGGCAAAACTGTAGCTGCAAACTTCAATTTTCTTGGTTAATACACGTTGCAATATTTATTTAAGACGTATTGGAAAAGTAACTGTTTTAATTTTGATTGTGACAATGGTCTAATACTGGAGTGACAATGGAGTGATAATAACGTGTGACAATGGTGTGACATTGGAGTGACAGTGGCGTGTGCCAATGGTGTGACAATGTTGTGACACAGGAGTGACAGTGACGCTTGACACTGGTGTGCCAAGGGCGTGTGTCAATGGTGTGTGACAATGGTGTGACAATGTAGTGTGACAATGTTGTGATAATGGTGTGACAATGGTGTGACAATGGCGTGTGACAATGACGTGTGACAATGATGTGACAGTGGTGTGATAATGGTGTGACAATGGTGTGGAAATAGCGTGTGACAACGATGTGACAATGGTGTGACAATGGCGCGTGACAATGGTGTGACCATTTCGTGACAATGGCGTAACAATGGTGTGACAATGATTCAATCAAGTTATGCTTATTCATTATAATTTATGTTTTGGGTAGCAGAAATGTGAAAGTAATTATCTGAGGTTGTTATAAGTGTACACTATAGTTTTGAACTGTCATGAATTATGACAACTATGACCGCTTAACTACAACGTTGCGCAGATTCCATTTTAATATGTAACACTACAGTTCAGGGTAACATATGAACGATGACGCCTATTTTAAGTTGCATTCTCTTCTTCTGCGTAGTACACGTGTTAAATAAATATTTACTGAACATTACTTAATTAATACTTAAAAATGGGATCATGTAAAGCAAAGACAAATTCAAGAGAGACTGGTAGCAGACTCGGTTTATTGAATCTGTTCATAAGATGTAATATAATGTGCGATACCTCTCAGTCCTTCTTAAAGCTACACATTCCATATACGTTGTTACTATTAATATATATTTTGTTGGTCTCTGTTTATTAATGATGTTGCATGTACATGTTCATTATTGATTTTGTCATTCAAGGCCATTTAATTTAGTAACATGTAGGTGTTTCTGGATAATTTTGAAAATATGTTTATGTTGCATATTGGTTTGGAATGCTCGGGTACAGATACTTTTAGGAAATTCTATGACAGTATATAAACAAGGTTTTGTGAGATTGATAGTTGTTCAGTATACATTTAAAGTAACCTGTAATTTGTGAATTCGTATTGGATGCTTTTGGATTGTAACATACATTGAGGATTTATATTATATGCTGAGGGAAAAAAGTTTAGTAAGTGTTTGTTGCACCCTGGAAATACTACATTTTTGGAAACTACCGCCATAGACACAATATTTTACTAAACAACATCAATAACAGTCGCACATATTAATGACGTAACGAATAACTGAACGTAGGGGTCAAGCCCGTAAAGTCCCAAAATGTCAGTATTTCTTGTATACAGTATTATTTCATCTAAAAACTTGCTAAACTTTTTTCCCTCAGTACATATGATTGTATTATTCTATTCTAAAGTGACATTTGAGTATTTGGACAAGTTGGGAGAACTGAACCAGGAACGACATGAATAAATTTGGATTAAAGGGACGCTTGACACTTTCGATTAAAGGGAGGTGTTAGGTGTCGGATATAGCACTGACCCTATGTTTATACGGGAGCGAGAGTCTGTAAAAAGTAACTTATTTCACTATCAAATGTTTAAAATGGGATATATTTGTGGAACAAAAACAAAAAAATATATATTTGTTTCCTTTCATATGTATGTCTGCATTTTGGCAGCCATAAAGAAATAACATGCTGGCAAGAAAAGAGTTTCACGGTAGTTTATACGGAATTGTTACTGAAATACGATACAGTACAATTGTGACAATGTTATTAATTGACATCAGTTGTCTACACAAACGTAAAGTTTGAAATTAAATAATTATTACATTTTATTTGTGCATATTGATGAAATAAAATATTATAAATAGTTTCAAAACCTATAAACACTTCCAAAAATAATTCATCTTTTAAAGAAGAAATATGTAATCACATTCACACAACACATATTGCAATAGTTAAAGTATCACAGAATAGCGCAGATATAGTTATCTTAAAAAAAACATAAAGTATTTTATTATAATTTTCCATAAATTACATACATCGTGCATACAGAGTACTATCCTAATTATAGTATTTTAAATTGATTAAATCTAGCTAATGGGTTCAAAGCGTATTCGTTTACTTATGGCATAGTGTAATTACAATTACGTTTTACCGTTAGGATTTATGCATAATATCGAACAATGTATTTAGTAAGAAATTGAAGACTGTAGTTAAGTTGTACATTACGAAGACATTCATATTGTATACATTCATATTGTCCAGCAGCGTTGCAGTGAGCTAATCGTTCAGTACACGATCATATTTAATACTGAAAAGGTGATCCCTGGGAAGCAACAAACACAAACAATAGAGAAAAGTAGCAGACTCGGTTTTATTGAGTCTGTTAATGAGGTAATTATAAGATGCAACACCTCTCACGCCTCCTAGCACCGGCTGAGGCGATTTTCTACGTTGACGATGTCAAGATAGTGCAAGCTGATAAGCAGCTACCTTAAACTGTTCAAAAACAAAAGTGAGCCTAGTTGCAACATAAACACACATAGCCTTTCAACATTCTATAAAAGGAATTGACGAAATAATTGCATTGTTCACCTACTTACTACTTTTAATGCTAAACAATGGACAAAATCTTCAAAATATTGATTGACGTTGTAAATGACTACTACCGACGTTGCCGTCGCCGACTTATCATCCACTAATTCAATTAACATGTCGCCAGTACTTAGATATCTCCGCCCTATTGTTGATGTCAAAGTATATTGACAAGGTTATATTATAATACAGTATACTGCCGCACGTGCTATGCCAACTTTGACTTCTTGGCCTATTTCAATATGCTTGCTGAAGCAGTCTGTACAGTATTCTTTGCCATCTTTGACTCTCGGACGGGATGATAAATTTATTCCGTGTATGAACCCAGTATTCACACCTACTTCATACGTGAATCTGGATACTCTTGACACAATAGCTTCAGGTTTGTGGCCAAATATGACGGCTCCTTTAACGACAGCTAGTCCAGCTTCTTCAGGGATGAAGACCTTTTTGTTTGGGAAGGTACTCTGTATGGCGTGTTGCAACATCTTGGACTCTGAAAACCATCCTACCATCACAATCTCACTTCAGGTTGGCTGAAGATGTCAGATAGATGCCTCACGATCTGATAACAGGTTGTTTTAAATAAATCCTTGGCAACATTTGGTTGGACCCTTAGTTTGTCCATCGTTAGTGTAATCTGATTTCTGAGGTCAGGTTTTATTGACAGGTTACTGCAAGTAAACACAAATATACAGCTAAATCTACATATACATACTGCAGCTACTTTGTTTTCAATGAAATCGTTTTGGTCCTTCATAATATATCCAAATATAAGAAACAATTGAAAAAAGAAAATATAATAATTGTCAATAACCTTAAACATGTATTTTATCGTATAGTCACTGTATGTTAAAGTATAACTGTTTACACTGCTTCGCCAGACATCTATTTTTAAATATGCAGAGACATACGTTGTATACCTAAATGCATGCTCTGTTGAGTCCCTATATGCATTTTGTATTGATGTTGGGATCTTGAAGGTGAACTTCTGGTCAAGGTCAGGGTGTATTTGTCCCTTTTTTATCTCGAAGTCACGCACTAGTTCCAAATAGTCTTCTTTGCTATCCCTTAAAATCGTCAAATAACAAAGAATGAATAAACAACCTCTGACGCAGTTAATTAGAGGTATTTCTTTACATCATATATACAATTTGAATAATTATACAAATAAAGCGCTGAAATCGGCAACGACAATAGGCTAGATTACATAACGTTTGTCAACGTTACATAACGTTTGTCAACGTTAATTTGCGTCACGTCCGTAGCTTGAGGGACATTCTCGCTTAAGAACTAGTTGACAATGGTGTCTTTCAAATTATGAGTTATGTGTCGACTGGGAACGTGGACTCAACTGTCCTGGATTGAAAGTATTCATTACATCACAGTCAACATAATGCGACAGAGGTCATAACCCCTAATTTTTGCCAATCTAAATAAATAATAAAATAAACTAAATGTTATTTTTAATGTGTTTTTATCGATAAAACGATATATTCGCTGCTCCTAAATCGTTATAAAAAACGGTATATAAATACTGATATTAAAATAACTGTGTTTACATGTACAAGTGTTCTTATCTATTTAAACTCTTACTCCTTCAATTTGTATATGGTTTTCTTTCCGAAAACATCCGTCAACAAACTAAGGAAAGCTTCATCGATTTTCGTCCCCCCAAATGGGCCGCCGTTGTCTTTGTACATTTCTTTAACGTTGTGGTTTGTTCGAATCTCATGAACTGTAATGTCAACAGTACCACCTAAAATACGTCGACATATTTGTGTGTGTAAAAGAAGATACACTAGGTATCATAAAACGTTTTCAATATTCATTCTCACAATTCTCACAATTGCATTGCTGATTCCCTTTGAAAGTAAAGTCTACACACCGTTAATATAACTATTGGGCAGACGCTCTATTTGTTTTTGATAACTTAGAGGTACATACACTATACTGCACTCGCATGCCTGTTTGTACGCGACTTTTTATTTGTAATTTCATTTCTCCAGTTCATGACAAATTCATGTATTCAAACCTGTACACGGTATACTTTGACTGTTACTCAATGATGAAAATAAATGTGTCACGTGTGAAGTTGTTTTAGTTACATGTGTACTATATGCTCTACTCGTTGACTATATAGAAATTGATGTCTGTACACTACACTGGTTTTCACTTTAGCTGCACTTGCTGTGGTTGTTCAGTACAATTCTCTATACATCCTGAGGTGTTTCTAATTATGTGTTATATAGTTTTAAAATAATTTATAAGTGTATCGTTTCCCAATTTCTCTGGATTTTGGACTTTATTGTTAGAGATTTGATTTTGATGGGGTGTACTTTTATTTACACTGTCTTGTCAATTTGAGCGCTGAAGACATGATAATAGCGAGGTTGTGTACACATAAAATCGATTTAAGCTAACCAGTTGGCCTTATTGCATACTGACTAATCCAAGTCGGTAACCCTGTTTTTCACCACTCGTCATTTTTATTGTATATTTAATTTGCTCTTTGTATGTGGTGCAGTGCGGACCTACGCTGCTGTTGCGATTTCTATAGGACCATTTTCCTCATTTCTGTGTTAAATTTGATGTTTTTACTGTATTCATACTTTATACTTACCGCCTGCATCCAATACGAGGTATTTTGTTCCGGGTTCAAGAAAGAGCACATTGGTAACCATATTATCGTCTTCTGCAGTGAGTGTGGGCCTGTGTTGACAGAATATGGAGGCAGCCTCGGGTTCTAGTGCCAGAGAAAGGCAGTTGGTCCTAATACCAGCCTTCATTAAAATAAATGTTCTTTTAACTTCAATTTTACCGTAAATATACTACTTTATCTCAGCTTTAGAAACATGTATGCTACAGCGATATTTTATACATAAAGGTATATCCTTGTTTGGAAAATAATATTGTACTTGTATATTTCTAGAATTTTAATTGAAAACATAAATAAAATCAACATACAAACGAATTAAACCGTATCCTCCAAGGTCGGGTTTTTCCTTATCTATCAGTATGTCAATCGAGACACTATATTTGAGCAATTAAGTAAACTGTTCTTTTTTGTAAAAGTACGTTCACCCCAGTGAGCTCCTTTGTCATGAAATTCATCTACATTCAGTTTGATGAGCTCTAACAGATAAACAATGCTCTTTATTTGTAATCCTAGTTTCTAAACTATTTGTTTTCGGTTTGTTTTGTTGCAAACTATCTAGTGTTCATCTAATACATACAAAACATTTCAAAACATTTCAGTCTTATTTTCAAAATGACACAAATGGCAGTTTGAGAACAAGCAAATCGAAAAAAACAGATGGCATAATTGCTATGTGTCCTGACAACTTATGTAGTGATCCAATAAACGTGTATCCCTACGATTTCCTATTAAAAATTGTATGTATTTACTCATATAAGATGACTTCTATTACCTCTAGTTCAATGACTACGCCCTTATCATTCTCACTGCGAAAAACAACACAAATAATCCTTACATCTATTGCAGTCTCTCATAAACTGTTTTGCAGACTCGTCGAAAATTGCAGGAACTGTCAAAACCCAATGAATATCGTCTTCACGAATACCAGCTTGTGTTCCTGTACATGCCTCCAAGAGTTGTCTCTTCAAATATCTGATGCATTCTGTAAACACCCGCATAGCTTGCATTGTATGTCCGTTGTCGTCTTTTAATAGAGATGTCCGGTTTAAATTCTGTAAATATGTATACATATATGTTGAATAATATTTTTTTCTGTTTGAGCAGTGGTGTTGATGCTTCACATAAATTGTATTTACAAGTGCAGCTTAATGTGAAACATAGGAGAATAAATCTAGTCTGGTATCTAATACTTATCGCCCTAAGAGAGGAGTAACTGAACCGAGCTAAACATTCACTTTTTTTCCCTACAATATAGTTTAATCACAATAGCATTTCAATTGAACATGACCGATTTATTCCGAAGCGGTTTGAACAATTAGTAGCAGTAAGGCAGTGTTTTAGTGCGTTTTACACTTGTATCTAAATGTATCAGAGGATAGTCTGCAACAAAGTTATTAATAAAAACAGTTATTACTCCATATTTCCCATTTTTTTCACACATATACCATAGACGGCGTGCATACTTACATCATTCTCATACATCATTTTAAAATGCTTGAAGAAAAAACATTGCCTATGACTGCCAACATAGCATATAGGTGGCCAACTGAGCATATTTCTCTTCCGCCTCGAATCCAAAACTGTCAAATTGTTGATATCGATTAAAAAGTATGCATGTCGGTGCGTTATAAGCCACGCTTGTGCCTGCGCCCGTGTTCCATTTGTTAGCTCTGATCTTGAGGGGGTCTTGCAGAAAATCTGACCGAAACGAGAAAGCTTAACCGGAGTTTGTTGTACCGAAGAATATAGCTGCAACTAGCATACTGTCTTTGTCTGTAATAATGATGAATGCAGAATAAGAAATTACAGAAAAACACATATTTACAACGGAAATCGAATGTACATTTATATATAAAACACATTCAATCGCATACACACCAAGGAGTGAACAATAACCAGTGTACGGACAGTTTAAAGTAATAATTGACAATTAAGCTATACATGGTGAAATATTGGGTTGTTACCATGTACTCAGAGACTGCAGATGCTAATAAATAAGAATTATAGAATCATTGGTAGTAACGAATCATTTTCTGTTTAAAGTCAATTTTCTCAGCCCTTGTTATTTAGATTTTTTTTAAATTGTCCACGATTGATTTTGTGTTTGTGATGTCGTTTGCATTTATTAATACTTTTGCCTTCTTGTTTGTCTGTTTGCGTGTTTGTTTCTGTGTTTTGTGGTTGACTGTCCTCCTTGAATGCTACTTTCCCTGTCCGATATTTTTATATTTCTTTACACTCCTTTGCATCGGTTATAAATGACTATGTACTATTCTACGTATTTGAAGTACGTCCGTTGATTAGGAAGCGTGTAAATTCTGTGTTTTATTATTGTTTTATATCGGAAAACCCCGAATCGTCTCACCACAAAATTTGAGAATGTAATATGATATTTGTGGGTTTTGATACAAATAGGACACATGCAAAGTAGCCGTTATACACAGATATGGCAATTTATCACTGGATTTTTAAAATAGTTGTATTGTGACAAGTACATGCTTATGTGTGATATGATATTGAAAATTGACATACCTTCCCTCACAAAGGCCATCCAAGGTTTCTCCGATCAGTGTTTTATTGTGACGAGTACAATCGCCAAATCGATTATTTATGGAGTCTTGGGAAAAATAAATGTGCAATGGTTTAAGATACATTTTATCGTTTATTCGCGAAGCACGACGCACGTTACGTGACTATTTTAGGTAATGCATATTGAATAACGCAATTAATTTGGAGATACGTAACGGCAATTATCCGCACTCAAGTACTTACGATTTTAGAAATACAAATGACTTGAAACTCAATATAAGGAAATGTATATTGGATTTCTTGAATTGAAAACGAAAGTTGATCACAACAGCCATGTAACGTCAACCGACAATACCTGACCTAGGTCTTATCTTGTAATCAATATATACTGAACAAATAAAGTTTAGCACTAATTTTAGGGACATATATTAAACACACGAACATTGATATAATTGTTTGAAGATATTAGAAATGCTTGGCAAGGTTGCGTTTTTTAAAATATTTTATGAGCGAAATTTCAGAAATACCTGCCATATATTAAACACAACTTCTTTCATTATATAAACGTATTGGTTTGAACAAATGTAATGTTTGCAACTGAAAAGAACTACACATGCTGCCATTGTTTAAAAACCGCTGAAATGTGTTCACAAACGATTGTTATTCTTAATCAAAAACTTTCCAAAATTCGTAATTTAAAATTACCTCTATTTTCATTGAAATGAGAACGATTTTCGATAACTATAAAAAGTATGTTCCCATCATATTTGCTTTATTTTTTATCACTGTTATCACTAATTTTGTATATAAATGACTATGTAGCTGCGATTGTATTGGTAATATCTCGGTCACTTTATCATCAACCCCGAAAATACACGTATTTGTATCTCGTCTATGGAAAAGACATGCATGTTATGTGCTAAATTTATTTTGCTCAGTATATTTGGCAATTAATGATACTATTTATTTGCACAAAACTTTACGTTAATGTTTGTTTAATGTTTTTTTTCAATTTTACGAAAACGCAGTATTTATTATTGATTTGATTTAACCGTTATATAATCTACGTTAACATGTAAGGCCTCGAATGGTTCATATTTTTAAAGTCAAATCAGTGAGAACATACACCCGCGGTTCGGGATTGAATACTCATACACAAATAAAGTGCAAGTAGCTTATCTACCTATTAAAAGCTCAACATAAGTAGGATAGTTCTAATTCATTACAACTGCATATTTAATGACAAATCAATACATAGTTCCGATCTGTCAATCAAGCTTATATCCACAAGTGATTTGAGTCAATTAAACGTTCAGTCGATATTTACAACTGTACCAAAAGCACCTGTTGTCCTATAAACAACTCAAAGATACAATATAGCACATGGCAAATGTTTGTGGGATCTTGACCCAGGAACAATAGACTTTGGACATTTTTGTCCTGAGATTTCTGTATTGACAATGATTCTGTCATTGCAGACGAACATTGTTTTTTATATCAGTGATATGTTAGTCTTGTAATAGTAAGTTTATTGAAGGAAAGGATTAGTCTGAAAAGTGAAAACAGGTATTGCAGTTTTTCGTTTTTCGTTTTTCTTGCAACAAACTTCTCAAGTGTACATTTTTCTCAAACAAATTAGCAATGTCATTGTACTGTGTTTGTCAACAAATCTTCAGATGGTGAACTCTAAAATCATGCGCAGTCCGAAAAAAAGAACACGAGATAAACGAAGACCGTCGAAAACACAAGAACGTCGAAAACATGTGACACCGGGATATATTGTCTATATAATTTTGATTCTCAAAATATGTAAATGTGCATAATACAACATATATATAATCCATGTCACTATAGGCAACTTGATTTCTGCAAGACTTAAATTTGAGTTGCCAAGGTTAAAATATGCGATTACTCAAATAGTATGTACTAGGTAATATTATACGGTTAAGAGTGATGAACAAAACAGAGAATTTTGCAAAAGCAAAATAAGAACTCGTTTTGCTATCATAATATACTTTTTATGAAATTAGATAATGAAAAGGGGATCCCTTGGAAGCAAAACAAATCAAATAATCGAAAAATGTAGCATACTCGGTTCGTCCATGAGAGGTAATATAATGTGTAACACCACTCACGCTCCTACCACCGGCATGAGCGGTAGTTTACTTTAAAACCACAAATATTTGGCATGAAGATCCCCAAAGCATCAGTAAGTGATAACTCTACTGATTTTGCGTTTCGTTTGCGTTCCGTATGAGCTCCATTTGCATTCATTTTTGTAAATACATTTTTTTAAATGCAAATCATTTGCGTTCCTGAGTGCATTCAGCGTTTATAAACGAAACTATGCGTTCATTTAAATGCAGGAAAATAAAAGTGAATGTGTAAGCTTGCTTCCGCGATTCTAAAAAAACATTTACACGTTGCAATTCTTTATATTAAAATACTGTAAAACGCACTTCGTTTAACCCGAGACTTTAATTAACAACTCAAAAGTATAATACTAGAAGTTATCCGAAATATGCATTTGGTTCGTTTTACAGACTCAATAAAACCGAGTCTATTGCTTTATTCTCTTAATTGTGTTTGTTGTTCCCAAAGGATCACCTTTATCAGTATTTATTAGAATAAAAGGCATTTTTAAAAAATGCAGTTCGTTCGTTGCGTTCGTTGCGTTTGTTTTCAGCGTTCAGCGTTTTAAAAAATGCATTCATCGTACATTTTTCAAAAAGCTGAAAATGAACGCAACGAACGCAATAAACGAAATGCATTTTTTAAATATAGATGGTGCAACGTTCATTCTGCGTTCGTTCTGCGTTCATTCTGCGTTCATCTTCCGTTCGTTCGGCGTTCGTTATGCGTTCGTTCTGCATTTATATAGGGTACTTGAGCGCATCCGGGTCTGTAAAAATTGCTAAAGCAACAAAAACATATTTTGTCCAGATGTGTATTCATAATCTACTATAATAAAGCCCCCGTCACACTCTGACGTGACAGCATGAAGATCCCACTGCGTTCAAAAAATAGAGATGAACGCAGCGGGAACTTGATCTTTTCTGAAAAATGTGCATTTATCAATTTCATGCTACGTCCTAGACAGGTCCCAGCGATGTCCTCGCTGCGTTGCTCACGTTCCCACTGATTTCCTTTTACGTACCTGACCAAGCGCCCACTAGGTTGCCTGTGTTTTCACACGGTCCCTGCTACGTCCAATCAGATCGAGCTAAGCTCTTGCTACGTTGTCGCTGTGTCAAAGGGGATTCCCCCAGGTTGGTAATAAATACTGCGCCACTCAGTGACAACTCAGTGAGAACTCCATCCATTTTTCCCGTCTGCGCTACGCTTGTAGTATGGCAATGGTGTCACTACGAGGTGTTGGTTACGTCTATAACGGGTCAATGCCGTCGTTACTACGTCTTTACGAAGTCCTTGCTGCGTGGTACTCAGAACGTGGAGCAGCTACGCTCATTTTGAAGATGTCCAAAGTCCAAAACCATGAAGACCATGCTAGGTCCTAAAAGGTTTCTGCTGGGTTCCTTGTACGTTGTTGGATTTCTTACTGTGTCCAAGCATTTTTTTCAGCGCGCAGTGGGAACTTGATGCTACTACGTCAGAGTGTGACGGGGGTTTAACAGAGACAAGCGTTGACACTTTAAACGTGGGAAAGTAGTTTCTACATGGGATGTGCATATAGCATTTGGACAGTCTTAAAGTATATAACCATGGCAAAGAGTAAACCTACCTTAACAGATAAGGTTTGATGACTCTAACATAAGTTTGAGATTTCCTATTTTTATATCACGTGTCTCCATCCCCTCCCCAACCCCTGAGAAGATCCGCCGTGCGTGCACCCCAGACGATTGCTGTTGATACTGCTTTACACATTCCCTCGACATTTTATTTTCGAGGAGTATACATACAGTTGGTAACTATAACAAATAGGTCTGCACTGTAGTGCTCAATTCAAGAAGTTGAACAAACAGAGATTTACGATACAAACATAAATAGTCAGCAGCATTATCAAATCTTATCGATTTTATTCGCACGTTCGGCAAAGGCAAACCATTTTATCCTGGTTTCGAGAATGTCTTTCATAAAATTGCAATATTTATTTTGTGCATGAATGTATTTGATATTGTATTGTGCTTGATAAGTTTAATTTCTTAAACCAATCATAACATTTAGAGAATCTGACATTACTAAGAGCTGCTTCGCAACACCGATACGGTAATATGAAGTATTTGTCGATGATGAATCAATAAAATGCATTCTAAAACAGTAATGAAATTAACGCACTCTTTAATATGTATATATTCATATTTACCCTTTTATACAAAACGTGTGCTTTCTTTAATTGAAATGGTTATGCGTTTCGTTGTCGACTCGTTAGTTTCATAAACATATCCTCCAATAAATTACAAAATAATACTTCCGAGTGTTTAAGTTTAACGCTTAAAAATGTGACATCACACAACTCTTACTGATTTTTTTCAAAACCTTTTCTGTCAGGGAATATGGCCATTTCTGTTTTATATTGTATTGAAGTCAGCGATAAATATGTAATTCTTCAAACAATGACACTATATTTGTCTGCTGTCGCATATAAGTGAATAATAATCGGTTACAGTATATACATATATATTATCCCTAGCCATAAACCTATTTCAAAATCAGCACATAGCTTATCCAAGGAAGTCAAATGTTGCACTAAGGACTTGTCCGGTTTTTACAACTTTTGCTTCAATACCGAGCTCCGTATCTCCGTAAATCATTTTGACTAGTACCTCCCGTTCGTCATATCTTGCAATATCCGAAAGGTCAACGTCAAGTAGACCAAGATGCGAACAACCTTCATCATCGATGTATGATGGATCTCTATCTTCGGACGTATAAATATTCAGAACCATCTGAGTGGCTGTGCTTGAGACAGGGAAATACGATTTCTCTCCAAACATCATTCCCACCTGGACTTCTTGGCCTATTTCAACATGCTTGTCGAAGCAGTCACCACACATAACTTTGCCATCAATCACTATTCCTTTGGAAGCGTGATGAACTTCGGGCTCAAACTGCTGATATGTTGCAATGCCATACGTGAATCTAGATACTCGCGAGGTGATAACTCCTGGGTTATGACCAAATATGACGGCTCCTTTCAGCACAGCCAGGCCTGCCTCTGCTGGAATCACAACCTTCTTACTGGGAAAATTCTTCTTTATAGCATGTTGTAAAATCTTCGACTCTGAGAATCCACCCACCATCAGTATTGTGTCGGTGCCCTTGACCGCAGTTTCCGAAAATACGCCATTGAGATGCGATACAATCTTCCCACATGTCTCTGAGAAGAGACTCTTAATATGATCAGGATCAACCCGAAGCTTGTCTCCAGTGAACGTCAGCTTATCCTTGAGATCCTGCTTCATCAAGAGGCTTTGTCTAGACAGAGAAACAAAACAACAACTGCAAATATTCAATCGATCTGCTAATGCGGTTTTGGACTTTGAACAAACGCACTGTATCATGTGCAGATATTAGTTTGTCAACCCGCTTATTATAAAAGGGGTTACATAATTATGTAAGAAACGTTTATTTAGCGGGCGTCTTATTACAGCGTCTATTAGCAAACGTTGTCCGTGGTATTATTTCAATTAACCGCTAACACATTTACCAAAGAGCACCTATTTTATCCGTAATCCTTCAACACACAACCGAAGTGAGTGGTCATATCTTATTTATACTCTGATAATTCAATGAAAAGAAAAGTCCTTCAATTTAAACTGAAATTATATACGAAATATCATTTTTCCTTGTGAAAGCTATATAGCTTTCGCACGTTATGAAAATTGGTTGTTTGTAGCGTGTTGTGCGTATATCTATTTACAGAATGAGCCGTCGGCAATTTCCGTGGTTGTGTTTGGACTATTTAACCAACAACGATTTATCCAGAAAGTTAAGCACGCAGTTTTTTTTGCGGGTACATGTTTACTTACACTGGTTGAGGGACATCACACTAAAGTGAACAGTAAACTGGCTAAATACAAATTGACAAGTCACTCAGAAACGAAAACATCATTATAGCAATTTAAAACAATTGGTTCACAAAGTGAGACTATCAATGATGATTGACGCGCTTATTCATCAATATGCCCAGAATTATTAAAAATCAAAATTGTGACTAAGTATGCTAAAACAAAAAACCTGTTTTACAGTAAATGTTACGTATTAAGGTGCTTATTGATTTATATCTCAGAAAGCAAAACAAAACACCTCGGCGTTTATTGTACGTAACAATTGTTACATTATTTTGTGTCACAAAAAAGATAATATGGCGGCTCCCACTGCAAGCGTTAAATTATATCACGATAAACATATTAAAACATAAACATGTTGATAATCTTCATGATACATATAGTACTATTTCAGTGTCTTATCCTATCATGTTTATTAGGCTTGCCATGCAAACATAGAATTACTCGGCAAACCCTCGCTATTCGGTGTTTACTAAGCCTCGCCGATTAGAATTAATAGTAAAATACAATCACATAGCATCCTCTGTATAACTGTTTAACCCTACTGTAACAGGTAACAATAGAATCCTTTGTGATTAAGTTCGCATTTACTATTGCCCTACCTTAAATCCTGCCCATGTATGTTTCTGTATGTTTCATGGACAGAAAGTGGAATCTTGAACGTAACCTTCTGGTCCAGGTTTGGGGTAATTGTTCCCTTCTTAATCTCAAACTCACGGAGTAATTCAATAAAGTCATCTGTATGGTGCCTGCGTTTATTAAAACAAACAAGCAATTATCCGAATATGGAAGCATTAAAAGCATAGGTACAGACTCAAGCAAGTGATTCACTGCATAAAGTACATTTGAAAATATATAATAGCGATAATGTGACTATCAAAAAAATTACCATTATACTGAAACCATCATCGTTTAGTTTCAAACCGATATACAATGTCATTGACTTTAACATTTTAGTTGAAACATATATCAGAAAATGAAGATGTATTGTTTCGGAATAAAAAAAAAACTGAATTCCTGCGAAGAAAAACAAATACTAGTTTACCTTTGAAACTCTTCCATGGTGTCCTGTCCTGTGATGTCTGCCAGAAAGCTAAGAAATGCTTCATCTATCTTAGTGCCTCCCCAAGGTCCACCGTTGGCCTTGTACAGCTCTCTGACGGTGTTGTCACGCTGTGTCTCGTGGATTGTGATGTCTACTGTACCACCTGATATGGAGAAGGTTAGTATTATAGCAACTACTGGTACAATATGTATAATAACACAAAGATAATTCAAAAATTCTTTCAGGCATGCACATCTTTTGAATAGAGAAAACAAACCTCCTGCATCCAAAACAAGATATCTGGTTCCCGGTGAAAAACAGGAAATGATTCCACCTTGAGCTCCCTCTATCTTGTTTATGGGGAGATATTTGCAGAACAGGGACGCAGCCTCGGGTTCCAGCGCCAATGACAGGTTGTCTGTATGTATGCCAGCCTTCAAAATAACACACATTTATTTGCAAAGAACATTCAGTTTACTTTATTCTAAATTGTTCAAGCAATACCAGGTTTATATAATAGTTTATTTGACAAAGTACATATAAAGGCAAATGTTGGCTATATGTATGCCCCTCACTGTTATAGTGGAGGTGGCATTTAGTGTCATAACGTCATATCTAGTTCAAGGTTTAGCTCCGTTCTTTGTCGCCGAAAATGTATAGTGTATATATATATTTACATAATCTGAATCCATTCTGACAAGAAGTTTGTCTTCGTGGCCAACAATGACTTTCCCTTTACCATTATATATTCTGGTTACTGTTTGAATTATCCCAGATTCTAAGTCACCACCAGCTCTACACCCTTCAAACCTAACACAGCAATATGTAAACATAAAAAAGAAAAATAACAAAAACAAAAAAGCATTCAAAACACATTTTGTTCGTTAGTTAATATTGAACAACAAAGAATCAGTAGTGTTATTTTTACTGGTCCTTTGGGATCAACGAGTCGCATAATGGTTGCTTCGAAGTGGAATACCACTTAAGCGGGTGCTAGTGGACGTGAGAGGTCTTGCGTCTGACATTCCCTCTCATGAACATACTTAATAAAACCAAGTATCCTACTTGTTTCTCTTGTTGTGTGTGTTGCTTTCAAAGGATCTCCCTTGTCAGTATTTCTTCAACAATATTATTGTCTTATTTTCTCAAATGAAGAGCAAGTCGTGTCCAATGGATACATTTTCTAGTTTGTTTCAAACCATTTAGAATTTTATGAAAATAACAATTACAATTTAAAGTGTAAGCTTGAATATTACTTGTATGGCCGCCTCTCTCATGAACTGTTTTGCTGTGTCGTCCCATATGGCGGGCACTGTCAGAACCCAGTAGATGTCTTCTGCCACTAGGCCGCAGTTTCTGTCACTCAGTGATGCTATCAAGTGTTCCTTGAGGAACCGAATACACTCTGAGAACACCACCATGGCAGGCATTTTCTGACCTTTGTCGTCTGTCAAGTATGTTGCCCGATTCAGATCCTGTAAAATGTATCTTATAAATAAAATGTGTTTTCGGACGTTTTTGTCAACAGAGTGGGAATATATTTGGTAACATTGTCGTTTAATTCCCGCTATGTTGGTACCAGTTTACAAAATCCACGAATTTAGATAGACAAAGTTTATTTTAATTTGATGTCTGGAAACATCCTCATATCTAGACAGTCCTGAAGAAAAATCAAAACCGCTTATGCCTTTACTAGCCTCAGGAATGAGGTGATACTCCCGTAATAACATGAGTTAATTTTCACTGTAACAATAAGGAAATACTCACTTTATTTTCGTAAAGCAACATTTTGAAGCGCTTGAAGAAGAACCAATCAAAATGCTTCTCATCTACCGCCAAATCTGCATATTTGTCTTCTGCTTCGAATCCAAAGCTGTCAAATTCCTGGTTTGGATTAAACAGGACACAAGTTGGTGTCTTCAGAGACACAGTTCTTCCAGAGCCAGCCTTCCATTGATTGGATGATATATTTAGCGGATCTTCGAGAAAGTCATATCGGAAGGAGAAGGCATATCCTGAGAAAGTCGTTCCGAAGTCAATGGCGGCCACCTGTACTCGCTCTTTTAAAACACTTGAAATAACGGGTACAAAAGCCATTGTGTGTCAGTATTATATCTGAAGAAAATGTCTTTTAATTTGATAAAAGAGTAAACAAGAATAATAAACATAAGCAAGCTAGTATTATGTATAAAACTGACAACACCACTTTTAATTAAATCGGCAATCATTTTAAAGGAACATAAATGCTTTATTTCCAACATAGTTCTGTCACGTCTTTGTTTAAAAGCTTGTCAGATTTACTTTATAGGTACAATGCACGATATTATAAATAGCTATGAATATAATCGGTATGACAACGTCAACAAAGTACAATGCTTTGGTTTTCAGACCTTCCATTTTGTGTGAATGCTCTTCTTATTTTAATAAAGTCAATAATACAATTAGATCGATATTATTTACAAATCAAAACTTGTTCTATATTTTGTAGTATAAATAACTATTGATAGAATTCAAATAATTGTGTGTATCTTCCAATGTTGACCTACAATTTCACAGTATTTTATCAATATACGTATATGCCGCACAATAGCCATACTTAAAATGCATTATTTAGGTTATCTCTACTGTGCAACCTGCCTTTATCAAATACATTATTTTACAACCCAAGCAACATATAACAACTGTGTTATATGAGGTACACTTATCTGTATTTACAACCGATTATTCAATGGGATATCTTATACTGTGCACACGAATATGATTACGAGTGCGTGTATTTGAACCAGTATTAATAATATACGTTCCAGTAAATCAAAATATTTCACTTCCTTTTTCCATTTTAAGGCAATTTATGATTATGTAACATTGAAATAAAATAAAGCTCAGAAACAGTAAATGTTAACTATATATGAATTATTGTATAACGTTAAAAACAAAAGCATGTGCTTTTTCCCACCTAATACTAGATTAAAAGATAAAACAACTAATGTTAAATACACAGTTCATAGCGGATCTTACACGAGTGACTGTGTATCATTGATTTTAATAAACGAGTTGGATAAAATGATAGGATACGAGGCTTTTTTATCCAACAAGTTTATTAAAGTCAATAATACACAGTCACGATTGTATTATTGTGTTTATCACATAACACACCTACGACGTGATAGTTTCATTTTAATTTTGTCAATTTACCTTATGTACACGGCGGCAATTTGTAAGAGAAATCATGACGTCGTTTTGTTGTTTACATGTTACGCGGCTGTAAATGCGTTCGCCCTACAAATAATGCGACACCTTAACCTATGCAAATTTGAAATTACTAACATGCATTTGATGATTTCAAATAATGATAAATAGTTAAAGTGTCTAAACGTATCGTGTGATATACCATTTAAATCTTCAACTTATAATTCTAAGCTTACCCACCGGTTTAGATGTAAACTGTGTAAATATTCATTATTTGACAGGTTTATGACTTACAATATGTTTGAGCTGTACAGAGATTAACATCCTCTTTCGGTTTTGAATTATCAATGTACCCTCCGCCGATGGTAAGACAACATATCAAAATGATTTAACCTTGTATTTGCAAAACAATATTATTTAAGCATTTATACCTTTTAAATGTCGCAATGTCGGTTTCCTTTTTCGAAAGTATTGTTCACTGTTAACATTGTGTGTCGTTCTTCAGAGTAGTGTACACTGTTAACACATCGCGTCCCTCTTCCAAGGAAAATGCATTCCTCTTATCGATCGGTTATAGTAGTAAACAGTCCGAAGCAATTCGGATATACGTATTAGCTGTATATGGTTGTAAAAATGTCACACAACAGTGAACACGACCATGGTATTGCCAAATATAGCAGCACATATTCGATGTTTGAATGTATTGAAAACAATAGAATACTTTTGTTATTTTACTTTTATAGTTTGTTGATTATGGTGAATTTATCTGACTCCTATGTTCTTTAATGATTTAAATATGAGCAAAGTCGACAAAGATTTAATATAATAACGTTTGAAAGAATTACAAAAAAAATGTATTTAACGTACATATTGTGGTTTATGTTCAATCCAGTCTCGCATGAAATGCTTATTTATTAATACTATGCTGACCGGTGTAATTGTGCAACAAAATGTGACAAACGGACTAAAATGTGACTAACGGACTAAAATGTGACAACTAAAATGTGACAAACGGACTAAAATGTGACAAACGGACTAAAAAGTGACATGTGCTTCTGTGGAGTTCGATTGCAATGATGCGTATCGTGAAAACAGGTTACACCACTAGGACCTACCATTTTTATTTCTGGGGTGTGGGGGGCGGGGGGCTGGATTTTTCCTGAAACAACATTCCGGCTCTTGAATTGTTTAAAAACAATATCATGTCTCTGACTTGAGGGAAAAAAATAAACAGTTCCTCAAAAAATAATCCAGCCTTCTTTCACATTCTTGGACCCATTTAGATGGGAATGTTCCCCGAGCAACTTTTTATGAGGATTATGTGTCTCAACTTATTCGTTTTTCTAGAGCTCGTACTCGAGTTGAGGATTTTAATATTCGTAATATTTCTATAATTAAAAAGCTACTCCGTCAGGGCTATCGTTACCATATACTTCGTAAAGCCTTTGCAAAATTGTATTATCGTAACCCTGATCTTCTTTCCAAATATAAAAGTAATTTAAGAACTCTTCTGCGACGACAAGGACTATCACAACCTGACTTATATGGTGATGTGATTTACAAACTCCGTAATATCCTTGATCATGATCACGTTCATACTATCTTTGTTAAACTAGTTAAATGGTTTATCAAAAGAGGTTATGACCGTATCATTTTGTACACACTGCATGCTTGGTGGTGGACCCATTTACAGTTCGCCACTATACTTCCCTCTTTAATTGTGCGATGACCACCGGACAGGCTGTGAACCCTATTATGACGTGTACCTAAAGCCCAAAATGGCAGTGACGTTTAATGTTTGTCTGCAATCGTGTCTTGTCGTGCCCTCAATGGTTTGTTCTCTTGTTGCTCTGGCTTCTGCCAAGTCGTTGAGTAACTTCTTTGTGACTTTCTAGGCTATTGGTTTTGTATTAATATATACACGAGCATCTTTGTGTTTTACTTATATTGCCTATTAATGCTGCCTTGTTGGTTAGAGAATAGTTCATGGTGGGGATTTCTTTATTTACACTTTTCGTTATATTGGGATGACAGTAGGGTAAACGTGAGGTTTGGTGCACCCTAGAACCTGGCTAAAACCCAGCGCCTGTTTTGCCACTGACCGTTCCAAGGCGGTAGCCCTATTGTCACGTTTTTTGTGTTTGTGACGTCATATGCCTTTATTCCTTATTAACATTGCCATTTTTGTTTGTCGTTTTGCGTGTTTTAGGGTTGACTGTGTTCTGTGAAAGCTGCATTTCCTGTTCGACATTTATACTTATTATTATTGCTTTGACTTCACAATCATAAGACAGTACAAGTATACTGGGGTGACATTACAAAGACAAAAACGACTATCAGTCAGTGACTCACTCCATGGAGTCTTAGTAGTCATGGTAGTAATGTTTGTGATATACAGTGGTCATGGTGGTAGAAAATGTGTTAAAGAGTAGCCATGACAGTTATACATGTGACGTACTTTGGACATGTTAGTAATCAATGTGGTATGCGGTGGTCATGTAGTATTACAATAGAAGGGTCCTGGTACTTGTACGAAGGACTTTCTGAATATCATCAATAAGTAAGTGGACTTAAGAAGCAGCTTCAGCCACATGCAATGCCAGATTACAGACAAAGATATGCGCTATATGCAGTGCTAATGGTATGGAACATGGTAGATATTGTCAAGTACAAGACAATCCCCTACACCACCAAGCAAAATATCCAATCAATACATAATTTAGAAGATCAAAAGGGGGCTCACATAGAAAGCATACAAGGACAAGCATATAAAATAAATATTAAAACCAGCACATGGAGTTCTATCCACAAAACATGGAAATATCTATATTAAACAAGAGTTGTCGAAATGACAGCATGCTCCACTATTCAAAGTCAATTTTAAACAAGGCCACTCACACTGCTGTCTTACGAACCATGGTACGAGTTCATTCACATGTTCAAGTCTTAATTGTGGAGGTTAGGCGGTGGTGAGGTGATTTTGTAGGTGGTGCGGGGATTGGGTAGTCAGTAAACATATATACCAAATATCAGAGCAAGACATTCAATTCCCCAAAACGAATATGAAATTGAAGAGGCTGGGTTAAGGAAGTAAAGTGTTACTGAATAGGAAGAATACAGAAATAAACAATATTTTCATTGGGGGAGTCTATGGTTGAGAGTGTGTGTTTGTGGGGGGATTGGGGTGGAAGAGAACAAGATGCAGATATGGTAACTGAAACGAAACCAAAAAGAATAGAACAAATAGTTGTCTATTTATCTGGGTTGATGGTGTTGGTGGTGTAGGAATGGGGAAGGTGTGGGTTTATGGGGCTAATGTAAGTTACAGGCTTGCCATTGTGATTAGATGTACGCAGTGAGTTTCACTGAAATATATGAAGCTGCTTAAAACACTTTACCCTGAAACTCTAACTTGAAAGAAAAAGATTATCAACTGGCTAAAATGGAATAAAAAGTTATGAAACATGTATCTGTATGTGTCCTTGATGACGCTGATGACACTTGTCAAACTCCTTTGACAGAGATATATGGCTAGTGGGTATTGAAATAAATGGACTTGCCAACAAATAAAATAAAATAAATTCTAAGTAGAAAAGGGGCTACACCTTTTCTAAAATACAATACATAAAATATTTATCCAGAAAAAAGGCCATAATTTTGCTAAAATGCAATACAGAGTTATGGAACATGTGTTTACCAGCATCCATGCTTTACTGAAGTTGTATTAATAATTAACATTACACCTATTTAAATACAAGGACTTGCCCTAAAACGTTTACCAAAATGTTGAAGTCAAAAAAGTGACATACCTTTTCTTAAATGCAATACAGAGTGAATATGGAACATGTTTCTACTAGTGCCCTTGATATTCCAAGCTTTACTGAAGTTTTGTTGATGTACGACTTTCAGTTGTTAAAATGCATGGACTTTTCAAAAAAAACTTTTAACCAGAAATTCAAATTAAGAAAAGGACCATGCTTTTGCGTAAATGCAATACAGAGTCTAACAGTGTCCTTGATGGTACTGATGACATATTTCAAGTTTCACTGACCAGTGGTTGCTGAGATAATTGGACTTGGCAAACAACTGAATAGAACGTCAACGCAGACGTTGAGTAGATCTATAACAGCTGTTTTTATTCTACGAATAGTAAAACTTAAAAAACAACATATTCTGGCTTTCAAGTTGACGAAAAAATAATAATGTGGTCAGTGTACTTGGCACATAAATCAATATGGTCGGTCCCCTATGTAAACATTTGTCATACATTAGTATTGCCACGAAAAGTACAGGTGGTAAAGAGCTAATGAAGTTGGAAAACGAAAGTGGATGTAAATCAAGGTAATTTAACATTTTTACATGTAACATATCGCTCATAAGCAGATAAGTGCATTTATTATATAACATATGTCTAAATCAAATATAAGATCATTTTGTGCCCTTGATCTGAGTTTAATTTATTTATTGTCAAAACTAGTCTGGAGAAATATTGGGGCGTAACTAGTGCATAACTCTTAGACCTGCCAGTGAAATGTAAGCTATCCTATGCATTGATATAAATATAAATGAGTTTTCTTGACACACGAGAGAACGTAGCAAAAAGAACATTAGATATTTACAACAGTACACAATTCAACTTATGAACAATCCAGTCGCAGAATTGTTTACAGGCGACAAATACACATTGATATACATACATATCACATCATTATTTAATTAAAAACACATTCGCCAAAGTTAATGTATTATTCAGTTGATACCAACGTATAGTTTAAATTTACTGACTATAATCAATCTATACCTGTCAATAGTAAAACATGGTGATTTATAGATAGCATGTACTATAAATAGACTTGGGAACTATAATTAGTTACATTTCTAGGAATTTGAACTAACTATTTTCTGTAAATCATGTATTAAATCTGAAAATGAAATCGGATGTCACAAAACAACACCGCATGGGATTTATACATTCAGATTCGTATTTAGTATTACTTAAAAATAAAATCATTTCTTTAAAGTCGAAATAAACTCAAGTGGTATTTGTTAATCTAAAGTATAATACTCGAATACTAGGGAAGGATTGCCGTGAACCCGATGTGAATACAGGTGTACACTGGCCAAAAGATCTAACTAGACCCCTAATACTATTATAAATAACTCAACCAATTTTCAAGGTATCGTGAGAAAATTTTATACACAGCTTTATCAATCAATTATACACAGACTGTGGAAATTTCATAAAAATCCATTGACTAAAAACTAAAAATTTTAACATTTTTAAAACTGACCCACGAAATCAAAAGTCACAGATTTATGAAAAATCAGTCAGTATTTAGTGTGGCCGCCGTTTGCTTGTATTACTGCATTTAAACCCCCAGCGGCCTTTTTTGCCACTGACAGTTCCAAGGCGGTAGCCCTATTATCAACCTTTTTGTGTTTGTGATGTCTTATTTGGCCTTTTATACATCTTTAAATGTGTGTTCTTTGTTTCTGTGTGTGTTTGTTGTTGACTGTCGTCCTTGAATGCTGCTTTTCCTGTTCGATTTTTATATCTATATTTCCTCACATAAAGATTCATAGTCCGATGAGGACTCGAACACACAGCGGCTAGAGGCAAGTGATTTCAAGTCAGAGACTCTGACTACTCGGCCACGGAATGAATAATGTTAACTCCATGAGACAGAGATGTTTGGCAGTAATACAAGCAAACGGCGGCCACACTAAATACTGACTGATTTTTCATAAATCTGTGACTTTTGATTTCGTGGGTCAGTTTTAAAAATGTTAAAATTTTTAGTTTTTAGTCAATGGATTTTTATGAAATTTCCACAGTCTGTGTATAATTGATTGATAAAGCTGTGTATAAAATTTTATTACGATACCTTGAAAATTAGTTGAGTTATTTATAATAGTATTAGGGGTCTAGTTAGATCTTTTGGCCGGTGTACATGTCTCTTAATTGTGATATATTATTTTGATATTAACAACGAATCAGCTAAAAATAGGTTTACACTACAATTGTACATGCAACACATATTTAAGATTTGATATGTTTGTTGCTTACTTTGGAAAATAATATAATTGGGAATGATCAACATAATAAAATGACAAATGTTGAGGTCAAATTATTAAAGATGCAAAGTTCAATTCGATATCCTTAAATCGTTCTGGCGTAATGGACCTAGGACAATATTACGACCCCAAAACGTTGGTTATGTACGTTAATATCAATTTAATACGAGTAACAAACTCAACAAAGTAATAACCGACCAATAAAGTAAACTTATATTAGACATAATTGATGTCACGCATTATTTAAACAGTGAAACCACTATACAATAGGTAAACGGGAGTAGCTTACTGACTCATGATACACATTATACACAAACCATTTCTCTTGAAATATCCGATGGACTAGCCTCGCTTAAACGGTACATAGGTCTCATGCTTTGATAGTTTACTAACAGTACGATTTATTTATTTAATTTGCAGTCAAAAATGCAGATCGGTATTTGAACTAATCCATTTTGTTTAATATAATATTATTTGAAAACGAAAGAGGATGTAACACAAAACAAACACGCTTAACTAATTTTGATATGCTACATGTAAGTATAATACTTAACACTGATTAACACGCTTAACTAATAACCAATTTTGATATGCTACATGTAAGTATAATAAACTGATTAACAATGATTACCGAGCTGAGTGATGAGGAACATTGACAAAGATCGGGTCTAATTGAGGTTAGGATTAGGTTGTTATAATATCATATACTGAGATCACAGTTTTTGTATGTTTTATTTTACAAATTGTTATCGTCTAGTTTTGCATATTTTATTTGCATTATCTTCTTACTTTAATATACTGTTGTTATTGACACATCGATATGTTAATTTAACATGAAACAACATAATTGCAAATATATCGATCGAACGTTCGATCTGTTTAGTTAAAGTAAATACTTATTGAATTACATTTATCATACCTAGATATAACATCTCTCAATATAATTTCTAACTACACCGTCGTTTTAAACTTCCGATTCATTCACCTAATGGTATCAATATAAAATTGTTTATTCAGTTTAAATTAATGAAGAACTAATTTGAATAGAGTTATGCGTGCGCCAATTAACATTATGAATTAATGTGTTGGATGAACTTGTTAAACTGACTCATGCTGAACATTCTATACATGTTGTAAGCTTCGTGTTATGAAAGGCTTTACAGTTTTCTTACTTAGATATTTATTATTGGTTTATGAAATGTTCATATTTATTTTTGTAGTGAAATATAGACATAGACAGATAAGCACATAACTGTGTACAATAATTTCAGAACAATTCATGTAGATATCAATCATATGAAATATGAAATATAATAAGTAATGTTTATCTTTGATTTATAACCTTGTTTGGGCATGTTCCATTGAAAGAGGCATAAACAAAACCATGTGTAAACTGTCATTTACCCCAAACATATATAACAGATGAACGAAACAATAGCACCGTGTAAGATTCGATCCACTGCAGGTCGCTTTATATTGATTCCAACTGCAGACTGCTAACCACTGCTCTATGAGCCCGATGCGTCTACTAGTTAACATTTAAAGTATACTATCGTATCACTAAAAGTGCGCTATGGATAGTCTTAACACATGCTTTACCTGTCAGGTTTTATATTATTGGATTTGACTGAACCAAAACAAAGCCAAATTATCGAATCTTTACTGTGCACCCCTTGTCGCACATTTGTCTTTATATTGATATGAAAGAGACTTCATGTTGAGTCTTTCACCAGATACCCAGGAAGATGATATTGAGACCTTTAATGACACCTCTCGGTATCTGGATGACATATTAAAAATTTACAACTCTTTCATTTCTACTATGGTTAATAATATATACCCTAAAGAACTTCAACTTAACAAAGCTAATATTTCTGATACTAACGCTACATTTCTTGATTTACATCTCTCCATTGAAAATGGTGAAATAATTACCAAAATATATGACAAGAGAGATGATTTTAATTTTGATATTGTTAATTATCCCCATTTAGATGGGGATGTTCCCCGAACAACTTCTTATGGGGTCTATGTGTCTCAACTTATTGTTTTTCTAGAGCTTGTACTCGAGTTGAGGACTTTAATATTGGTAATATTTGTATAACTAAAATGCTACTCCATCAGGGTTACCGTTACCATAAACTTCGTAAAACCTTTGCAAAATTGTATTATCGTAACCCTGATCTTCTTCTGCGACAAGGACTATCACAACCTGACTTGTATTGTGACGTGATTTACAAACATCGTAAGGTCCTTGGTCATGATCAATTTCATACTATCTTACTTAAACTTTTTAAAAGGTTTATCAAAAGAGATTATCATTTTGCAACGCACTGCATGCTTGGTGATGGACCCATTTACAGTTCGCCACTATGCTTTCCTCATTAATTGTGCGATGACCGGACAGGCTGAGGACCCTATGATGACGTCTACCTGAAGCCCAAAAGAACGGTTACGTTTGATATTTGTCTGCAGTCTTGTCTTGTCGTGCCCTCAATGGTTTATTCTCTTGTTGCTCTGGCTTCTGCCAAGTCAACGAGTACTTTCTTTGTGGCTTTCTAGGCTATTGTTTTTGGTATTTATATATACACGCGCATCTTTGTGTTTTACTAATATTGCCTATTAATGCTGCCTTGTTGGTTAGAGAATAGTTGATGGCGTGGATTTCTTAAGTTAGACTGTCCCATTTAATTGGGTTGAAGTAGGGTATGTGTGAGGTTTGGTGCACCCTAGAAACTGGTTTAAACAACCAGCGGTCTTTTTGCCACTGACCGTTCTAAGGCGGTAGCCCTATTGTCAAACCTTTTGTGTTTGTGATGTCTTATTTGGCCTTTTATTCATCTTTAAATTTGTTGTTTGTTTCTGTTTCTGTTTGTGGTAGACTGTCGTCATTGAATGCTGCTCTTTCTGTTCGATTTTTATATCTATATTGACTGTACTTACTGTGGTAACTAAAGGGTTGATTATAACATTTATCATAACCACTAGGTTTACAATTGAACCTTTACACTTTTTCATTTTGAGATTAATGAATGAAATTATTATGAACTAGAAAACTACTATTCATGTTTATATAATTTGTACCTGTCTATCTATAGGTAACTATTACAAGAGAATGGCATTCGTACCCGTTATTTCGAATGCTTTGAAACAGCGAGCGCAGGTTGCCGCCATTGACTTTGGTACGACCTTTTCCGGATATGCGTTCTCCTTCCGGTCTGACTTTCTCGAAGATCCGTTAAATATATCAGCCAATCAGTGGACAGCTGGCTCTGGAAGAACTGTTTCGCTGAAGACGCCGTCGTGTGTCTTATTCAATCCAAACCAGCTGTTTGACAGCTTTGGATTTGAAGCAGAAGATAGATACGCAGACTTGGCTGTAGATGAGCGGCATTATGATTGGTTCTTCTTCAAACGTTTCAAAATGTTGCTGTACGAGAACAAGGTCTGTATTAATCATGTCTCTGTAAACAACAAAATAACGTGTGTTTTTTTGCTGTTTTTGTTGTTTGTTTGTTTATTTGTTTATTGTTTACAAAACGAATAGTTCAACAATGTTAGGTCCGACACAAATACACGATAATTAGAAATGCAAAGATAGGACAATTATACGACATCAAGTACGTGTGATAAAATCAAGATGATTGCGACAGTGATTGACACTCATGACAATCTTAGAGTTCATGTGAACAAGATATTTTATCTCGTGTCTTTAATTTACATGTATACACTTACTGACATTCTTATAACCTATATTTCTACATACAGGTTGTCTCATACACATATTGACATTCCTGTGTTCCGTAGGATGTAGTTAGTTCCCAAATTACATAAACAACCTTATAAACTCCGATTTATTTCCAATTCTATAAACATATCCAAACGTTTAACTTCTTGTTTTAATGTCGTTAATGACCACGTTGACAAATCTGGGATTAATTTATTTTGGTCAATTACATATTTAGGAGACGTTCTTGATAACGATTTCGCTAGGAAAAATATACATTGTTGACCTGTTACAATATTTAAGCGTTTTTTCTTAACGACAGATTTCTGTTTGTTTTGCTATGAAAGAGATTTCATGTTGCGTCTTTCACCAGATAATCAGGCGGATGTCATTGAAACCTTTAATGACACCTCCCGGTATCTGGATAACATATTGAACATTGACAATCCTTTCTTTTCTGCTATGGTTAATACTATCTATCCAAAGAACTGCAACTAAACAAAGCTAATATACCTGATATTGTCGCTTATTTGATTGATTTACATCGCTTTAGTGAAAGTGGAGAAATAGTTAGTAAAAATCTGTGACAAGATACAATGTACATGATCTTTATTTTGAGATTGTTAATTATCCCCCACGTAGATGTGAATGTTTCCCGAGCTAACTTTTATGGGGTCTATGTTTCGCAACATATTCGTTTTTTTCTAGAGCTTGTAGTCGAGTTGAGGACTTTAATATTTGTATTTGTTTATAAGAAACTACTCCATCAAGGCTACCGTTTCCATAAACTTTAAAAAAAAAATGTTGCAAAACTGTATTATCGTAAATCTGTTCTCCTTTTAAAATATAAATTTTAAAGTAATTTAACAACTCTTCTGCGACATATCCTGACTTCCATGGTGATGTGATTTACACACTATCAAATAAATTATGACCCTACTATTTTGCAATGTACTGCATGTTTGGTGGTTGACCCTATGATGACGTCTACCTACATTCTAAAAGGACGGTACCGTCTTATGCTTGTCTTAAATCTTGTCTTGTCGTACCCTTAATAGTGTGTTCTCTTGATGCTCTGGCTTCTACGAAGTCAATGAGTACTTTCTTTGTGGCTTTCTATGATTTTGTTTTATATTCCTGTATATATTATCATGTATGTGTTACACTTATATTGCCTATTAATGCTGCATTGTTTGTTACAGAATATAACCTCATTATATCATTATTTACACTCTGATTTTATCGGGATGACAATACAGTCAGAGTGAGGTTTGGTGCATCGTAGAACCTGGATTAAACACCCAACGGCCCTTTTTGCCACAGACCGTTCCAAGTTGGAAGCCTTCATTACGTGGTCCGGGTATTAACTTTCATACCCCATCCAACTTCTTCTCCAAGAAGCGAAAACGAGGTTGGCTGGGATATGCAATAAACCTTAATTTCGGCTTAAAATTTCGGTTTTCTTCTCGGTTTTCTTCTCTAAGCACCTACGACTTTTCTACACTGTATACTACAGTACCACATAATCTTATCATAAGCTTATTCAGAAGACATTTGCTAGAGAAGGTACACTTTTCTAGATTGTAATAATGTCAGGGCTTTCTTTACTAACGCCCCCATTCATAAGTATAAGTTGTGGACTTGTACTGATGTTTGTAGAGCCTTATCTTTTCTTCTGGATAACATCTTTATAACATACGGTAAAACTATTTACCGCAAGGTTGTTGGTATTCCTATGGGTATTAACTGTGCGGCACTTGTTGCAGATTTGTTTTTGTATTGCTATGAAAGAGATTTTATGTTGAGTCTGTCACCTGCTAGCCAGGGTGAAATTATTGATGCCTTTAATAATACTTCTCGGTATCTTGATGACACACACAATATTGATAATCCGTTCTTTGCTCATATGGTTACTAACATTTTTCCACCAGAGCTCACGTTGAATAAAGCCAACAGTTCGGATACAGTAGCAGCATTTCTCGATCTTCATCTCTCGATTAAATGATTGTATTCATACAAAAATCTATGATAAGAGAGATGATTTCAATTTTTAACATCGTTAACTATCCACACCTGGATGGAGATGTACCTCGTGCTACCTCATACGGGGTGTATATCTCCCAGCTCATTCGGTTTGCTAGAGCGTGTAATGATGTTATAGACTTCAATGATCGAAATCAAGTTATTACAAGTAAACTTCTTCCGCAGGGTTTTCGTTATCACAAACTACGTAGATCTTTCTCCGAATTCTACCTGCCTGCTGGAAAAGTACAACACAAACCTTAAAACACTTCTGCGACTAGGCATATCAAAACCTCATTTTATGGAGATGTGGTCTATAAACTCGAAAGTTAAAGGGGTCTGACGGGTTTCCTGACCGCTTTACAAATTTAATCAGGAAGTTCGTCAGAAAAGGATATAACCCTTTGGTTTTACAGCGCACTGCATGTTTAGTGATTGACCCCTCTACAGTCAGTCAATACGCTTCACTTTTCGCTTGTGCGATGACTGGACTACCTCTTGGGACTCTATGATTGTACCTACTGAAACCTCAACTAAGGGAGGTGGGTGCATGAGCCTTCGTCCCTCGGGTTTTCTGGTCGTTCCTAGATTGGTTTTCTATTTAGCTGCAACTACTATGGTTGTTCAGTACAATTCTGGATACATCCTGAGATGTTTATTATTTTGTATGTGTTTCTTTAGTTAGTTTCTCTGGATGTGTACTTTATTGTTAGAGAATTCCTTTTGATGGGATGTAGTTTTGTTTACACTGTCTTGTCTATTTGGGCGCTGAAGACAGGATAATAGCGAGGATTGTGCGCATATAAAATCGATTCATGCTAACCAGTAGGCTTTATTGCCTACTGACCGCCTTATTGCCTACTGACAGTTCCAAGTCGGTAACCCTGTCTTCACCAACCTTTCTGTTGTTTTTTGCTCTTTCATTGTATTATCAAGTCCTTGTTTTTAGTACAGTGCGGACCTACGATTCCATTGCGTTCGGACGCTGTGGTTTCTATAGGACCATATATCTCATTTTTTCATATTGTAAAGTAATGATAAACACGTAATCACATATTGTCAGTAAATGTTTTTTAAACCTGGTTTATTGTCGAAATACGTGTTATAAAATCTTGTTAATATAAACGTTCCCATCGCTTACTGGAATTAAGGTTGAACCACGTAATGATTAGCAACTCTCTTATGCTCATGATGTCATATCTTGCCTTGTACTAATCTTATCAATTGTTGCTTGTGTCTATGCATGCTTTTGGTTGACTGTGGTCCTTGAATGCTACATTTCCTGACTTTATTTCTACTTTTAGTTATTTATACTGATCCTTTGGGATCACCGAGCCTAATATATGTGGTTTGGAAATAGAATGTCGCTTAAGCCGGTGCTTGTGGGCGTGATATGTGTTGCTTCTTAAATTACCTCCTCTCATGAACTTTATTCTCTTGGTTGTGTCTGTTGCTAACAAATTATCTCACTTATCTATTTGTATTAACATTCACACTAGCGTTCGTTTAGTGCAGTGTGACGGCTGTAAAAAGTCTCCACATGCTACGAACAAAGAGAACAAAGAGCCCAATATGTTAGGCGGCTTTGACATGTTTGAAGTGGAATACCGCTTAAGCCGGTGCAAGGGGGCGTGCGAGGTGTTGCTTTTTTACATTACCTCTCATGATCTGACTCAATAAAACTTCGTATGCTACTTTATTCTCTTGGTTGTGTTTGTTGCTTTCAAATAATATCTCTTATCAGTTTTTATTATATAGATAAACCTACATATTTGTTTTGAAATTACATCATACGACTGGTATTTATTACAGAATCTAAACAGAGCAACAGAACTAACCGATGACAAAGGTCAGAAAATGTCTGCCATGGTAGTGTTCTCGGAGTCTATTCGGTTCCTTAAAGAACACCTGATAGCATCGATGAGTGACAGAAACTGTGGTCTTGTGGCAGAGGATATTCATTGGGTTCTGACAGTGCCCGCCATATGGGATGACACAGCAAAACAGTTCATGAGAGAGGCGGCCATAAATGTAATTTCTTTTACTATAAAGAAAGCTTCTGTTATCGCATTATATTTATTTGTTTAAATCAAGTCAGATTTCATTTTAAAAATATAATTACTTATTTGAAGTCTGTAAACGTATAACCAATATATATTTTCTTTGATTCCATGTGATAATCCATTATTTTCCAATTGTACTTTTATTTTGTTCATGCATGCATACTAGAGGTTCAATAATTGAAAGATCTTATAATAAGTTCAATACTGAAATCAATTGTCGGGTTAACAAAAATAGTGTATGGAAGTTTTACATTATTAAATTCGGATAATGCATCTATAAGGCAAAATACTTATGTTTGCTTCTCGTACAATAAAATGTTTATTTAATTTTCAAAAGTGCTTGTGGCAGTAACGTCATCACGTTCACCATTATAGGCCGGAATAAACACAGACAGCCTATCGTTGGCACTGGAACCAGAAGCTGCTTCTCTGTTTTGTAAATACTTGCCCGTAAACAAGATAGAAGGAACACATGGGGGAAGTATTTCCTGTTTTTCACCGGGAACCAGATATGTCGTGTTGGATGCTGGAGGTTGGTAGATTAGAAATATAAAGAAATATAAAAAGATCGGACAGGGAAAGTAGCATTCAAGGACGACAGTCAACCACAAAACACAGAAACAAACATATAAACAGTAAATAATAAAGTAATAATAAAAGTAAACGACATCACAAACACAAAAGGGTTGACAATAGGGCTACCGCCTTGGAACGGTCAGTGGCAAAGTAGGCCACTTGGGGTTTAAACTGGTTCTAGAGTGCACCAAACCTCACACTTACCCTACTGTCATCCCATTAAAACAGGACAGTGTAAATAAAGAAATCCCCGCCATGATCTAGTCTCTAACCAACAAGGCAGCATCAATAGGCAATATAAGTAAAACACAAATATGCTCGTGTAAATATAATACAAAAAAACAATAGCCTAGAAAGCCACAATGAAGGCACTCAATGACTTGGCAGAAACCAGAGCAGTAAGAGAATAAACCATTAAGGGCACGACACGAAATATCATAGACAAACATCAAACGCCACCGTCCCAATGGGCTTTAGGTAGGCGTCATCATAGGGTTTCACAGCCTGTCCGGTCATCGTACAACCAAAGTGGAAAGCATAGTGGCGAACTGTAAAAGGGTCCACCACCAAGCATGCAGTACGTTGCAAAATGATAGGGTCATAACCTCTTTTGATAAACTTTTTAACAAGTTTAACAAAGATAGTATGAAAGTGATCATGACCAAGAATCTTACGAAGTTTATAAATCACATCACCATAGAAGTCAGGTTGTGTTAGTCCTTGTCGCAGAAGAGTCCTTAAATTATTTTTATATTTAGAAAGAAGATCAGGGTTACGATAATAAAATTTTGCAAAGGTTTTACGAAGTTTATGGTAACGGTAACCCTGATTGAGTAACTTTTTAGTTATACAAAGATTACGAATATTAAAGTCCTCAACTCGAGTACAAGCTCTAGAAAAACGATTAAGTTGAGACAGATACACCCCATAAGAAGTTGCTCGGGGAACATCCCCATCCAAGTGGGGATAATTAACAATGTCAAAATTAAAATCATCTCTCTTGTCATATAATAATAATTTTACCATTTTCAATCGAGAGATCTAAATCAAGAAAAGAAGCGTTATTATCAGATATATTTTCTTTATTAAGCTGAAGTTCTTTAGGATAAATATTATCAACCATAGTTGGAAAGAAAGGGTTGTCAATGTTCAGTATGTCATCCAGATACCGAGAGGTGTCATTAAAAGCTTCAATAACATCTGTCTGGGTATCTGGTGAAAGACTCAACATGAAATCTCTTTAATATCAATATAAAAACAAATCTGCGACAAGTGGTGCACAGTTCTTACCCATAGGGATACCCACAATTTGTCTATAAACGGTGGTACCATACCTGACGAAAATATTATCTAATAGGAAGATGAGTGCTTCACAAACTTCATAGCAAGTCCACATAGTAAAATTGTCTAAACTGCCGTTAGTAAAAAACGCTTTAATATTATTACATGCCAAAAATATAGTATTTTCTCTAGCGAATGCTTTTTGAATAAGTGAAATTAGCTTGTCTTTAATAAGGTGATGTGGTAGGGTTGTTTATAGTGTAGAGAAGTCATAAGTGCTGATTGATGAAACTTGACCTTTATTGAAAATTTTATCCAGAACGTCTCCTGAATTTTGTATAGACCAAAATAAATTAATCCCAGAGTTTTCATAAGTTTTATCACAATATAGTTTAACGTGATCTTTAACGGCAGTAAGACAAGAAGTTAAAAGTTTGGAGATGTTTGTTGTGGTGCAGGCACTAGAATTAGAAATAAAGCGACCCTTATATGGATTTTTATGTAATTTAGGAATCCAGTATATGGTAGGCAGTTTATTTTGCTTATCGTTTACACCAGCCTTGAATGTAGTGCACCGAGTGATATGTGCGGAAACAACATCATCCTCAGTAGAATTAACTGGAGTATAAGAATTGGTGCTGCCGAGTTTCAAAGCTGATTTTGTTGATTGAATCCACTTACCTAATTCTATATTGTATGCGTTTTGATATGTAATAATAATAATATTATCTTCTTTCTTTTTTTATGTTCCTGTAATTGCTTTTAAACAACAGCTGTAGGTTTTAGAAAATGATACAACTGAACAAGAATGCCATATTATTTTTACGTACTTTAATTACGCGGTATAAAACAATCGTCATTTATGACGAGATACAGATTGCAATGTTAAAAAAAATATGCCGAACAATCGCACTTATTTTTTAATTTTCAGGGGGTACGGTAGACATAACTGTCCATGAATCACAGCGTGATCACACAGTAAGAGAGCTGTATAAAGCTAATGGTGGACCGTGGGGAGGTACAAAGATTGACGAAGCATATCTGAACTTTTTGACTAGCATTATTGGAGAGGCCACCATGGACATGTTTCAGAAGTAAGCAACTCCTTTTTGACAAACATAATTATGAAAGTTAAGTACAGTCCATCGACGTAGTTTCCATACTGTGTATGTGTATCCATTTCGAGCGACTTTGGCATCAAGCTATTTCTTATATGATCTTTTCTTTAATACATACAGGGCAAGATTCTTTTAACTGCAGACATATTTACTGTTTCTCTTTGCTATAAAAAATATTATATTTAATTGACGTATCTTTTCGATTTGACCTTTACGGAGCTGTGTTTCGGCGTGCATGCAACTATAAACAATAAACATAATTGATTCTGCAAAACATACCCTTTTATTTATAACAACTATTACTGTTTTGTACTGTAACTAGTCTAAGAACATTTTGAAAACTTTTTTGTTTTCTTTAACATTCATACACGTTTTTTGTTATTCACATTGATTGTATTTGTGTACACATACACAGGAGCCACACAGATGACTACATTGACTTACTCCGCGAGTTTGAGATAAAGAAAAGAACAATTACCCCCGACATGGACCAGAAGATTACCTTCAAGATTCCACTCTCTGTCCACGAAACATATCGAAACATACATGGTCAAGATTTAAGGTAGGGTTATAATGTGTTTTCGGTTGACTGTAGTTATTAAATGCTACATTTCCTGATCGACTTTCATATCTACTTCTATGCATTCATAATTGAACGCATTTAGTAAAACGATTTCTTATAAAGTACAACCAATCACATTTTATCATACGTGTGTTATCTGTGGTATGATGTGTATGCATTGCAAACGTTCAGAGAAAATAAACTATTGTAACAATTTGTTAACGCTGTTAACCTTTTTATTTCTTGTTTATTATAGACACAGTTTATTGATGAAGCAGGACCTTAAAGACAAACTCACTTTCACCGGAGACAAACTTCGGATTGATCCTGACCAAATCAAGAGTCTTTTCACACAGACCTGTGATACAATTGCATCACACCTCAGTGGAGTATTTTCAGAAACTGCTGTCAAAGGTACGGACACAATACTGATGGTGGGTGGGTTTTCAGAGTCGCCGATTTTACAACACGCAATAAAGAATAATTTTCCTGACAAGAAAGTTGTCATTCCAGCAGAAGCCGGCCTATCTGTGCTGAAAGGAGCCGTCATATTTGGTCACAATCCTACAGCGATCACTTCACGTGTATCAAGATTTACATATGGCATTGCCATGTGTAAAACCTTTGTAGATGGTTTTCACCCACCCGCTAAAAGGCTCGTGATTGAAGGCCGAGAATGGTGCGATGATTGTTTCGATAAGCATGTTGAGATAGGACAGGAGGTTCAGGTTGGAATGGTGTTTGGAGAGAAACCTTATTGGCCGCTCTCAGTAAAACAAAAAGGCATAAATTTCCCAGTTTACACGTCTGACAAACAGGATCCGTCCTACGTCGATGAAGACGGCTGTTCGAATCTAGGTCGCCTCGTAGTTGATATCTCAGATATTGGAAGCGATGAGGATCGGCAAGTTTCGGTCAGAATGACTTACGGGGATACTGAGCTTGGCCTTGAGGCAACAGTTGTAAAATCCGGAAAAATGTTAAATGCAAACTTCGACTTCCTTGGATAATCTATTTTAAGTAGACATAATGAAAACATGTAATTGCAATGGTACAATTGTGTATGTGGTTGATGCTATGCAATGCCATTCTAAAGACTATTTCAGAAACATTATTCGGAGACGTGACCTTTGTCCCGTATATACTTTAGTTTGTGAACTGGACAGCTATACGTTTGTTTCGGATATTTGTTTGCAACTATACCGTACAGTAAACCAATCTAAAATCGTTGTGGAAATAGTGTATACCAGGTCCTTTATCTGATAAAACTGGATCAGTTTTTCACATAATTCATATAATTGCGGTTTTGTACAATGTACCATTCCTGTAATGTTTGCCGTCATGATTTGCAATTAAACATGTATAATAATGTTCTTATATTTAAAAGTATTCGTTGTAGTGTTGATATTATCTACATGTGTACAGTTCATTTATTATGTACAGTTCAAAATAAATAAATATTTGAAGAATATTTTAAAACACGGAACGAGTCAAGTGTCGAATTGACAGCGGCAAAAACATCTTTTATGGAAATAATTATATTTTTGTGACATCAAAAGTTTCTACGCGAAATTAAACTGAAGGGAAGAAACACGTGTAATCGAATAATTTAGAATTAACGAACTTTTGAAAAGAGTTAATTAAAGTAATATTGTTTATTCAAATTGAAAACCATGTTTTATATACGTAACTACTAAAATACAATTTCGTAGTTGCTATTAACAGATTAATTACTATTTTATAAATGTGCTTTTACATATTGTTACCTATATCTCAATGTTTACATGTTGCATGTTTATTATTGATTTGGCCTTGAAGAACAGTTAAAATTATATATGACAAAATTTGTACTGTTCTCATTAGACTGTTTTAGTGGGGAACCTTTTGGAACAATCTTTGGCAGTATATAAACAGACTCTTGGAGAAGCTCAGCAGTGCAGAAGATTAATATTCAGTAAAAAGATAATTTTGAATTAGATGCTTTTAAAAATATAAAATATATTTATGAGAGGATTTACTTATTTTTGTGCTCAATCATTACCACAGGGAAAATGGATATTTGGACTTAATCGGAAATGATGGAAATTTATTTGGACTGAAAGAGACATTTAATGTTTTTGATTAAAGAGACACTTAGTGTTTTGGATTAAATAGACACTTGCTAATGTGAATTAAAGGAACATTGGATAATTATATTCGGACTTAATTCAAAAATTGAATATTAATGAAAATCTTGATTTGTGCATTCTGTAAAAGTGAATATTTTATGTAAATAAATTTGTTAATTATATGTGTGTGCTGCTGGTTTTGCTTCCTTTATGTTATTGTAATATATAATATTCGACAATGTCATGCAAAATAAAACGCTATGTCCAAAGATACTTGAACACTAGGGCCAAGGTCGTGTTTATAACGTATAGTTAAAATACATGTTAATACATAGGCGTGTCTCAACAATGGTGTACTAAGTAGCTACGTAAACGCTTTAACTTCCCGCCTGTTATTAAATTGTTATATAATAATTATTATTTATTACATTTCTATGGGTGAAGGATCGGGATTTTACAGTGTCAAAATATTAATAACTAAAAAGACAAAAGTAACTAACTGTGACGTTGAGTCAAGACGTCGAAAACGTGTTGCTGATGTCGACTTCATCTGCCATTGACGTTCAACTGAGCGAACTATTTCGCTTAAAAGCAAACATAAACTGATTTAAAACTTTATAAATGGATGTTTTAACTACTGCGTTCGAAAATCAAAAGTAGACATGTTTTTTTCATCACTCGCTTCCGCTCTTTCGTGAAAAAGTCCCACACGTCTATATCTCGTAAACAGGTAAAGTATGTCCCTATACTCGATTCTAGCAGTTCAATAATCTTTATATTCTGAGAAAATGCATCAAACTTTTAGTATCCAAGTAGACCTCACAAGAAAACAAATCAAGAAACAAATAACGAAGTATCAACTAAATTCTCCTTAAAACAAGACTCTCTAGAGGGCATAAGGATATGTTTCTAATATAAATTAAACGGAACATATTTTGATATGGTGTCAAGTATATCCGAATTAACAAAGAATCGCTAGAACATAGATCTGCAAAGCAATATTGGAGAACAATATGTATATTTTCCTTGATGTGCAAATAGATATAAAAGCCGAACACGAAATGTAGTATTCGAGCGGTCAGTGGCAAAAAAATATCGTTGGGGGTTTAAACCAGGTTCTAGAATAATTCAAACGTCAACACTCTTACCCTATTGCCAACCCAATAAATATTGACTGCGTAAACAAAGAAATCACGACCATTCAATATCACCTAAAATCTAGGCGGCAACTTTTATGTCCTTATAAAACAAGCACATTTGTCTTGCCCAAATTATGATCCTACAATAATCAACTCAACCAGACTCGAACATCTCACGGTATTTAACTGTTTTGCAAAACTGTCGACTGACAATAAGTACGCATATCAAGATCCATCTCGGTATTGTAAGTTATTTTGTTGATGGGCATACATTAGTATGTCACGACATTGACCAACAACATACGACTGTGAAATTGGTCCGCGACACACAGTCTGTAGAATTGTATAGACAGAACGTGTCATACTGATTATTTGATACATTTTATAAGGCGTTACCTGGTAAACATGTAACAAGAAAGTAAACATTTAAAAATTAAGTCCAAATAATGTTGTCAAATATCCCTTTAATAAAAATTGTCAGGTGTTCCTTTAATTCAATTTTATTCAAAGTGTTTTCCTGATTTAATTATTCACAATAGTCATTATAATACAATGTCACTTTTATTATAGATGAACACAATACTTTGGTACCCAATACATTCATAACTTTATACTGAACTACTGAACCAATACTGAACACTTGACAATGTCAAAAGGCTATATATATACTGTTATGTACTCTTAAGGACATCATGTACCGTTCAAGATATATATAAAATGTTATTTAATTAACCCAGAATGACAAAAACACAATAAACGGCATGTGTTATGTCAACAACTCATGTGCCCATCCTGAAACTTCTAAATGAAACTTCTATATGATACTAATTTTAAATGAATGGTCTTGGATGACACAATAACATGTCAACGTCATATTTATAAACAGTCACAGTTAATCAAGGTTACTGAACCGGGAACGAAGAGTACACGTCCGTGAGCGTAGAGCCCCAATTTAGAGAAATACAAAGTTTTTTATTATAAAAAGCACATAATACAGAAAAACGGATTTTAAAGAAATACAAACTTTTATATTATAAAAAGCACATAATACAGAAAAACGGATCCTTTAGAAACATCAAACACAAACAAGAGTGACAAGTAGCAAATTTGGTTTGATTGAGTCTGTTCATGGCATTGAATATAATGTGTAATACCTCACCGGAGTAAGCTGTGTTCAAATTTACATCCACGCAGATTGGGTTCCCAAAGTACCAGTAAGTAATAAGTACTATCACCAATGATTTAAGTTCGAAAACTTTTTCTCCATACGTAAAGCTATCGAATATTTTATTTCTTTGTTTGCATAATGACAGGCAAATCCTACTTAATGCTCTCGTCCAGTGCTTTATTGTAACACCAATAACACATTTTCTGAAAATACAATATGATAATTTTAACAAGCAAATATTATTCTAAGAAATATAAAAAGATCGGACAGGGAAAGCAGCATTCAAGGAGGACAGTCAACCACAAAACACAGAAACAAACACGCAAACAGACAAACAAGAAAGCAAAAGCAATAATAAATGCAAACGACACCACAAACACAAAAAGGGTTGACAATAGGGCTACCGCCTTGGAACGGTCAGTGGCAAAGTAGGCCTCAAGGACGACTGCATGTATTGAGTTTATCCTCAATTTTGTCTAATTAAAACAAACCTTCGAATCGCATTGGGCAACAATGCATTTCTAAGGCTGAAACTGTAATAGTCAAGGGAAACAACTCTGCAACTCATGCTTATTTCAAACTAGTCCAAGATTGGATTGAAATATATGATAAAAATCTGAACCCGTTTTCAACGATGTTTGCTTTACAAACCGAAACTTGTATTTGTTCAATCATTAAGGGCAACTATCTAACTCATTGTCTGGAATTGACTAGTAGAGTTAAATAAATGAACTTTCCTTTTTACTAGTGAATGAATGTCATATAATGACAAATAACTTATGAATGACACTCATGTTATGTGCCTAGTCTAAAATTGAATTTTAAAATTTCATTATAAATAGACTGTCAAGTCAATGAGATTTTATTACAATATGCCACAACAATCAGAATGCTTTTAATTTGTTATGTATTTAAGGGTAAGTACGACCGGACGGAAAAAATATACATTGTATGTCTAAGATCATGATCAATCGCTATTCTCGAGATTTCATATGCAATAAGAGTCGATTACTTATGTGAGGAAAGGTTAAACTATTCTGAAAAGGGTATATTTAAAATGCCTACATACAACACTTGTTTACTGTATTTGATCTAACGATTAGCTATTCTCGGGTGTATGTTCGCAATTGATAACTGTTTAAAAAACGACTATATAATGTAATTGTTATCTGCCCTTATTAAAATGCTATTTCTGTCAGCCAATGAGATCGGTCAGTCTGATAAAACGTTATGTATGTTGAATAAACATATTACATAAGTATAAAATACAGACGTAGTTCAGACATGTTAACGTATACATGAGTGCTTACCTACACACGGATTATTTAAAGTTTACTGAACACTGAATGCGCAGTATAGTGATGTGTCAGCATGTTAGAGATAGAAACAGAACATTTAGTTTAATTTATATTTTCCGAAAATCGATGTCTCACTAGCATATGATAACAAATATACGTTTAACGTAAATACATATTCCCTTTACACACATGGATAGCTTTGCTAATAAAACAATGACTTCCCCGTCCTTGCACTAATAGCCGTTTACATGTAGTTTGCATATTTACACCAGTTCTTGGACTAATAGCCGTTAACCTGTAGTTTACACATTTACACCAGTTCTTGGACTAATAGCCGTTTACCTGTAGTTTGCATATTTACACCAGTTCTTTGACTAATAGCCGTTTACCTGTAGTTTACACATTTACACCAGTTCTTGGACTAATAGCCGTTTACATGTAGTTTACACAATTACAAAACAAGTCTCTTTATTATGACATTTGATTCTAAATGTGTCGGTTACGTCACTGGGTTTTTTCTTACAAATTTCCTAATGAAAACCCTAGTTTCGTTTTAAATTCTTCAAAATTGGGGTCTGTGATAGATTTTAATTTATAATTAGTATGAACGGACAAGTGAAAGACACTATTTAATTATGTATCTGAGACCGTCGAATATTCACTATTCTCAAAATTCAATAAGTAACACGTTTCACGCAAAATCTCTTCATGGACATAAATTTATTGGAGAAACTTTGGATGACCTATGTGAGGGAAGGTATGAAACTCTTAAATAATTAATACACATATATTCAAATTAGAAAGGAGTAAATAATAGGCCCGTAATGCATTAATTTCATTTCCAAATCTAACGTTGTGTAGCTTTTCATCAACATATTGCTCAAATTAGAGACGTGAAGGATACATGAGTATCCTGGAACCTTTTCCTACACTTAACATCGATTGGATTGATATATTTTGCTTAAAGACACACCGAAGTTACCAGTTATGCCTGTGAGACTCAAACCCAGCATCACCGGATTCAGAGTTGAACCTGTTATTCTCTGAGCCACCATGGCCTATATTAAACATAGCATATATGTAAATGGATGTTTTTTTTTGTCTCTTGAGGTGTAAAAACTTACTTTATGAATGACTGTGTTATTTCCAAATGCGACATGGGAAGTTAAATTTTCATTTAAATAGTCCATTTTCATATATGTATACAATTACCATATATTCATACTTTGTCCAACAGATGTTCCGTGACGCAAATTCCCATTATAACTGTGACTAATCGAAACGAAAATGCAAAATGGGTGACAGGTGATAACCGACGTCTGTGGATGTTCAAGCATTTGGAAAGGCTTGGTAAATGTAAAGAAATACTGGTGCATAAAGGTGGTTTCGACTTTAGAAAGATAAACTCAAAAAATGGTGGAACATCTGTTACGATACGGGGAGGGACCGGTCCAGGTGGTGTCTGGCACTTGAGAGACACGCCTGTTGTAAGCTATTCCGGACCCAACACAACTGTCACGGCGATTGAAGACCAACTACTCTCTGGGGTTGCATCTCAGCTGGAACGATTTAAATTAGATACATCTTCGCCAAAAGAATCTGATTCTTTAGAGAGAACAACATCGTTATTCACACACAGTTCTTCTAGCAGGACTCCCCAACGAGACATCATCTGCCTGACGAGAAATGAGTCTTCCCAGGAACATCAATCTTTGAGGGGAGAACCTACTACGAAACAAGAAGTTACCGAAGGTTCTAAGAGTGTACATGCGAATAAAGAAGAGATACTCCCTATTTTGAAAGGAAGTAAGTACTATTTAGACGATTAATGTTAAACTTTACATAATAATACGACGTTAATATGTTTGTTCTACTTTACATAAAAGTGCGTCTATTATTTAAGATAATATTAACCGTAATCCACTCTTATACATTGTACGTTTGTTTTCAACATGTTATTTCTTTTCTTTGTACCTTGCAGCTGTAGTGTTTCTCTATAATTCAGGTAAGGAACGACTTTTAGTAGCAGCCATAGACTTTGGAACCTCACATTCCGGCTATGCTTACTCTTTCAAATCAGACTTTTTGAAAGATCCTCTCAACAGTATAACAAATCTATGGAATAAAGGCAATGGCACCAGTATCTCCTTTAAGGCGCCAACCTGCATACTGTTTAATCGAGATCAACAATTCCACAGTTTTGGATTCGATGCTGAGGAAAAGTATGCCCAATTGGCAACAGAGGGGTACCATAAAGATTGGTTCTACTTTAAGCATTTCAAAATGTTGTTATACGACAATAAGGTTAGTCTTTACTTCAGCAGGTCAGTAACGTATGGAATGAAGGACACTTTAACCGTTTAAAAACACGCAAATCAATACTGGTATTTTAAAACGCATTTACGTTTTTGAAGACAAATATCATTTAGTGCTGTTTGGCGGCCGTAAAACGTTGCCCCGGTTTTAGGGTGCACCAAATATCACTCTTACCCTATTATCACCCAATAAGCTCAATCAGTGCTTGTTGAAGAATTTGTTTTTCTCTATTTAATTGCAAATGTTCATAACTTATTGTTTTTTATTAAATATTTCGGAAACTGCAAAATCGGTGAAGAAAATCTTACTAAATATGTATTTACAGTCAGGTGCCTGGTTGATTTTCCGTATATCGACTTTACGGTTACATAAATGACAAAAATAAAACGCATTAAATATACTATTTTTGAAAACGTCCATTAATATTCCGGAAAGTGCTATAACATATACCATATTGATTTTATATTATAATTTTGGATTCGCATGTGTATGTCTTAACATATTTGCAGCAGCTAAACATAGCAACACAAGTAGCAGACGACAAAGGTAAAACCATGTCTGCAATGACAGTATTCACTGAATGCATACACTATTTGAAGAATCACCTCACAAAGGCAATAGTAAAGCAGGCTGGACTTCGTGTGGATGAAATTCAATGGGTCCTCACAGTTCCAGCCATATGGAATGAATCTGCAAAACAGTTCATGAAAGATTCTGCCATAAAGGTTAGTGTGTACGCTTACCCTTGCGCCAGTTTATGTCATTAATGATTGCATCGTTGTTTCAGTGTTCAGATAAAGATGCTTTCAAGACTCCGATTTGGATGTTTTTAAATGTCTTCGATAACTTCAGCTATTTGCCACTAAGTAAACGAACAACTAATACTAACAATATTTACTCGTTAGTTTGATTGAAACATATCTTTACTATGCGTCTTGTTCATTAAAGGCTGGCATATCATCAGAATGTCTTTCTCTGGCACTAGAACCGGAAGCTGCTTCCATATACTGCAAGCATACGCTTGATACCGGCGAGGAATATGAAGACGCAGCTGTCGATGGACATGTCTTCACGGTCGAACCTGGAACCAAATATATGTTGCTAGATGCTGGAGGTCAGTGGCCTGGAATCTAAACTGTACATTTAAAAATAAGTAATGTATAGAACATTTAAAGAAAAATTATGATGAACAAAAACGTACAAAGTAAATCTTTAAATCCAATCTAAAAACATGATCTGTATTCTATTGCGGTGTAACCAATTAGGAAATTTTCCGGAGAAGAAATGTATGTTTAATTTATTTGTGTTTCAGTAAAGCTTACACGAAAATTGATTTTAATTTCAATTATTCTAACAATTTACAAACACACCCTTTTAACATAGAACGCGTCATATACGGTCTAACGTTGAATTTACGGTTTTGCTAACGTTACATTACTTGTATTTCCTGTTAACATTGATCGAGGACAGATGAATGAGCTGGGGAAATAACTCATTCGTATAGAAATTTCCAAGTTTTTAGTATAAGGTACGAGCCTGAAAGGGGTATAGTTTTACTTTCTCGTATAATTTTAGCCGAGAATCCTCCACTTTTTCAAACATTATTCAGAATGAACGACTTTGGTCGTTTTTGGATGGTCACGTCACATATAAACCCCGACTATTTTATACAGATACAATCCCTGCAAATGGTATTTTACTGATGATACAATAAACTCTAATACAGAAACAGTAAATATTTTTCCTCATCAACAATTATAAACAAGCAAAAACACAATTTGCTTTGCATTTTTCAAATTAGTATTATTATTATCATTATTATTATTATTATCATTATTATTATTATTATTATCATTATTATAACTGATGAAATGCAAATATGCAAGTTTTGTAGAAAAAAATACGACATCGTATTCCGGAACCATGCAGTTTTGCATTGGGACGGTGGCGTTTGTCTATGATCTTTCTTGTCGTGCCCTTAATGGTTTATTCTCTTGTTGCTCTATTTCTGCCAAGTCATTGAGTACCTTCAGTGTGGCTTTCTAGGCTATTGTTTTTTTGTATTATATTTACACGAGCATATTTGTGTTTTACTTATATTGGCTATTGATGCTGCCTTGTTGGTTCGAGATTAGATCATAGCGGGGATTTCTTTATTTACACTGTCCTGTTTTAATGGGATGACAGTAGGGTAAATTTGAGGTTTGGTGCACCCTACAACCGGTATAAACCCCCAGTGGCCTACTTTTCCACTGACCGTTCCAAGGCGGTAGCGCTATTATCAACCCTTTTGTGTTTGTGATGTCGTTTACATTTATTCTTACTTTTGCCTTCTTGTTTGTCTGTTTGCGTGTTTGTTTCTGAGTTTTGTGGTTGACTGTCCTCCTTGAATGCTACTTACCCTGTCCGATCTTTTTATATTTCTTTAATATTGACAACCATGACGTAACATAAACGGTCGATCAAGCTATGTCTTGGATGACTAGTGGAATACACATACTAGACACACACACACACATCACTAGTTCAATGTTAAACCATAAGAGTCAGGGTTGGTGGTGGAGGATTGCAGTCAACTCTCCTCAATATTTTGACCGGGACGGGGAGTAAAGCATATTTTGCCCTCATCAACTCTTATAATTGGTACATAATTATTTGCTAAAAATGCAACAAAATACTCAAAGAAATACTAACCGGACAGTCTAAAAAGCGGAGATGAACAATTGCCAACTGCAATATCTTCCATTTGCGATCAGCTGACAAAAAAGAAACACTTCTTCCTTTATAACGTACGTTTCAAGAACATTCTTACAGTTCTCAAACTGCACCTCTCCCCTGATATTGAACTCTCTTCCCTATTTCCTAATCATTTACCGTTTGCGTTGAGGCATTTACAAAGCTTGTAATCTCTATTCGTCACGACGAAAGAATTGATTCCTAAGTGTCTGCCCTGCTACGCAGACGACAAACAGTGTGTTCAAAATGTAAGACTATCTTCAGCGGATGCAATACTTCGTTAATACATATAAGTACAGCCGAGTTGTACATGAAAGAAAAGGTTTAAGGATATATATCATTATCGGATTCAAAAACATTTTACCGTTGTATTACACGTTTTGAAACCTGTGTAAAAGTTATGACCCTCTATTAAGATGTTTATTGTATGACCAGTAACATACGATTTGCAGGATTGTATCGGAGTTATATAGTGTGAGGTGTGGTGCACTCTAGAACCGGTTTAAACCCCCAGTGGCCTACTTTGCCACTGAACGTTTCAAGACGGTAGCCCTATTGTCAACCCCTTTGTGTTTGTGATGTGGTTTGCATTTAATATTACTTTTGCCTTCTTGTTTGTCTGTTTGCGTGTGGGTCAACCACAAAACACAGAAACAAACACGCAAACAGACAAACAAGAAGGCAAAAGTAATATAAATGCAAACGACATCACAAACACCAAAGGGTTGACAATAGGGCTACCGCCTTGGAACGGTCATTGACAAAGAAGGCCACTGGGGTTTAAACCGGTTCTAGGGTGCACTAAACCTCACACTTACCCTACTGTCATCTCATTAAAACAGGACAGTGTAAATAAATAAATCCCCCCCATGATCTAATCTCTAACCAACAAGGCAGCATCAATAGGCAATATAAGTAAAACACAGATATGCTCGTGTAAATATAATACAAAAAACCAATAGCCTAGAAAGCCACAATAAAGGTACTCAATGACTTGGCAGAAGCCAGAGCAACAAGAGAATAAACCAGTAAGGGTACGACAAGAAAGATCATAGACAAACATCAAACGCCACCGTCCCAATGGGCTTTAGGTAGGCGTCATCATAGGGTCCACATCCTGTCCTGTCATCGTACAATTAAAGAGGAAAGCATAGTGGCGAACTGTAACAGGGTCCACCACTAAGCATGCAGTAATAGTAACTCGAGAACAATCCGTTAGGGTATAATAGTACAAGATTAAAGACAAATATCAAACGCTACCGTCCTATAATGATTTAGGTAGACGTCATCATTGGGTGCACAATCTGACCGGTAATCGCACAATCAAAGAGGAAAGCATAATGGCGAACTGTAAATGGGTCAACCACTGAAAATGCAATACGTTGCAAACTGATAGGGTCATAACCTTTTTAACAAGTTCATTAAAGATTTGTCTAGTGAAAGCTTTCTGAATAAGAGCAATAAGCTTGTATTTAATAAGGAGATGTGGTAAGGTTGTAAATTAAGTAGAGAAGTCATACGTTATTATAGATGAAACTTCTCGTTTATTGCAAATTGTATCAAGAACGTCTCAACCGTAATATGAGCATATATAAAATGTCAAAGAAAATGACCATACGTAACATAAAGAGTGGTGAAGACAGGGTTATCGAACGGTCAGTAGGCAATCAGGCCTACAGGTTAGTTTAAATCTTTTTGTGTACAAAACCGCGCTATTAACCTGACCTCAAAGCCCAAATTGACAAGACAGTGTAAATAAAAGTACATCCTATCAAAAGAAAAGCCCTAACGATAAAGTCTACATCCAGAAAAAATAGCAAATAATACACTTACATCTTGTTGTAAAATTACTATTCGCATTTTAGGTGGTACAGTGGACATCACAGTACACGAAACACAGCGGGATTCCACAGTCATAGAGTTATACAAGGCAATTGCTGGACCTTGGGGAGGGACAAAGGTAGACGAAGCCTTTCTTGAATTTTTGGCTCACATATTTGGAAAAGACACCATAGACAGATTTAAGAGGTATTTTGGTTTTAATATTTGAATTTACACGTATTTGGTTAAAATACTTTCTATTGTTATGAGAGTATTATTATTTATGAACCATTCAATGCCTTTTGCCTTTAATATGCAGAAAGATGGTTTACACATACATTATTTAAATGATATTTGAGAAAGAAATTGGAGAATATATTGGATTTAAATGTTGTGTAATATGTGGTGTTTCCCTTCATTAGGTCTTGTACACATAGTTACATCAAGTGAAATGATTTTACTACATAAACCAAATAAGCACATCGTGGTATCTGTTTTAAACTGATACTAAAGATACGCTTTGTAACCTTTGTATGGATATATATTAATAAATCATAATATAAATATCCCCGTGTCTACCTATACCATGGAAACGTATTGTTCAACAGTGCTATACAACTTAATACTCTAAACCGGTTGGATGCATAGTTTCAGCGAGAAATACGCGTTTTTGTAGTATCTTATAGACCTCGTTTGATGGGCGCCTTTAGAGGGCTTAAACGAACAATTAGTTTGATTGTTGGTTTAAGCACTGTTTGTTTGATTATAGTCAATGAAACACTTGAAAATTCGTAGGTGTGACATTAAACCGTACAATATTTCAATAAAACTATCTAGAAACAGTTTTTATAACAAGAGAGTACTGAACATAGAATTGGCTTTGGAAAATAAACGCTATTGTTGAATTAAAAGAAGTATATCGAACGAACATGTATATCATTTTGTGGAAAATGTTGTGGAAAATGTTCAATAGTTTGTCATTATTTATGTAGAAAATCGGTTGCCTAGAGGGTGTCCAGATGGTTTTAAAATAAACAAAAAACATGAGAGTAGTGCCCCTTCCACGACCAAGCCTTTTAACACGTCAACTAAGCTAATATTGATGTGTGACTATTAATTGAATATTACCAGGTTAAACGGTCGTTCTGAATATTTATCAGATCAGCTGATAATTGGAGCCTATGAGTACATCTCTGCATGTAATTAGTATGTATACTTATTGATGGTTACTGTATGTAATTAGAGCATGTATACTGATTGATGTTTACTGAATGTTCAGACATGACGCTGCTGACTACTTGGAGCTTTTGAATGAGTTTGAGAGAAAAAAGAAATCTTTAGACACAGAGCATGATATTGATCAATGGGTCAACTTCAAGATGCCATTATCCATCATCGATGCATACGAATGTGTAATGGGGAAAACGCTTAGGTAAGTGACTTCTTGTTTTATATTAAAAGAAGTCAAACCTATACTATATAATCTTATTCACGTCACAATTGTGACTATGTAATATTAAGAAACATTAAGTATCATACAAGATTATCTGAAATCCTCTATTTTAATATAATAAGGCTACCCAACACTGAGTATAAATTAGCATTTATATTAAGAAATTGTATTCTCCAATAATCAATCAGCATTGAGTATTTTAATAAATCCATGTTAGAACTATATTTTATTATACGGTTTGTATTATGTATTATATATCATTACCTGACACACATATTGGCATTGTTTAGCAAAGGTGTACGCATTGAAGAAGTATAGGTTAAACACTGAAGTTTTATTTGAAGTATATACATGTGTACTTAGAACTCTACTTCTTTAGTAAAGTAATTAAACTAGTACTTTAAAATCAGTATCAATTGTATAACGGATTCTTTTAATTATACTGATATTATTGATATTGTGTATTATATGCAGCCCGACAGACCTGGCAGGACATCATATACGCCTTTCAAAAGACAAGCTTCAAGTTCAACACAAGTATGTGCTATCCATGTTTACAGAGACAAGTGCTAACATTGTTGCACACCTGAAAGATGTATTCAGTCATTTGACTGGAAAAGGTGTGAATGCAATATTGATGGTGGGTGGGTTTTCTGAGTCGAAAGTTTTGCAACATGCCATACGACGGGTATTTCCGATGAAAACCGTTATTGCACCGGTAGATGCGGGTATGGCGGTTCTCAAAGGGGCCGTCATACATGGCCATAATCCACAGACTATAGCATATCGAGTGTCCAGATTCACGTATGGCATAGACACGTGTATGACATTCGTTCCAGGTGTTCATCCCATTTCGAAGAAGGCTGTTTACGATGTTGAAGATTTATGTACTCATTGTTTCGACAAACATGTTGAAATTGGCCAAGAATTAAGAGTAGGTATGGTCTGTGAGGAAAGATTGTATATCCCAGTCTCAGTATATCAGACTAGACTGGCTCTGCGGATTTACACATCTGAAAGGAAGACTCCGTCATACATCGATGAAGCTGGATGTTCGTATCTAGGAACCGTAAACGTTGACCTGTCTGATATGGGTAAACATGAAAATAAAGAGGTTACCGTGAGAATGATTTACGGTGACACTGAACTCCGTGTTGAGGCTGTCACTGTACATACCAATAAAACGTTAACAGCAACATTCGATTTTTTAAGATAAAATAACAGTCCAAACATACATTTATATACAAATTTGTGGCACAATTTACAATCCACTGGCTGGTGGTGCCTATAACCTCTTTATTATGACCTAATTCAATTGTCAGTATCAATAAGACACTTTGACAGCCATGGACGCTTTATATATTCCGATTTGTGTTTTACAGACTATACCACAATTATACATTACACCATTTTAATCTACTATTTTGATGTCATAGTATGTTCAACCGAACGCCAATAGTAACGTGTGCTGTAAATTAGAATCGTAGAATAGAATTTAAGGATTAAATAGTATCTAAAATTGTATAACTAATTAAAGAAGCAATCCTTAGGTTGTTGAGGTTCTGTGGAATGAACAGTCGACGAGTCCGATTCTCTCAGTTACAATTGCTGGAAATATAGTTCTAAAATATAACATACGATTTTGAAGGATATAATTTTTATTTATTTATTATAGTAATTGTAGAAGCCATGTCATGCTTAAGCTGTTTAGTGGCTGATACAAATCTGTATGTACAGTGTGCATTGTTTATGTAACAGTATTATGTGAGACTGTAACTTTTTCAGCAGTATCAAGAAATAAATTAATGAATTTCATTTATATTCAAAAATATTTTTTATCCATTTATGTATTGTTCGAGTACATTGAAGTAAAATTTAATATTTGAAATGCATTATATACTTGAGAAAGAGAAAGAGAGTGAGCTATATATATAGAGAGAGAGGTAGAGGAAAGACAGAGAAAGAGAGACATACATACAGACAGACAGGGTGTTAAAAGAAGAAGAAAAATAATAAGAAAAAGAAGATGATCAATTTCATTTATATTTAATTTATTTTTGTATCTATTTATGTATTGTTCGAGTAACATTGAAGTAAACCTGACATCTCCAGGGTCTATAATCTATATATTTAGCATATCTAGCACCTTCATGCTGTATTTGATCTTTTCCAAACCTTTGCCAATGCTTTTATATCAAAGAAAGCTCGGACAAGTTCGAAAACCAGCCAGATCGGAATAGTAACACCAGAGTTATGGCCATTGCTTTGCTGAAAAAAATGCCATATTAAGCCCTGTGAACACTAGCTCCTTTATGTTGTATTTGATCTTCACGAAACTTGGCCAGATTGTTGATATTAATGAAAGTTTGGACAAGTTCGACAACTAGCTCCCCGGGGTCAAAAATGGCTGCACTTCAGCGGTCCAAAGTTTGAATATAGCGAGTTTGCATGCTTTGCGCAGACGTGTATAGGGAACAACTTGAAACTTAAACAATTGTTGTCGGTGAAACTACAAGCCAGAGGTTTAATATTTAACATTTACCATAAGCTTATGGTCCTCTAGCAAGTTTTGTCAAATAGTGACCCTGGGGTCAAATTTGTCCCCGCCCCAGGGGTCAAATGTTTAACCTGGTTTAAATCCCCAGCGGCCTTTTTTTGCCACTGACCGTTCGAAGGCCGTAACCCTATTGTCAACCCTGTTGTGTCTGTGATGTCTTATTTGGCTTATATTCATCTTTAAATTTGTTCTTTGTTTCTGTCTTGACTGTCGTCCTTGAATGCTGCTTTTCCTGTTCGATTTTTATATCTATATTATATAGGGAAAAACTTTAAAAAATCTTCTTTACTAAAACTACAAGAGCCAGAAGTTTAATGTGTTGCATTTACCATAACCTTATGGTCCTCTAACTAGTTTGTGCAAAGGCCCCGTCCCAGGGTTAACATGTTTTACATGACTTATATAGCGAAAAACTTAAAAAGATTCGTCTTTTCTGGAACTACAAGAGCCAAAGGTTTAATAGGCCATGGGGTCAAATTTGGGACCGCCCCAGGGATCACATGTTTTACAAAGCCTTACATCGGGAAAACCTTGAAACTTAAAATATCTTCTTCTCTGAAACTGCAAGAGCCAGAGGTTTAATATATTGCATTTGCCATAAGCTTCTGGTCCCCTACCATGTTTATTGAAATGGTGACACTGGGGTCAAATTTGGCCCCACCACAGGGGTCACATGTTTTAAATAGACTTAAATACGGATTTTTATTAAAAGGTCTTCTTTTCTGATACAACAAGAGCCAAAGGTTTAATACTTTGTATTTACCATAAGCTTTTGATCCTCTTCCAAGTTTGTTCAAATGTTTTACATAGACTTATATAGGAAAAAACTTAAAATTCTTCTCTGAAACTATAAGAGTCAAAGGTTTAATATTTTGTATTTACCATTAGCTTATGGTTCTTTTGCAAGTGTGTTCAAATTGTGACCCTACGGTCAAATTTGTGCAGCCTACTTTCTGTTTCTCATTATGTCGCAGCAGTCACTCATAACTAAACTAATCACATTTTTTTAAACTTTTTATGATACCTCAAATACCTAGATTTTATTTTGCTACAATTGTTAAATCTTAACTTTGTTACTTTTTTGCACACCATACACCAAGTAAGTCTACAATATCCAAGACACTGAGCATACCTATTTCAAAGTTGTTCTTTTCTTATCACTTACATGTGTTGACTTAATACAATACAATAAACCGATTAACAAAAAAAATGTTTTTGTTTTTTTTCTTTTTCTCCTACATCTTTGACACTTATTTGTAGTAGTATTGGAATACTACCATTCTTCCCTCCTATAACATTTATACCCACACCTCACAACAGTGAAGAATGTCGCCCATTCATAATGTCCCGTGATACAGCACACAACACTGTCATACCCACACCTCGAAAAAGTGAAGAATGTCGCCCATTCCTAATGTCCCGTGATATAGCACACAACACAGTCCAACACAAAACAACTACTTAAACATTACACATCTACCATTATTAGTATTATGTAATACTTACTACATACAAACGAGATTGTTTTACATAGTTCATTACGGCGATACGAAAAATAAAACATTATCACTTCAAATCAACGACGTTATGACTTATTTCGATCAATGGTCATCCATACATGTCGCTAAATAAAATCGGTCATACTTGCTTATGGTCAATATCTCATTACTTACGGACAGTGTCCCTTCAATCACACCAACATTACACGTGTCAGAGGCAATAATTTTCACCACTTATGCCATTTCCCAACTCATAACATTGTGTCACTCTGCTTTTCATCACTTCCATTAAAAAAATCTTACATATGAGCTGTAGCATTTGAATTTCTTACTGTTGTTCACTGCCATTAAATGATCCTGTCTATATAATGTTTAATCTAGAACAATATAAAAGCGAATTAAAGTATATAACTCTATAAGACAAATTACATAACTCTGCCTTGCATTTGCCTTTATAACCCTCAACTTATGAGACAAGTTGAATTGAACAGAATTGGGATTTACGGCGGACCAAAAACATAAAAGGTTATATGGCGCCTAACAGTAATAAACATGCCAGCCTAATCCTTCATTTACATCAAGATAAAATATGAAGAATGGACATAGAACCTTCTTACCTACATAACTGCACAGTTACTGCAAATACTAAATACACACTCATTTTACAATCGAGAAACGTGGCTCCATTAGGAAAGTATATTGAAAGATATACGTTTGCTTAGGAAAGCATATTGAAGGATATGATTTTGCTTAGGAAAGTATATTGAAGGATATGCTTTTGCTTAGAAAAGTATATTGAAGGATATGCTTTTGCTTAAGAAAGTATGTTGAAGGATATGCTTTTGCTTAGGAAAGCATATTGAAGGATATGCTTTTGCTTAGAAAAGTATTACGAAGGATCTGCTTTTGCTTAGGAAAGCATATTGAAGGATATGCTTTTGCTTAGGAAAGTATGTTGAAGGATATGCTTTTGCTTAGGAAAGTATATTGAAGGATATGCTTTTGCTTAGGAAAGTATATTGAAGGATGTGCTTTTGCTTAGGAAAGCATATTGAAGGATATGCTTTTGCTTAAGAAAGTATGTTGAAGGATATGCTTTTGCTTAGAAAAGTATATTGAAGGATATGCTTTCGCTTAGGAAAGTATATTGAAGGATATGCTTTTGCTTAGGAAAGTATGTTGAAGGATATGCTTTTGCTTAGGAAAGTATATTGAAGGATATGCTTTTGCTTAGGAAAGTATATTGAAGGATGTGCTTTTGCTTAGGAAAGCATATTGAAGGATATACTTTTGCTTAAGAAAGTATGTTGAAGGATATGCTTTTGCTTAGAAAAGTATATTGAAGGATATGCTTTCGCTTAGGAAAGTATATTGAAGGATATGCTTTCGCTTAGGAAAGTATATTGAAGGATATGCTTACATGTTACAGTTAAGCAAAATCATATCCTTCAATATAATTACCTACTAAAATGAACAAGGCCTTGAAGGTTGATCGTCTTTGCACAGATAATGCCTACTATTCTACCAACATGGCTTATTTGTTACGCCGTGCAACCTCCGTTTGCTCCATTCTGCAATTTTTTACTTATTGGATAAGGTCTTGGCTTTAGAGCTAGAAACATTTGCCTCACGTAGAGGCATGTCTGCTGGAAAAACGTCATATTACATCTCATCTACCTCTGATATGTAAATCCCAATCATTTAATGTCATTTCGAATCGGCATTATTTCGATTAATAGGCAAGCACGTTGCCAATATATCAGATTGGTTTTAACATATACCACCGAATATATAATACAAACAAAGCATGTTAGTACCCTATCCATGAATGTAAGCGACCTCGGTAGCTAATGCCTTGCTAGTTAGACCTGGTGGTGGCATATTTATCTGACAGATAACGTAATCTCCGTTTAAGGTTATATGACATACACATGAATGAGACATACAAAAAAAACATTTTCCGATTTCACCTCAGTGCATTTTATATAAGCTGGTATTGTTCAGTAACTATTACGTTTTAACTAGTCAATAAAACGTCAAAGCATTTCGTTCAATCTGATTTTGAGACAGGTGCATGTCACAACACTAGTGATGTCATCGGTAGACCATCGTACCGTCGTACCATCGCGTTATTGCAATCGTACAAATCGTCACGTTATTGCCATCGTACCATCGTACCATCGTGTTATTGTCATCGTACCATCGTAACATCGTCAATCGACTTGTTAACGCGATGGTGCGATGGTCCATCGTATCATTGTGCATCGATCTGTAAACTTTTCTGGTAAAAGTCAATGCGCGATGGCACGATGGTACAATGGCGATGGTACAATTTCGATAACGTAATGAGCCATCGTACCATCGTCATCGTGCCATCGTAGTATCGCCATCGTACCATTGTCCCATCGTACCATCGCCATCGTACCATTGCCATCGTACCATCGTATCATCGCGCATCGATTTGTAAACTTCGATACGCGATGGTACGATAGCCCTAACGGAACATCGTTGTTCCAACTCCTGTTGAGCCCAATATTGTTCTTACCTATGATAAGAAAGCTAATTCATGCAAGTACGTGGTATACTGAATATGCAGTTGTCTCCCATAAACGTAAGAGTAGGTAAACATTAGTTTGTGTTTTATATTAAAGAAACACGTATACATGCATGCATATTGCATTTTATTCATAATTACAATCACTTACATGTATGCTGGCTACTTGCATGTAATGGAGATTGTATTGATTCATGTCAAATGAACGTAAGGCTATTTATAGATAAGTACTCCAACCCTGTTTACGCCGACCGATATCATATCCGTTCTCATTTGGAAGTTTAAAGGTGTCAGCAAAATCTCATAAACTGTTTAAATAAAAGATAAAACATATTTAAGTTGTAGTTTACTCTAATAGAGCGTGTCATATTTACTTGAATGACATTCATTAGCTTATAAATATATGGATAGTTAATCAATAATTTATGGATAGTTACTTAATAATAGTTTTAATTGGTAATCAATAGTATTAGTATAATTAACAACGGACTTCATTCTTTTGGAGATTATGGAAACTTGATAGGAAAAATTACAAATGACATTTGAATTGTGTTTAAACATCTTAAAGTGCTGCAAAAACATATAAAAAGGCCTTTGTTGGATAATAAATGTCTAGTCTATATTGGTGATTTGAAAGCGAAAGAGGAAGTAAAACAAATCTGAACGTGTGTTATGGTAGTCTAATAATAGCTGCGGTATAAATAAATCAAGTTTGGTAGCGAATTCTTGGTACAACTGATTTTCATGGAAATACTGTAGTTATGGTTAATTCAACGTAATTCTCATTTATATGAGTGTGTGAAAGTTTGAATGATTGGATCACTGAATATAGTGCTTGGCTCGGACCCACTCAGGTCATTATTGTTCGTATGTAAAGTAAGCTAAGCATTTTTATTTGCTTTATTGGTGTTTGTTTTTAAAAAGTAATATAATTTTGTATTTTCATAAATATGCAGTTGGTCGGCATGTATATTACGCAGAAACAAATAGTCAATCAGTTATACTTGTTTATAATGTTGATAACCAATCAATAAGAAAATTGAGCATTTATATATTGTAATCAATTATAATTAAAAGTTTGCAGATAACTTCTAACTGGTTACTAGGATGGCTACTGCCCCCGTAATTAAAGCTGCTGTCAAGAACCGAGTTCAGGTTGCCGCCATTGATTTTGGTACTACGTATTCCGGATATGCCTTCTCTTTCCGGTCTGACTTTCTCGAAGATCCGTTAAATATATCAGCCAATCAGTGGAAGGCAGGCTCGGGAAGAACTGTATCTCTGAAGACGCCATCATGTGTGCTGTTCAACCCAAACCAACAGTTTCACAGCTTTGGATTCGAAGCGGAAGATAAATATGCCGAATTGGCTCTAGACGAAAAACATTTTGATTGGTTCTATTTCAAGCGTTTCAAAATGTTACTCTACGAAAATAAGGTCAGTGTTTATAAGAAACATCCAGTTTGTCACATGTTATGTAGACGTTTATGGCGTTTTAATTAATATTGAGCCATTGTCAACTGATTAAATCAATGTAATTTGCATTAAAAACGTTCTCAAAAAGAAAGAGAAAGTACTGTTCCATATTTCCAACTAAAAAACAAACATAATGACAAGTATTCCCTGTCATTATTGGATGGAGAATATATACATAGACATAAGTGTTGAATATATGCATTTGAAGTAAATGTCACACCGATCACGTAGTTATATCTGATTCTGCATTACATTCTGCATTTGTTTCTCTAATGACCTCTGTGTTTATGTTTTACTAAATGTTGCAGGATCTAAACAGGGCAACAGAGCTGAAAGACGACAAAGGTCAGAAAATGCCTGCCATGTTTGTGTTTTCTGAGTGTATCAGGTATCTGAAAGAGCACTTGATAACTTCTTTACAAGAAAGAAGCTGCGATATCAAACCAGACGAAATTCACTGGGTCTTGACGGTGCCCGCTATATGGGACGATACTGCGAAACAGTTCATGAGGGAAGCTGCAATTAATGTAATAAATTATTAAAACTTTTGCATTTTCTCCAGCATGGCGACTATTTTAAGTTACTGTATCCAACTTATTGATACACGCACAATGCGCTCATACTTTTGCTCTTGCATGGTCTCTATAGTTCACAATCAAGGTCTGACTTTTAAAGTACATGCACATCTGAATTGAAGTTTTAGTATGGTCGGTGAAATTGTCTTTCATGAATGCATAGCATTACATCGTTTAATTCAGGATAAACAAATGGGCGTCGTTTTACCATACTCTAACGACCGATAAATGGAAGTTAGAGTACACCTTACTATAAAAACAGATCGAGTCTGTCTCAGCTCTACTGTTATTTAATAACCTTGATAGGTTACGCCCATCTCGGTGTTGAAATAAACGAACTCGCTGAGACCGGCTCCATATTACATAGGCCACAAGAACGGTAAATCTATATAATTTGTATCACTAAGTATGCTTCATATCCTTAATTATTATTACCTTTACACTTAGTAAGTTTAACTTATTTGGGTATTCTTAAATTCAAACTCAACTCTAATATTCTGAATTTAACCGAGTTACAGCATGTGGTGCAAATTCAAAGAAAATCGACATGAGCTACAATTCTACAATTAACAATTATTGATATAATGATTTGTATTGGATATTAGATAAAATGATATTTAACCAATTACCTTTAAGTAGGCAATAGACGACTTGACCCTGTCTTCTCCACTCCTTGTGTTGTGTATTGTCCTTTTTATTGTACGTTAAATCTGCTCTGTGTTTGTGGTGCAGTGCGGACCTACGGTGTCATTGAGTTTGCGTGCTGTGATTTCTATAGGAGCATTTTTTTAATTTTTACGTAAACAATACATATGTTTAGAGTTGCCCCTGAGTTTTCCTTTAATGCGCCATTTAAGTTTTTTCCCATTCTGTTTTATAGAATGAAAAAACGTGTCATCATTGTATATCGATTCATTGATACCATTTGCAATAGCTTCTAAATTGTTCGGTTGGCCCAATGGTGTTAATAAATCATCTGTTTCATAGCGTACAGTGTGCTATAAGGTATGTGTTCGGTAACATTTTAAATAACGTTTACAGTTAGGCTGACACAAGGAAGTATCCAATTTGCTTTGACATTTTTACTTCAGGCTGGTATAGACACAGACAACCTGTCATTGGCTCTGGAACCAGAGGCTGCGTCACTGTTCTGTAAATATCTCCCCGTTAACAAGATAGAAGGAGCTCAGGGTGGAAGAATTTCATGCTTCTCTCCGGGAACCAGATATCTTGTTCTGGACGCTGGAGGTTAGCTATTTTGTAATATTATTTTATGGTAAATGAGAAGATTATTGTATAAACGCCAGTACATGTTCTATGTTGTTTTCTGAACGTATACATTGACTAGAATACAACAGAGTACCATTATCACCAGCGTAGTTAGAAGGTGATAACACAGATTACCTAGCATGGAGACTGTCAGTCTGACATTTTTAAAAAAACAAAAAACAAGTGTGAAAAAGAATGGGTGTCATAAGAAAAGTGGACGTCTAAAAGGAGTGGGAATGCATTTTTGTTTATAAAGAATGAACATTTAATTGAACTAATGAACTTAGGCAAGTGTTGCTGCTGTGCTGCTGTGCTGCCGTCGAAGTCCACAGCAAACATCCTACGCCCTTTGATGAGCTTCTTCTAAAACACATGCGTTTGTCTCCTCGTGGCAGGTGGCACAGTAGACATCACAGTGCACGAGACACAGGGTGATCATACAGTTAGAGAGTTGTATAAGGCTAACGGTGGACCTTGGGGAGGTACTAAGATAGATGACGCATTTCTTGGCTTTCTGACTGACATCACCGGGCAGGACACCATGGAAGTGTTTCACAAGTAAGTGAGGAGAGTAACTGTCCGTTAAATCTATATTAGCAGTTTATTTGTAAACATTTTTCGTCATATGTCGATCGTGAAGTTAAATAAGTGTTGTTTGGCGCATATGATCCGTCCATAAATGGGATTTAGGTGCGAAATATCCGAAGGTATAGCTTATCCCTTAAACAGGCTCATTGTATACAGCATGCAACATATTTTCTTACACTACTTGGGTAAACTTGATTTCAGTTGATCAGTACACAGTAGTAAGTGTCAATATCTAATATGTTTATTTAATATTTGATTATAAATCAAACGCGCATGATAAAAGCGTACCTGAAATCGATTTTCATGACGAATATCATCAGTTAAGACATAATGTATTATTAATTTAAAGGGCCAATTATATGTTTTCTAAGCGGATCATCTTAAGACACTGCATCTGTGGTAACGTAGATAAGCATGAAAATGACACGCTTAAACAACTTCACTCAACAAACGTTAGTGTGCATGTCAATACATAGTGAAAAGGGGATCCCTCGGAATCAACAACGTGAACTAGAAAGGTAACATACTCGGTTTTATTGTGGGTGTTCATGACAGATTATACCAGGGTAACATCTCTTAGGCCCTTTGTCTTGCTGGCTACTTTTTATATCGAGGGGCGTTTGTGGAGGAGTGGTTAGAGTATCTGACTTGAAACCACTTGCCCATCACGTATGTTTTGTCTTGTAAATGATTCTCATATTAACGGTTTGATATAAGAAGCATGTACTGTTCCTTTTATATAAGTATCATATGAGAAAGGAAGTGCATGCACTTCCTATATGATTACACATAAGGGGGCATAATCCTGTAGTTCAATACAGTATTGACACTGTTTATGTTTGCAAATACAACTAATCAGTGAATGTTTTTCAGGGATCACAAGGATGATTACCTGGATCTTTTCCGAGAGTTCGAAATAAAGAAGGGAACACTTACCCCAGATCTAGATCAAAAGGTCACGTTCAAGATCCCACTGTCTGTCCATGAAACTTATAGCAAAATAAATGGACAAGATTTCAGGTACTCTAAAATAGCTGGTTGATCGTTCTTGGTAGATAGTACTAGCCGAATTTATTTATAATGCATTTATAACTAGAAACGTGTGATTAAGCTAAACGCATTATTAAACTGATTTAACCAAATTTATCTAACTATCTGAGTTCATAAGCATCATTCAACAAATGTATCACTATAATTAAGAAAACATAATAAATAAAAGAGATTCATTTAAGGCATGCGCTGTTTAAATTTGCCGCTTGCCGCTATATGTGAATGGTTTTAAAGGGAATATTGTATTCAGGGGCTAATACTTACAACAGTATAATTACTAAACGTTAGCACATGTTGTCTCCCCATATCTATTGTATGCGACCGTACATCTTGCACTTATTGTGGGTAATAGGACTTAGCATTATTTTGTACTTTGTATTTTATTTGTATTTGTTAATACCTCTTTTTCTTGCATTATCATAACAATTGTATGTTACATTTATGTAGCTTTCGGAATAAACATTATCTTATATTTAAGAAATAGAACATCGTTTACTGTGAATTATCGTTTAATATATCACGGTTTGGAGTTCAAGTGTAAACAATAAATTCACGAGCCCGAAGGGCGAGTGAAATTATTGTTTACAATTGAACGACAAACCGTGATATATTATAGATAATTCACCGTAAACGATGTTCTATTTCTATTCTAATACCCCTAAAATGTGAAAATAACGTACACATCTGAAATCGTTGCATTGCTTTGCTTACTCTCCTAACGTTGCATACGTTACAATGCGCAGTCCGCAATGCGCAATGCTTATTCTCCTAACGTTGCAAAAATTACAGTGATTTATCGTTCAATATAACGAGATATTTTAAACTAGGCTATATAGTGCGGGTGTATTAGAATATCTTATATATCTTATAATTGTGTAAATGGTTTGATTAAGTACCATTGATTGACTTGATTAAATAAAACATGTCCTTATACGATCTATTAACATACATTTTTAGAGTGTTATAACTCCATCAGGGCTACCGTTACCATAAACTTCGAAAAACCTTCGCAGAATTTTATTATCTTAAACCTGATATTTTTTCCAAAAATAAATGTAATTTAAGAACTACTCTGCGGCAAGGACTATCACAACCTGACTTCTATAATGATGTGATTTACAAACTTCGTATGTTCCTTGGTCATGATCACTTTCATACTATTTTTGTTAAACTTGTTAAAAGGATACAGTAGCAGCATTTCTCGATCTTCATCTCTCGATTTCAAATGATTGTATCCATACTAAAATCTATGATAAGAGAGATGATTTCAATTTTAACATCGTTAACTATCCACACCTGGATGGAGATGTACCTCGTGCTACCTCATATGGGGTGTATATCTCCCAGCTCATTCGATTTGCTAGAGCGTGTAATGATGTTATAGACTTCAATGATCGAAATCAAGTTATTACAAGTAAACTTCTTCAGCAGGGTTTTCGTTATCACAAACTACGTAGATCTTTCTCTAAATTCTACCGCCGCAACGAGGGCCTGCTGGAAAAGTACAACACCAACCTTAAAACACTTCTGCGACTAGGCATATCACAACCCTCATTTTATGGAGATGTGGTCTATAAACTTCGTAAGTTAAAGGGGTCTGACGGGTTTCCTGACCGCTTTACAAATTTAATCAGGAAGTTCGTCAGAAAAGGATATAACCCTTTGGTTTTACAGCGCACTGCATGTTTAGTGATTGACCCCTCTACAGTCAGTCATTACGCTTCACTTTTCACTTGTGCGATGACTGGACTACCTCTTGGGACTCTATGATTGTACCTACTGAAACCCCAACTAAGGGAGGTGGGTGCATGAGCTTTCGTCCCTCGGGTTTTCTGGTCGTACCCTAGATTGGTTTTTCTCTTTAGCTGCAACTACTATGGTTGTTCAGTACGATTCTGGATACATCCTGAGATGTTTATTATTTTGTATGTGTGTCTTTAGTTAGTTTCTCTAGATGTGGACTTTATTGTTAGAGAAGTCCTTTTGTTGGGATGTAGATTTGTTTACACTGTCTTGTCTATTTGGGCGCTGAAGACAGGATAATAGCGAGGATTGTGCGCATATAAAATCGATTCAAGCTAACCAGTAGGCCTTATTGCCTACTGACCGTTCCAAGTCGGTAACCCTGTCTTCACCACCCTTTCTGTTGTTTTTTGTCTCTTTCATTGTAGTTTCTAGTCGTTGTTTGCAGTACAGTGCGAACCTACGATGCCATTGCGTTCGGACGATGTGGTTTCTATAGGACCCTATATATCATTTATCAAAAGAGGTTATGACCCTATCAAGTACTGCATGCTTGGTAGTGGACCCATTTACAGTTCGTCACTATGCTTTCCTCTTTAATTGTGCGATGACCGGACAGGCTGTAGACCCTATTATGACGTCCACCTAAAGCCAAAAATGGCGGAGACGTTTGATGTTTGTCTGCAGTCTTGTCTTGTCGTTACCTCAATGGTTTATTCTCTTGTTGCTCTGGCTTCCACCAAGTCATTGAGTACCTTCTTTGTGGCTTTCTATGCTATTGTTTTTTGTATTTATATATACAGGAGCATCTTTGTGTTTTACTTATATTGCCTATTAATGCTGCCTTGTTGGTTAGAGAATAGTTCATGGCGGGGATTTATTGATTTACACTGTCCCGTTTTATTGGGATGAAGTAGGGTAAGTGTGAGGTTTGGTGCACCCTAGAACCGGGTTTAAACCCCTAGCGGCCTTTTCTGCCACTGACCGTTCCAAGTCGGCAACCCTATTGTAAACCCTTTTTATGTTTGTGACGTCATATGCCTTTATTGTTTGTTAACATTGCCATTCATGTTTGTCCTTTTGCGTGTTTTGGGGTTTACTGTGTTCTGTGAAAGCTGCATTTCCTGTTCGACTTTTATACTATTTTGATTCTCATGATCGAAAAAAAGTACTGTAAATTTCCCGCCATCCGTCGATTCTTACGGATGGCGGGAGGTATACAGTATGGATTCTGTCCAGGAAAGTGGGGTGGTCTGCCTCTACCACAAAAAGATCGACCGTCATATATGACCTTAAATGTGCAAAAATGGCGTAAAACACCATTCAAACAAACACATCGATGGCTGCATTATTAACGGCCTTTGGGGAGCTGCGTTGACCAGTTCCATTCGTGAACGGGCTAAACGAAGTGTCTTCCACACATATGTCTTGAGCTAGTAATAGTGTATCTAGTATTAGTCCCGCAGTTTTTGGTTCACCAACAGATACTCGGTTCATGTGTTTAACACCTATAGGTGTATACATGTATTTAGGAAATACTTATAATATTGTAAGTTAAAATTGTATAAAAGTGTGTTCATTCCTTTTAGACGGAGCTTGATGATGAAGCAAGATTTGAAAGACAACATAACCTTTGCTGGTGACAAGCTTCGAGTTAATTCTGCACAAATCAAGGGTCTTTTCACCGAGACTTGCGATAATATTGTATCACACCTCAATGGCATCTTTGCTGAATCCGCCGTGAAAGGTACCGACACAATACTTATGGTGGGTGGATTCTCTGAGTCGAAAATGTTACAGGACGCCATCAAGAAAGGATTTCCGAACAAGCAGGTGATAATTCCAGCTGAGCCAGGCCTAGCAGTTCTTAAAGGTGCCGTCATATTTGGTCATAACCCAAAAGCAATCGCCTCTCGAGTATCTAAGTTTACTTATGGGGTTAAGTTATATCGCCAATTTGAGAATGGAATTCACCCACCCAGCAAAAAGGTTGTTATTGATGGTAAAGAAATGTGTAGGGGATGCTTCGACAAGCATGTTGAAATAGGGCAAGAAATTGAAGTAGGTCAGGAATTTGGAGAGCAGAGGTATTTCCCGTCATCAAAAGAATCGGCCTGGATTTCATTAAAAATCTATACATCAGATAAGAAAGACCCAGCATACGTCGATGATACCGGCTGTACACATCTAGGAGTACTTGACGTGGATATGTCGGACATACGTCGCGAATACGACAGACAAATCACGGTGAAGATGATTCATGGGGATACTGAGCTAGGAGTGGAGGCAAGAATTGTTAAAACTGGAAAGGTGCTCACTGCAAACTTCGATTTCTTGGGCTGATTTGTTCGCGAGTATATTGAGCTGTCATGAGTAGCTGTCATGTTATGAATTGCTGAACATTTTGAGCAGCATCAACATATCAGTTATCACAAGTTCAACAATGTATTGATTAATATATAACTCTAAAAAATCACGTTTTTTTGTGTGTGTATTTAATTACATCTCAGTATATTTAGACGCATCTAGCTAATGTCAAATGTTCGCCTTAATACAAAATGTTCTAATGTGATATGTATTGTGACATATATGTATTGTGTAAAACTGTGTGTAATAACTGTTTTTCTCCATGTGATAACGAACAATTATTTATTTTCGAAATGAAGTATTTCAAGCGTGCTTATATTGTTATAAAGTGGTTTCTAAATCGTTAATGTTCTAACCACCACGTACATAGCAAATCAGCATATTTTATTGAATAACATCGAAGGAAATATTCACAATTTTCGAGATATCAAGCAACGGAATTCTCACAATTTATAACAATCTCCAACCATTAGAGTGGTAATGCAAATTCATACTTTAATTTATTGTGGACATTACGACTTCGTGTTGATTGTTTTTTCGTGTATTAGTTATATAAAAAATGTTTACCTATTGCGAAAGATTTGAATCTGAATAATCGATGATCAATGAGTGGCATATGAACTACGTACGATTTTAAATACTGGTGAATATGAAAAGGGAAATATTATACAATTATGGACTTTTCAGCTGTTATACATGATGTGATATGCACCAAAAAAATCATTATTGACCGAGGCGATAGCCGAGGTCAATAATGATTTTTTGGTACATATCAACATCATGTATAACAGCTGAAAAGTCCATAACTGTTTTATTATATAACCCTCAATTTACAATTATATAAAACAGGTCAATATCAAAAAAAACAATTATATAAAACAGGTCAATATCAAAAAAACAGGTCAATATCAAAAAAAACAGGTCAATATCGCTAGATATTTTTTCTAAAAAATTACTTTTTAGCCAATGAAAACGCGTCTATTTATAGGTTATATAATAATTCTATGTAGTGCTTTCTTTTGTTTTTTTACAAATTTTGTTCATGCTCATTAAAGGTCTTCATCATAACCCCTGCATTGTTTCAGGTGCCATCTCGATCAAATCACTAGAGCAGTGGCAGAAAGACAATAAACGTGCCTCCAGCGTAAATGGAGTGTCTACAATATAATTTGCAGCAACTCTGCAGTTCTGCAGATGAGAAGGTTTTAGGCCCATTATCCGTATTTTATCTCGATGTACATGGAGGATGAGCCTGGCATGTTAATTCCTGTTAGGCACCATATAACCTTTCAGGTGTTGGTGGACCTTAAAACCTCAACTCAATTCAATTCAGTTCAATTTACAAAAGTTAAAAGTTACTTTATATATTATAAATAGATGACATATACCTTATTTCCGATTTCTAAAACAGTTCAAAACAGATCAAAAACAATAATCAAGTTATTCAGGAGTTATGTACACTGTTTAATGGAGTTGAAGGTTATGAAAATAAGAAGAAAAAATGTATTTCGACAGTTTTGTATGATAAAGTGACAAATGAATCAAAATTCACAGAAGTTACAGTGCAGACATTTTAACCCTCACCATTTCAACAAGTGAACCATTGAAAAAATTCAACAAGTGAACCATTGAAAAAAAAAGGCTAACATTAATTCCCTGATGCAACATTTCCTGAAGTTATGCTACAATTCCGGTGGCCATTTGTATGCTGACAAAAATATAAACCCACCTTAAAATAAAAAATATATAAATACACGTTACATCGTAGCATTGTCAATTATGTCAACATTGTCAATGTATACATTTATACATACAACTGTTTTCGTTAAGTGTCTTTATTCTTCAATAGATAATGTATTTGTGTTTTTTTGTGTTACAATTGCATAGGGAGTGTTTACTTTTAACCCCAATGCCTGTTTTATCATTGTTCATGTGTGTACAAATAAACAAGTGTTATTACTACGATGTATCTTGCTTGTATCGTTTGTTCGGTAAATTATATAATGTAAACCCGGAATAACAACGGGGAGTAAGTACCTAGAAATTTTGAATGTTCAGTGTTTTAAAAAGTTTGGGCGTAATTGGTAAGAGTATACATGTTCCGTTGTATGCGGATGATCTCACTTGTAGCTGGATTAAATTGCATTAGCCCTTCACTTTATAATTGCCTCATCTGTAAAACGTCTTACCAGAGACTGTAGATAAAGTACATTAATAAACGCATGGACTTACTGAGCAATGCTACATGTCTGTCATTTTTGTAACAGAGAGAAGGGAAGCGGCATTGGCAAAGCCTTGGGCACACCTAATTTTGAACGCATCTGATTTTTTGCCTTCGACTAGTTTTAGTTGGAATCTATCAGTCAGGAAGAAATACTTATTGTATCCAGTTCTGTATATTTTAAGTATGAGTCTACTATGATGAACGTTATCGAACGTTTATAATTGTGAAGAAATTCATAACAATAAAAAGTGTTTGTTTTAATGTTGTTTTCCTAATTTATCAAATAGTTTTTAAGTAAAACGTGGTAACTGAAGTTCGCAGATGTGCTTTGTGCTGAAACTATACTAAACATAATAGAGTAGTTCTTTTTTACCATGGTAAGGCATGTAATATGCAATACAACAACAAATACTCAGGCACATGTTACTGAAGCCTTTAATGACACCTCTCGGTATCTGGATGACATATTGAACATCGACACTCCTTTCTTTTCTACATCGGTAAATACTATCTATCTTAAAGAACTTCAACTCGGCCAAACTACCATTTCTGATACAGTCGTTCTTTTCTTTGTGTACATCTATCTCTCTATTAAACATGGAGAAATAAGTATTAAAATCCATGACAAGAGAGATGAATTCAAGTTTGATATTGTCAAAATATACTGGTTATGTACCCCCGAGCTATATATCTTATGAGGTCTATTTTTCTCAACTTATTCGTTTTTAGAGCTTGTAATCGATTGAGGACTTTAATATTCCTAATCTTAGTATAACTAAGAATCTAATCCATCCGGACTATCGTTCCATAATCTTCAACAAACTTTTGCAAAATTGTATGGTGATATAATTTACAAACTTCGTAAGATTCTTGGTCATACTCACTTTCATACAATCTTTATTAAACTTGTTAAAAAGTTTATCAAGAGAGATTATGACTCTATTATTTTCCAAGTCAGTGCATTTTTAGTGGTTGACCCATTTACAGCTTCCACTCTGCTTTCCTTTTTGATTGTGCGATGACCGAACAGATTGTGAACCCCATAATGACGTCTGCCCAAATCCTCAAAGGACGGTAGCATTTGATGCTGGTCTTAAATCGTGTCTTTCGTGCCTTTAATGGTTTGTTCTCTTGTTGATCTGGCTTCTGTCAAGTAACTTAGTACTTTCTTCGTGGTTTTCTAGACTTTTGATTTTAATATGCATATATATACATTATTATCAATGTGTTATAAATACATTGCCTATTAATGCTGCGCCTTGATTGTTAGATACCTGGCAGGGATATCTTTATTTACACTGTCTCGTTTTAAGGGTAAGAGTGAGGTTTGATGCACCCTAGAACCTGGTTTACAACCCCAGCGGCCTTTTTTTGCCACTGACTGTTCCAATGCCCTAATGCGTACTTTTTTATGTTCGTAATGTCCTATGTTACCGTTTATTATTCGCATTCGGAAGACGGCGAATACACTTGTGATAATTTTTGATAAGTGCACTGGTAGGAGAAGTAATTAATGGAAACAAGTTTATGTTGTGAAGTACTATTGAAGTACTATTTTAACAAGTATCGATAGCGATCCCTGCTGAAACACATACTACACCACACAAAGGAATCACAAGATCAACCAATTCTCAGAGACTAACACTGTTCAGCTGCAACTCTGAAAACTATTAAAACTCTTATATTCCAAAGACAGTGAAATACTGGAATAAACTAAGTGAAAGTTGTGTCTCAGCTAAAACATTGGACGCCTTTAAAGGGGAAGTCTGTGGGCACAGTTTCCTTCTAGAGACTGAATTACCACGCACACACACTTCCTGGGCACTATTTTCAGTAGTGAAGTTACAGCGCAGTATTCTACAGATACAGATACAGACAGATCCTGATATACTATTGACATTATATTAATGTAACTGTTTCTTTTAAACTGTATGTGCATGAATGTATCCTTTAGGTAAAAGTTGTTTGTGTCCAGGTTACAGTACTCTATTGCAAAAACTTGTCTGATTGGCGGAAAAAGCAATGGAAACCCCATTGCCTATTGCATACGTAAGCCTTATTTTGATTGGATGATAGACTAGGCGGGAAATTCAATTAGGTTAACTTGAATTTGTTATTTATTTCTGATTATTATTTAACATAGCTTTCATTTGTATGATTCAGCTCTATGAATCATAGAGCTAAATCATACAAATGAAAGCTATGTTAAATAATGATATAGCAGAATAAAAAGGAAAGAGAGTGATTTTCATAAATTTATTTGGGATTCCCTCAAATTGTAGGGTCATGACCTTCAGACATTTAGAAGTGGCACTAAAAATATGTCAACCCCTAACACGAAGTTCCTGTTTACATGTATCAAAGCTGCATCTGTGCAGCAGGGTAAGCAACAGTAAGCCTGGGCTTTTTGTTTGCATGTCAGATGGGAAAACATTAAACAGTAAGTCTATGGAAAATGAAATAATGGTCTATGACCTCCAGTGTGTATGTATCGTGTGTAAAATCAATACAATGCTACCTGTGTTATAGTAGAAATCTGCCTGGAGTATTTTGTCCGTCATTAATCGTGGTTTGAACTGTCAGGCCAAAAAGAAAAATAGGTGTGTTTCCTATGCATATACTAAAAAACAATAGGGTAGGGCGGTAGTCCTTTTTTGTTTGTTTTTCTTTTAGCAAGGTATTGTGAGATTCTATTTATCACATGAAACCCATACAAGCTGAGCATACAACGTGAACGTTTCTCTGTGATGTTGTCAGTTTATCTCGATATAAGACGCCCCAGTTAAATTACGCGCTCATGTTGTTCCTGTTACAAATAATGGGACACTTTAACCAGAAGGTCATTGTCTAACATGCATTTTACTAATAAGTTTAATAGTTTATTAGCATCGCATTGTTAACATTAAAGAAAAACGTTCAACTCTGAACATATCATATGACATTCCAGGCAAATCGTATTGTTTACCTAAATATTTGACACGTTTGCTGTGTAATTCGGTAATAATTTGCATAGTTATTCCACCAGTGTTCAGTCGATTACAGGAAATATAGAATGGTGTTATGAATTGAATTGAATGTTGTTTAACGGCTCATCAACACAATATATATTATTTAGAGCCGCCCCAGAGAGAGGGGAAGGATAAATAGGAATCCGGGAACCGTGCCCTACTCTTATTATCGAATAGATTCTATGGTTCTTTAACTTGCTCGGCGGATAGATCGATACAAGGGACCGCCCGGTTTACGTCCCCATCCGACGGACGAGGGTAAGGGAAAGTGTCTTGCCCAAGAACACACCGACGAAACTCAGTGGCACCACGGAGGATTGAACCATGATGTAAGCTATGATAAATCATCGTTCAGATAAAATTATATATATATTATACATATATTATTATTTATTGTTTATATCCAACACCCCCCGCCCCCCCCCCCCCCCCCCCCACCCCCGCACTTATTTTTTAACATAAACAGTTTTAGGGTCGGCCTCTTAAAAATAGAGTCGTTTGGGCAACCGGAAATACATCTTTGTTTTCTTTTTGGCCTAACTGAACATTTTCGTGTGGAAATATCGTGTTGAGAGGTGTTCCTTACATGGCCGTAATTGATAACCACGAGGATGATACAAGTTCTGGTTTTATTATGGTTGAGAAAAATAGCCAGACAATGGCACTTTAAAAGCTATGTTGATACATAATTATCAACTGTCTAAGTCTGTATTAGCAAACTAAATACTATGTATTTCTTACGGCAATCTATCGTAGAGTAGAGAGGCTACTCCCTTGGCATGTTCTAGAAGAGTGCCCGTGTTAATGTTAATGTGTTAGAACAGAACGGCGGGACGATATATTAAAAGAAGCAAAGTGATCACTCACACACTCCACTGGACAAACCAGTTCCTCACACCCCATCTATAAATATATATTGATTTGTGTTCACACACAGTACACTTCTCAAAACTGCTAACTACACCGCTCACGTTTTGGGTTATATATATCGATGGGTTGAATGTTTTTCAATAAAATAAAAAGGAAATACCAATTCAATCATTTTTACATCATTTCATTTTATTTTTTTCATGGGCAATGCTAGAACTAAACCACAATAAGCAATTACAAACGACCCATGTAAACACTAAAGTCACACTTTTATGAACAAGAAATGAAAAGTGTGACTTTACGTGTGATCACTAGGATATGCTCATACCCTCCTTTGGACATTTCTAAGGATGGAAAGTCCATGCAGACCAATTCCATGGGTCTGGAGGTCTGAATAAGGACCAGCTCAGCCAACTTAAGGGGCTCTTCCGTCTGATGCAACTCCCGCAGTGTTCTACTCTGGCATTCAAATCTTTCTCGCGGCCAGGCCAGTAGAACCGTTGCTGTGCAAGCCAAAGAGTCTTTTCCTTGCCCGGATGACCTACGTCATCATGTACTCCTTTCAGGGCAATTTCATGGAAACTCTCTGGGAGGACCTGCTGCTTTACAGCTTGACCGTTTTGGGATGTGGTTCTGTACAGAAGATTAATGTCTACTACCAGATGATTCCATTCTCGTAATAATTTCTGTAAAAACAGAGACTCACGTCTCAGTCCCTTCTCCCTCGGGCAAAAACCACTTCTCAATAGGTCAATGACTCTAGCTATAACCCTGTCTTTGCACTGTTCTTATTCCCAGTCATATTCAGGGCTGCTATTCTGGATTACTACCTTCTCGGCCGAAGGAGGCAAGTTCCCAGTAGCAACAGTCTCTGCCAAAGGAATGTCGGCATCTACTGCCTGACAAATGACATTTATAACGTCGGGAAATACCTGGGGTCTACGAGATAACCCATCGGCATCCCCATTTAACTTTCCTTGTCTATAGCTCAAGGTAAAGTTATAGTTAGCCAAAGCTGCTACCCAACGGTGACCCGTGGCATCCAACTTAGCAGTTGTTAGAACATATGTAAGTGGGTTATTATCTGTAACGACACTAAAAGTACTACTACACAAGAAGTCATGAAATTTGTCAGTTACAGCCTACTTCAGAGCCAGAACTTCCAGTCTGAGTCCCCGGCTCGCATATGCGATAACACGATCAACTCCATCCTGCTTCTGGTACATAACAGCCCCAAGGCCGATACCACTACTGGCTGTATGAAGCGTGAATGGACTCGTGTAATCTGCATAGGCAAGTACAGGAGCAGATGTCAGCTTTTCGATTATAGAATCGAAAGCGATATTTTGGGCACTGCCCCATGTCCATACTGCAGGACTTTTCTTCTTCTTCCTTGACCCTTTTCTGCCATTAATACAGTGAACCTTGAGCAGGGCATTCAAAGGCTCTACTATACTGGAGTAGTTGGCAGTGTCAGTGTGAATCCCCTGTTTGGATATGACATGTCCTAGGTAAGTCACGGACTGCATAAAGAGCTCACACTTGGAGGGTTTAAGCTTTAAACCATGCTGAGCAAGCTTTGCAAAGACAACTTCAAGACGTTTTATATGTTCGTCAAACGTCTTGGAGAAGATAAGTATGTCGTCTAAAAAGACGAGGCATTCCTTAAGGTGTAAATCACCCATACAGCGCTCCGTAAGTCTCCGGAAGGTGGCTGGGGCGTTTGTCATTCCGAACCCCATGCGATTGCATACCCAGAAACCCAGATTGCCGACGCTAAATGCTGTCTTAGGCTTATCTTCTTCTTCAACCTCTACGTTCCAATACCCAGAACGGAGATCGAGCTTGCGGTACATTTTCGAATTTCAGTCTGTAGGGGGAGTGTGTCACGGCTCATTGATATCTAACGGGTAGATTGATGTTGCATTGTCTGGCCGGTTAGCTCAGTCGGAAGTGCATCGGAACGGTAGTCCGAAGGTCTCGAGTTCGAGCCCCGGTCTGGCTGCACATTTTAACATGAAACAAAACACACATCCTTCGCATAATTTCAACCGTGGCCACTTCACCGTAAATTTGCCTCAACACGTTGGAATCCTCGCCAGGTATTACCTTTGAAACGTACGTCCTCCATCTCAATTGTTGGGGTGCCACGCCCAGCTGTTTCCCAAACTGCCGGGATCGCCATTGTTCAGAGGTGTCAGTATAATCTAAAAGGGAAATAAGTCCTACTATAATATAACACTAACAAGTAGGTGTTATGAAGCTTGGATGACAATCGGATAACACCGATAGATGATATACACCGATAGTAGATATATGAAGGATAAACACCAACATCATCTTGATGCTATGCATCATTTTTTTCTTGTAAACCTTTGTAATTATTGTTTGTTTCTATGCGTGTTTTTGGTTGACTGTTGTCCTTGAATGTCTACTTTTTTTTTATCACAGGGCCTCAATACAAATATATATAGAAGAAAGAAGAATATATTTATTCCTTTACTTATCTTTCTTTTTTTTTTCTTTCTTTCCTTCTTTCTTTCTTCTTTTTCTTTCTTTTTGTACGGATGGCCACAGGCACCCGGCACAGAGCTAGGATAGTAAGAGTGATTAAAATATTATTAATTAATTTCTGGACCCAAACAAATGTTTATAGACATGTATATGTATATATATTATATCAGTTTGACCCAAACAAATGTTTATATATATATATATGTATACATATTATATAATCACTCTAAGTCCATCACGTGTATCGGAATTTATCTTTAGCTACATGTATATGAAGTTCTTAAAAAAACATAGGAATCTATTCGATAGTAAGATAAGGGCAGGTTCGGATTTCTGTGTATACTTTCCCTCCATCTATAATTGGAAGCATGAGTATTTTTATGCAGTGTGTTTCCAACAATCATAACTCGAACAACAGCACTGATGAATTTGGCGCGCGGTCCTCGAATTACCGAAATGGACCGAAATGGAGAGGATTTACCGAAATGGACCGAAATGGAGATTCGATTTACCGAAATGGACCGAAATGGAGTGTATTTTGACTAATTTTATGTTAATATATGTGTATTAACATAAAACAGATTATTTATTCATTCATGATAATAAATCATTACACCTATGCAATGTGCATCGGCATTTAGTCCCCCTGAACCGGGTGGATGGTGTAAAGAGACGTTTTTATGATAGGATTTATCGAAATGGAGTTTATTTTGTAGTTTTAGGGTTATAAGCATTCTCTTTTTTAAAAAAATAAATAAATAAAATATGTGAATTACTAAGCCCTGATAATAAAGAAGTACTTAAAGATTTCCGCGATGTCAGATGTCAAAATCAATTTCATATGTATATCATTTACATATAAAATAGCTGATTTACTAAGCCCTGATAATAAAGAAGTACTTAAAATGTACGTCAAATTAGGTCCTCCTAAAGTCGATGGGTGCTGTAAAGGTGCGTTTTGAAAAAAAACTAAACACACACACGATTTACCGAAATGGTGTTTGAATATGTGTTGAACATACTGTAAAGAGTTGTTTATTGATGTGTTATGTTTATTTATGCTTACTATAATTGGAATTACCGCAAAGAAATATGCATTTTTGCTGATTTCCGAAATGAAATGGTATTTACCTTTTTACTTCTGGATTTCAATATACTTTTCAGAGTAAAAACATAATTGAACTGAATTGCTTACATAGTCGCACCAACAGTTAAGGTCATATGACGACTTCCCAGCTTCCATTGTTGAGGAAGACCCTAGGTGCACCTCCGAGTAACTATCGTGCACGGGCAGGCACCTGGGTAGCGCCACAGACATTCTGCAAGCCAGCTGAATTACTTCCCGAGATTCCTAATCTCATGAGGGCTCGAACGCTGATTAGGTCAGTTTTGATGTTTTGGTCAATTCTTACACACATATAGCTATATTGCCCCCCTCCCCAACACGCCTCGGCCCCCCCCCCCCACCCCCACTCGAAACTCGTTTTTTAATTTTATTACATACTTCTGTGTTGTTTTTGTCAATTCTCACACACATATAGCTATGCTGCCCCCCGAACCCCCCCCCCCCCCCCCCACCCCCCGCAACCCCACACTCCAAACTCACTTTTTTATAATTTCTTTTTACATATTTCGGTGTTGTTTTGATCAATTCTTACACATATAACTATGTTTCCCACCCCCACCACCAGTCCCACTCCCACTATGCCTCCCCCCACTCGAAACTCGATTATATACATATTTCTGTGTTGTTTTGGTCAATTCTTTATGGAGGACTGGGGGAGGGGAATTGTTTTCATTTTATCTTCCATTATTTGGATATTAAAATTTTAATTTGAAAATAATGGAAATAAAATGAAAAAATAGGATGGTTATATCCCCAACACTAGTCAAAAGTCTGAATTATTTATTCATTTATCAATTATTTATTTATTTTTGAATTATTTATTCATTTATCAATTGTTTATTTCGTTAAAAAATATTTATTCGTTCATTCATTTATTTTACTTTATTTACCTCAATTGATAGATCAGCTGGATCTTTTGGCCTTGCATGTTTTCTTGTCCTGTTGCACAGCTTCAACAGCGCTAGCTGACTCAGGCGGGAACTTTCTGGTAGATTAGGTCACTCAACCGATCTGTCACTTATTTCACCAATGCTGATGCTGGGTCGAACAACTGATACCTTGCAGATGACTTGATTTGTTGATAAAAAACATGTAATTGTATTTGGGCAATCTAATTAAAAGCAATATGATTCACTGCAGGTGATTTTACACAATATTAGGCATTAAGGCATAGCATATATGTAGTTAAATTTAAATATTCTTTAGTTCGCAATTGTATTATTTTGTTATTATTATTATTATTATTGTATTTGTATTCCTAATCTGTACAGCAGTCAGCAACCCTGGTTTGGCTTGGTGGGTGTGGGCAGTACCAGCTATGTTGAACGCATCTCCAGACTGTTTGATAACGGCTGGGCAGCATTTCCCCTTCTCTCTGACACTGCAGCGCCAGTCGACTGTACCTGAGGTCAGTGTTCTCTTGTAGAAAAACGCATACCCATCTGACGATACCAGCTTTCTTCCACCCTTGGTGCTTCCATTCGCAACGACGGTGTATGTGGTTGGTTGGTTGGTTGTCTAGTACATCATATGGTGTCATCTGCGACTGACCTAAATATAATAGGACACTAATTAGTTCATAAATTATTATATAATTTATTATTATTATTGATAGTTTTTTCATATTCTACTACCTATAAATAATGTGACACTAATTAGTTCATGAATTATTATATAATTTATTATAATTTATTATGATGTGAGTATGCTTAGAGTAAGGTTATATTAATACTCACGTTTCATGTTCCTCTTCTATCATGGATCGGTTGGGTCTGCTAACATCAAAATCTGACAGGTCTTCTTCCATGGTAACCACCGTTGTTGACTGTGCTGATTCTTCCTGCATAGATTCCTCTGTTGCTGAATCTTCAACTGAAGTCATACTCTCATCGGCTCTTAACATTGAATCTTCTGTGATGATTATGGAAATAATGTGTGATTGCCTTCTGGTTCATGTATTCTTGGAAGGACCAGTTGCGTAGTTGTGGATGCAGAAGAGTCGTCGGCTGACATATCTACCGGTACAGTGTTGACGCACTCCCCACAGATGAACCCCAAATCTTCCTTTTTCTTGTTGGCCTCCTTGTACTGATCCAAACTGATACCTGTAATAACAAATATATTTAATCACCATATTGTTTTAATAGTTTTTAACATAAAAATATCACCATAAATCAGATTTTAAATTAAAAATATCACCATATTGTTATAATATTAGCGTGGGTAAATCAGATTTTAAATTAACATTTCATTACTTATATGCCTACAGTTACATTATTTAAATACTAACCGAATGGGCATGGAAGTATATTAAAGACACTAACCTGTATGACCACATAATAAGTGTTGCCATCTTCAAAACATATCACATTCGACGGCACGGTGAATATTGTAGACACCCTTACTGCAGAAAATACACGGATAAGAAGACATTTTTGAATAACAGAATATAACTTTCCAGTTTTAAGACTGGAGAAGTGTTGAAGTTGCTAGATATTTCATCAGCATTTATAGGTATGTAGGCTTGGTATGAAAAAAACAATACACCAGTTTGTAAAATTAACACCTAATTAATGCGTAGTTAATTGTCATTAGTGGGAACAATTAAAGAATTCCAACATCTTTAATTGGCGACAAGTGTATTGGTATATTTGTGTAAATACAATCACATATTAAGTTATTAACACCTTAATGCAGACTTTAATTGGTGAGAAAAACTAGCTGCATGCATGTGAAAATAGTATACAAATACAAAAATAAAACTATGGTCCCTAGCTTGTGTCCCATAATGTGGTCCCTTTTGTCCCCACATGTGGTCCCTTTTGTCCCCACATGTGGTCCCTTTTGTCCCCACGTGTGGTCCCTTTTGTCCCCACGTGTGGTCCCTTTTGTCTGGTCCCTTTTGACCATGGTCCCTTATGTCCCTAATTCGTCAAAAATACTCCATTTCGGTAAATCGATTCTTTTTATAAAACGGCCCTGTAGATACAGTACCCATCCACTTTAGGAGGCTCGACATACATTTGCAGAAATCTGATTAAGTACTTCTTTTTTATTATCAGGGATTAGTAATTCAGCTATTTAACAGGAAGGATCTTAATAACTATAAAACTATCCCAAATAAACTCCATTTCTGTAAATCATATCATGAAAGGCCTCTTCACAGCATCCATCTAGTTCAGAGGGACCAGGGAGTATGTATACTTACTCCCTGGAGGGACCAACTGTCAATAGAAATTGCATTGTTGTAATCATTTAGTATCATAAATTAGTAAATCAGCTGTTTATTTTAAAAAAATATACGTATATTAACAGACAATTAGTCAAATTCATCTCCATTTCGGTAAATCGTATCTCCATTTCGGTAAATCGAATCTCCATTTCGGTCCATTTCGGTAAATCCTCTCCATTTCAGTAATTTGTGTTACCCAATTTGGCGGGAGACGAAGCTTTGAAAATTCTGTAACAGGGTTTATGTTTATATGCGTGAAATGAGGGACGAACGTACTTTTGATTACTGTAAATAATCAGCACAATTTAAAAGTAAGTGGTTAATACAAAATCATACTAAGTTTTGCTTTTAAAATTGGTAAAGAATTATATAATGCGTTTTGTAATCTGTTTTCGCGATTATATCTAGTTTGTTTTGTATGTCATATGGTCATATACCACTATTGCATTTTACATAGGGTTACATTATAGCCTTTTGGCCTTAAAACACATTTTACACATCCAAGGGAACCTTTTAGGCTACTTTATTTTCAAGAACTATCCTACACTCACTTAAAAAAGTGCAAACAATTGGGGGTTTTGGTTACTTTCGGTTTGATGACAGTGCTGTCCGTCAGGCACGCAGCAAATAAATGTGAATTTCTGACAATTTACTATATCTGCAATTTTCTCCATAAAACCTTAAACAGTAACAAGTTTTATAACTGCTAGAAGTTATTAAAATGCCAAATTATTATCTCCCTTTGATTTAGAGTAGCAGATACTTTTCCCCAATAACTATTTGTAACCTAAATCAGTCACCAAGATCATTTGCTAATAAACCAAATAGTTGCCAAATGTGCAGTGTTCATTTATGTCTGAATACTTATTATACATCTTCCTCAAGATTCAATTAGCTGTTGTTCACTAATTCAGTGTTTCCGTGAGAGTGCGTTTTTGACGCGCTAAAATGATCGGCGTCGCGACATAAATCAGCTTGTGCGTTTTTCGTGACTCAATGGAATTGATTTGGCTAGCAATGAAATACCTGTCAAATTATCATCATAATACTTTCTTGAAAAGCTTCAAATGTAAGGAATCACGACTGAACTTGTTTCTATTTACATCTTGGTCTATATTTAGAACAGGAAAAACTAATACCTGTACTTTCGTGTTATTGTCATCGTCATATCGATCATATTACATCTTATAATTTCATTTAATTTTACTTTATTATGCTAATCAGAATTAGGCTTTTGTTATGTTTCATTATGTTGTTCATTTTACAGTGATTATAATGCTATCTTTGTGGCCCGTGATTGGGAAAATAAAGTTATTCATTCTTTGTCTATTTTTAAACTAATGTCTGTTCTTTCCGCGTTATTGTCGTCGTCATATCGATTGAGTGTATGTGGGTCTGAGTAGGTAGACGCTTATATAAAAACACAAGCAAATAAAAGCGCGTAGATGATCAAGATACGGCCGCTAAAATGGCATACAAACCCAAAATGAAACATAACGCCGGTAAACTTCCTTTTTTTGCTGACCGAAGATGTCTAATCAACTAATAATGTATGTCTATCTGACATCACTTGTTCTATTCATCAAAATGCATGTCCAACAAATATGACCCCTATATTTACAAAATGACCCCCAGTTTATTCCATAGGGGTTAAGGATGACCCCTAAAAAATTGAGACCTGCAGAAACACTGCTAATTGTCATGTTGGTGCCTACAAAATGATTATTAATGAATTTTATTGCATAACAGTAGGTAACTTCAGAGGCTTTGCGCATTGGATTTTCATCGATGCTCATACCTGGAGAAAATTATATATAAGCAGGGAAAATTCCTGTACAGAAGATAGAATGCATCTCAACTTGAATGATTTTGTGGTAGTAACTGCTTCTGGTTACTATCCCAGTTTTAGTGTTTTTTTTTAATAACAGTCACAGGTTATGAAAAACGTAACTGTTTAAGGTTAGAGCTTTGACTGAAAATAGCCCAGATGCCAGATGCAAGAACAAATACATTTTTTTTTTATCACCCACACAATGTCATATTATTTTGACATTTTATGTACGTCAGTTACAGGGTTCTCCACAGGATTATTTTCAAGCATAGTGGCATTTACCGTGCGCTGGGGGAGGGTACATCGATTTTTTTGGCTTTTAGTAACTGCCTGTATTGACGGTGAGGCACTCTTGTGTGTGATAATAGTGTAACCGGTACAGGTATATGGTGAAATATCGATTCCTAACCGTGTGTCCTCGATAGCTCAGTGGTTAGAGCCCTGGTACGGTAAACCAGAGACCCTGGGTTCGAGTCCCGGTTGAGGAACGATATTTTCACCACCTGTTATATTTGGGGGCTCGTCCGGGATCCAGGACCGTGTCTGTTAGCATGAAACAGTATGAAAATAAGTCTGACAGCCAGCCTGGAGATAACTCCACTAGAAATTCAGGGACGAATTTCAATCTGGTGGGGGTGTATGTAACCGGTACAGGTATATGGTGAAATATCGATTCCTAACCGTGTGTCCTCGATAGCTCAGTGGTTAGAGCCCTGGTACGGTAAACCAGAGACCCTGGGTTCGAGTCCCGGTTGAGGAACGATATTTTCACCACCTGTTATAATAGTGATGTTAGGAAGCCATATATAATTATATATTTATGATAATAAACAATAATAAATAATGCATGTTTTAAGACTTATTTAAAAAAAACACTCACAGAAATATTTGCTAAAATAAGTTCTTACACAATACATACACAATAACACAACTTATCAATCAACACAACATGCAACATCTGAAATACATACAATAAACAATAATAAATATAATCCATGTTTTAATACACGATGAAGAAGAAAACGATGAAGAAGAAAACGTACATACACAGATTTATTATAAGTTTATACACAATAATAAAACATACATCAACACATCATGCACACATATAATACCATCAACTACACAATATTCATCCCTGGAAATAAAACAGCACATTTGTTAATACTTAAAAAACATAAACTTAGCACTCAAATAAATCAAACACAAATTAGCCCATTCAATGTCTTGACTTGTACACATTAGCTAGCAGTTCCTATTCAGATGCTTGACCTTCTAGGCCTGGCCTTGTGCCATTCTTCCACTGCCCTGTCATATTCAAACTCTGATGGAGGTCGGCCCTGCATTATTACTGCCAGCAGTGCATTGAGAACTTTGTTACTCAGAGTTGACCTGTGTTGTCTTAATTCTCTTGAGTGTAGAGAATCCCCTCTCCCAATCTGCTATTGATGTTGGAATGAATGAATGGTGTTTTACGGCACGTCGACACATAAATAGGTCATATTGTGCGCAAAAATTGATGAAAAATGAAGAAATGAAGTATTAATTAAAAATTAATGTAAATATATAAAGATAAAACTATTAAAAAATATTGATGTTGGAAGAAACTGACCAACAGCTGCAATCGTGTACAAGTTGGGGTGAGACTCCTGTAGCTCTGTCATTCTTTGTTACTCCCTCACTTGTCTCCACTCGATCATCATTGAATCTTCATCCAGGTTGAAGTGGCGGGCCAAGGTCTGAAGAAACATATATAAATAATTTAAAAATATATCGTAAATATATAATAGACCAACACACTTAATAATAGTAATAATTGAATTATTTTTGTTATATTTTGTAAGTTATTTCTAGTATATTTTTTTTTAAAAATATTGACAAGCTTTGATTCAAAGTAAACAGATAATTACCTTCATTTCTTCTTTTTTCTTTTCAAATGACCAGATATTATCCCAAAATAGCTATTTATTTTATTTATTAAGGCACAAACTTAAATCAAAAAGACAATCAAAACAATTATACTTACTTGCGCAACATCAATAGCAGATTGGGAGAGGGGATTCTCTACACTCAAGAGAATTAAGACAGCACAGGTCAACTCTGAGTAACAAAGTTCTCAATGCACTGCTGGCAGTAATAATGCAGGGCCGACCTCCATCAGAGTTTGAATATGACAGGGCAGTGGAAGAATGGCACAAAGTCTTGTGTAATGATGAGCACATCGCATCTTTCATTTCCATCTCGAACAATACACGTAAGACGATACACAAACTGCCAATATTAACAAACTCTCCAGTTCAACTGCTTTAAGTTATATTCTCCCATCCCAATTATCTCCTGATTAATCCACAACAACCCGACATAATCCAATCTACTCGTAATAATTGCAATTTGTTGTCAACAATCTTATCACACAGCGTGTTATCGCACCTTCTGCATACTGCATAGATCAGTCACGTGTTACTTGTGTGTATTGTTTGACGCGAGTTTATGATTTGTATACCTCATAAGGGTTTTTAAAGGCGGTGTTTGCCATCAGATCAAAGCACCTCGCTCTGGTTTTTAAGCATAGCGGCGCAATTTAGGCACCGCGGGATGTAAGATTTTGGAAGTCAAGCGCAGCGGCTCCGCTTTGCTTAAATGGCCTGTGGAGAACTCTGAGTTATGATTAGGCCGGGTAGAAAAATACCTGTGTTTCTGGATACCCGACCGTCCCTATTTTTTGGCGCCGACCCTACAGTTTTTTTATCATAAAAAAAAAATAAAAAAAGATTTCCGTTTTAAGTATTCTTGAATTAAAACTTAATTAAGCCCCTAGCAAAGATGCTATATATATTAAAATAGAATCCGATTAGTTTTGACATCCATGAAAAAAAAAAAATGAAAAAAATACCTACCTACCTACCCTAATTTTTTCAACCGAGTAACCAGAAACACAGGTATTTTTCTATCTGGCCTTAAGGCAATTCTACCCAATCAGAAAAAAGTGCTTTCGAAAAAGATACTGGTATGCAAGTAGTAGCCGAACAGCAGTAGTATCCGAATTTCCGTAAACAAATGACGTTCGTAGCTCTTCAATAGAAAATATCAATTTAATTTAATAAAAAGATACATTTTTCATCATCAGAAGAATCATCAAATACGAAAAAGTAAATATGTACCGAAATATAAATGATTTTCTTCTCAGCACTCATTTCCGCGTAAATTTGCGCGTGGGGAAGTCGTGCGCTAACCACGCATGCGCTGTTATGTTTTTTTAATTGCTTTCCAATATTTAAACAATGCTTCCCAATGACAACACCAGCAGACGATAATAAATTAAAACTAATTTATATAATATATAATCCTGTTTATATAACATGTAGACAGTAGGCATAAATAATATTGGAAAAATACACTACTGCAGTAAAATATCAATCGGTCAAATCTGATTATACTGCAGTAGCGGACATTTCCATTTGACGTAATCCCTGACGTAATCGAGACATCTCTTGTTAATATATTTAGGTCATAAATGGGATGAGTTGTCTTTCTTACAGAATGGGGCGCCACGTCCAATAGGGATAATGACCATAAATCAGCGTTTTTTTTCACCATTTTGGGAATGGGTCCTTGACCGGTCAAATTGGAAAAAAACACGTGATTTTTCTCAAAATTGGGAAAAACGTGAGTTTTTTTCTCAGAATTGGGAAAAAAAATTGTTTTTGTATTTTGTGAAATATTACATATTTATTGATGATTTACATAATAAAATATTTTCACAACTGTAATGTTTCAAGTTTTTATTGTACTTCACTGTGTTGTTACAGAATAATTTCCCTGTTTTTGTTGTCCCTGAAAATGTTAACAATGCTGTTAAGTTCATTGTCATTTAGGGTTGCACCAAAAATGTTAACAATGCTGTTAAGTTCATTGTCATTTAGGGTTGCACCAAATTCTCTGCATATTCTCATGACCGAGAAAAGAGTTTCCTGGCCCAGACGATTTCTGTTATTCGTCCTTTATTTAGTATTAACCCATCGCTCACTGAGGCGCATGTTACATAGTAGAATATACTAGCGGTAAAGCGTTTCGATAACATACAAGCGGTAAAGCGTTTCTGCAACGCATAAACAACATGGCGTCGTCCTCGTGTGACGAGGCTGTTTTTTGCGTTTCAATTTACACAGAAAAGCAGAAGAAACGTCGAAAACCCTGGTAAAAAACTTTATTAAGAAGATTATTCTAAAACATTTACAATTTTGGGAAGAAAAATCTGGAATTGGGATTTTTTTTTACTCAAAATTGGGGAAAATGCTATTTTTTTGGGAATGGGTCCTTGACCGGTCAAATTGGAAAAAAACACGTGATTTTTCTCAAAATTGGGAAAAACGTGAGTTTTTTTCTCAGAATTGGGAAAAAAAATTGTTTTTGTATTTTGTGAAATATTACATATTTATTGATGATTTACATAATAAAATATTTTCACAACTGTAATGTTTCAAGTTTTTATTGTACTTCACTGTGTTGTTACAGAATAATTTCCCTGTTTTTGTTGTCCCTGAAAATGTTAACAATGCTGTTAAGTTCATTGTCATTTAGGGTTGCACCAAAAATGTTAACAATGCTGTTAAGTTCATTGTCATTTAGGGTTGCACCAAATTCTCTGCATATTCTCATGACCGAGAAAAGAGTTTCCTGGCCCAGACGATTTCTGTTATTCGTCCTTTATTTAGTATTAACCCATCGCTCACTGAGGCGCTTGTTACATAGTAGAATATACTAGCGGTAAAGCGTTTCGATAACATACAAGCGGTAAAGCGTTTCTGCAACGCATAAACAACATGGCGTCGTCCTCGTGTGACGAGGCTGTTTTTTGCGTTTCAATTTACACAGAAAAGCAGAAGAAACGTCGAAAACCCTGGTAAAAAACTTTATTAAGAAGATTATTCTAAAACATTTACAATTTTGGGAAGAAAAATCTGGAATTGGGATTTTTTTTTACTCAAAATTGGGGAAAATGCTATTTTTTTGGCTATTGGGAACTGGTCAGTTTACCGGACCCGTCCAAAGAAGGAAAAAAAACGCTGTAAAATAAATGTATCCTTTTTTTTAGCAATTCGGCTACTACTTCTGTACTGCTGTCAATCAACGGTTATTGGTTACCCTTTTGAGGGCCCCTATTAACAGCGGGTGCGCGAGCTTGTAATCGGATGTTGTCATTTTTAACAATGAAGTGAACTTAACTTTACTCTGTAAGTTGTTTTTGTTTGAATAATATCAAATAACATGAATTTTTACTCAAAATTGGGGGAAATGCTATTTTTTTGGCTATTGGGAACTGGTCAGTTTACCGGACCCGTCCAAAGAAGGAAAAAAAACGCTGTAAAATAAATGTATCCTTTTTTTTAGCAATTCGGATACTACTTCTGTACTGCTGTCAATCAACGGTTATTGGTTACCCTTTTGAGGGCCCCTATTAACAGCGGGTGCGCGAGCTTGTAATCGGATGTTGTCATTTTTAACAATGAAGTGAACTTAACTTTACTCTGTAAGTTGTTTTTGTTTGAATAATATCAAATAACATGAATAACAACACTATTTTCTGTTCGGCTACTACTTGCATACCAGTACCCTAATACACCCTATACTTTTTTCAGCCAATTAGTAGCCCCAAAACAATAGTGGTATGTGACCTAAAGTGACGCAAAAATGTACCAATTCAATTATTTGCTTCGCTTGTTTGATACAATAAACATTTTCGAACAAAATGATATATTTTTCTTTATTCTACTGTATATTTCACCAAAACTGTCATTTTTCCCATATGCATACTATGCCAGTTTTACGCTAAGTCTGTTGACATGAAAATAATAGCATTAGCTCCAGATACATTACCACATAAATTTCCATATCTTTTTCAATGATTGATATTTCTTTCTTAGATTTTCCATATATATAAAGGAATATGTTCTGGCAATTTTCCAAAGTGTTTTAGCTTGCTTCCCTCAATTTTAGACTATTGAAATGTTGATTTAGTACCCCACCCACCCAAAATATACAGAAAATAAATTTAAAAAAGTTCAACAAGAAAGTCTAAATAATTACCTTCAGTAACACCATTTAAAAGCATTCATTGTGCACTTTAATTGCTCAGCAAAGACAGTAGACTCATTAAGAGTTATCTTTTGTTTATATGAAGACGTTTAGAAAATAAATTCCACAATGCAGGGATATGTATGTTGAAGGTGTTTGGAACAATGTGAGATTGTAGACATGGCGACCACTTGGATAATCTCCATCCTCAGCAACCCGAAGTATCATATTACAGCCAAGATGATCAAAACACAGTATTTACAAGTGTTTGGTCACATTTTCATACAAACTAACGTACCAAAAAGGTGTGACTTGTACCAAAGAATCATGAAAGGAGATGATAAAAGACATCAAAATGGATTTAAAAAAGGGCATATTTTCTTTCCAAACAAGGGGGAAAATGCTAAAATGACAAAAGAAGTTGAGGAAAAAGTGCAGTACATTCGACCGACTGTGCAAGAGGAAGAACTTCTGCGAGACGACCAGTTAAGCCTGAGGCAATGTCTTCGACAGTTTTCTCGGATCCGCCAGCTGGGAGGGTTAAATTTCTACGTAGCCAACCAGTTCAACCTTCTACGAGTAAATGTAACAAGTTTGCCAGCAAGGACCAAGTGTAAGTACTTCGAGGTTAAACATTTTGATTACAACAGTGAATTAAAGTTGACTTAACTGTAATTTTCTTGCACCAAATGTGTAATTAATGTCTTGAACTAAGGCCAAATAAAATTATACCTGAGTTTTATTGAAAAAAAAAATAAAATAAAAAAAAAAATGTTGAAAAAATAATAACGTTCATTAGATCACGGTGCAATTTTCAATTTCGCGGTGCGGTTTTGAAAGCGTGTAAATTTCACGGTATACTGTGCACAGGACTGGTATAAAACAGTCAAAATGGCATCTCCCAGTGCTGTTTTGGCTGTACAGTTTCAAAAATGTCAGCACATGGAAGCGCTAATGTTATGGCGTGCACTCTCCATAAAGAATTGATTGTTGAATTGTTTGACAAGTACCACAAACAGGTCGGTAAATGCCCCGAGTTCCAGGCCACCTGTCGTAAGTTTGTTTCTAAAACAGTAATATTAATGTGCATATGTTTACTTGCTTCACAGCACTAAGCATTGGTATCGACTACTACTGCATTATAACTTCTTGAAGAAGTATGCTGTTCCATAATAATTTTCTGAACTCAACCTCAATATAGGCTCATAATAACTAACATGAGAAATTTATATATAGTTATTACTTTCTGATGTTAGAGAAGTAATATACATGTAAGTCAACACTTTTTACAAAAATATTCAAATGGTCAATTAACATTTGACATTATAACTTTGAATATTTTTTCAGCTGTATGGGAGGCAAGAACTGCTCTTGGTTACATGTAACTATGTCAACCGCAGAAGTTGACTACACCTGTGGGTCCCCCATCCTTCCTGACGGTCATATACCGGTATTCAGAAAGAGCATGGAAGTCAAGTCACTCATAACACATAAACACAGGTATAATTTATTTGGCCTAAGTAAAAAGTATATAATGCATGGTGTTTTTGTATGTTTTTCTGCAATTTCTGACAAGAAATGATTAAAATATACTCCACTAAATACTTAAGGAGTATATAACACTAGGACATCTAATACATTGATTTATAAATATTTCCCTGTTTAAAATAAATTTCTAATTGAATTTAGAGGTAGAATTAGGGTGAGGGTAAAATAATAACAGTCAAAGGGAGATAACTCAAAAAGTACCAAAATTCATACAAACACTAAAATACATTAAAATGGTATTTTTTTTTATCAAACATAATTTTTTGTCAGAAATCAACTGTGATTTCAGGCACAATAGCAAGCAAAGCTGCTACAAGCTGTTCCACAGAAAAACTGTGGGACATGATGAACACAGTCATTAACGAGCACGTCTCGAGGAGTTCCAGGTGTAGGGGGAAATTGGCCTTTGACAAGACTAGTGAAGAACAGCATGTACAACAACAATCTATACTCTGGGGTGGGGAAAACCCCATTCCAACCCGAAACACAGTGCACTTACACTGTTGTGGAACATCTCATAAAAAAGACGCAAATAATAGCTCTAGAGACAGTAAATAAACTTTGCTCCAAGCATGGGTTTCATACAGGAACAGATGAGATGTGTGATATCAAGGGTGCAGTGTGCACTTCAACTGCATGCATGGAAACTAATATTGGAGATGAACAAAAATGGGCAGAAATGTGTTTCAGAGACATGCATGAGGATGGATTAGAGGTGAAATACCTAACAACTGATCCTGATAGCAGAGCTTTATGGCAAAAAAACCCCAGCACCATGCCTGAACATCAGATTGACACAAGACACTTGGGCGAGAACCACAGGAAACAAATAAAACGCAGTTCTCATGTACTGAACATGATGCCAGGCAATACAAAAGCATACCGACAACACATACGTGATCGATTTGTCATCAATATAAGCAAACGGTGTCAGGCAGAATTCAAAACAATTCACGGTCAGGAAAATGGAGATTTTAATGGTATAACAACCCGTTTAAACAAATGTGTGGGCGCTATTAAAAATTGCTATAGTGCTAATCATACACACTGCAAGTTATTTTCAAGTGTGTGCAGTGATGAAAAAATAATCACTGGATTGTGAAAAGCTGCTTCTTACCACCCACATTTAAAATAAGACTTGTCAAAATCTGAGAATGAGACAACTTTACTTGAATGCATAGAGTACAGACTTTCTGAGGACATACTTAGTCAAACAAAATGAAACACAAACACTCAGAAGGTGGAGGCAACAAACAGATCAATTAAAAGATCCTTACTGAAGAATGCAACGTTTTCGCGTAATTTCCCAGGTAGAGCTCACAGTGCAGTTCAGTGTCAATAATGGTCCGGGGGAGTCGATCAGGCGACTGTGCTCAGTTGCTGGCTGTCCTATTCCGGTAGGTGGAAAAGTCGATCGCAGTCTTACAACTCAACAGGTGCTATCGGAAAGACAAAAAGAAAAGAAACGATCAATAGCTCATAAATTAAAACGCAAAGCAAGACGGTTGAAAATGTATACAATTTAAGCGCAACATTAAGAAGAAAAAAATATATTCGCGGACAGCTGTTGAGAAACAAAGTCTTGAGAGCACGTACAACCAAGCAGACACTAAATGTTGCTTGTCCAAGCACATCATCCCAAGACCACGCTTATACCAGAAGACCTCGAAATAATACAAAATTACGTACAAAGAGGCAGGTTACAGCGTGCAAACCCACACAGGACCCAGCTTGAGCACAATAACTCCTAGACATATTAATCGACCTAGCCTCCAAGACCAAATGTGAGCGATTCACACAGATTTTATTGTGGCACCGGTGGCTAACATCCAAGTCCAATCCATGCTCATCCAGTCTCGGAACCTCATGGTGAAGTAGCCTATGATGCAGCATGTAAGATACACTGTGAGCCCTTTCAAGATACATACTTCCATCTGGCCAACAAACATGTTTTACACCATATCCACACCTATCCCTGCACCCCACCCTCTTATCCTCTAAGAAGTGAGACCCCACTGGCCAATAATCAGTGTTTTTTTGAAAACTTTGATGAATTTTCCCAAAGAATTTTTCAATTTCCATTTTTTATATTACAAAAATATTTTCATCTGCTATTTTCCCCCAAAAATAAATGTAAATAAACCAAATCATCTAGGAGCAGCCTCTTTTACATGCTGTGCTTTAGGTCATATACAACCACTATTGCATTTAACATAGGGTTACATTATAGCCTTTTGGCCCTAAAACACATTTTACACATCCAAGGGAACCTTTTAGGCTACTTTATTTTCAAGAACTATCCTACACTCACTTAAAAAAGTGCAAACAATTGGGGGTTTTGTATTGCTTTCACCTACTTCCGGTTTGATGACAGTGCTGACCTTCAGGCACGCAGCAAATAAATGTTAATTTCTGACAATTTACTATACCTGCAATTTTCTCAATAAAATAGCCCAGATGCAAGAACAAATACATTATTTTTTTATCACCCACACATATTATCATGTCAAAGCTCTAACCTTAAACCCTTAAAAAGGCTCATGATACATCAGCTGGTCCTGATGATATCCATTATCAATTACTAAAACATTTACCTGAATCCTGTCTCTCCACCCTTCTTGATATATTTAATAAGGTTTGGGTGACGGGAATCTTCCCCGATTCTTGGCGGGAAGCAATCGTTATTCCAGTCCCCAAACCTGGAAAGGATCATACGGACCCAATAAATTATCGCCCAATCGCTTTAACGAGTTGTATATGTAAAACCATGGAACGAATGATTAATGAGAGACTCGTTTGGTACCTGGAGTCCAACAAACTGATAACAAAGTATCAAAGTGGATTCCGGCGCCAACGAGGCACAACAGACAATCTCATACGATTTGAATCGTTTATTAGGGAAGCTTTCATAAAAAAAGAACATTTAGTCGCTGTATTTTTTGACTTGGAGAAAGCTTATGATACTGCATGGAAGTACGGTATTATGAATGATCTACATGACATTGGTCTTAGAGGCTGATTACCCATTTTTATAGAGAAATTCTTAGATGATAGACAGTTTTGTGTCCGAATTGGTTCAACCCTCTCTGATATTCATGAACAGGAGATGGGTGTTCCACAGGGCAGCATACTATCTGTCACACTTTTTAATATAAAGATTAACAGCATAGTAAAATGCATCAATCCAGGTGTGGATTGTTCGCTATACGTTGACGACTTTGTTATATGTTATCGTGCAAAAAAACATGAATACTATCGAGAGACAATTACAACAATGTCTCAATAAACTTCAGACCTGGTCTGATGAAAATGGTTTTAAATTTTCTAAATCTAAAACTAATTGTATGCACTTTTGTCAACTTCGTAAACATCATGAAGACCCTCATCTAACACTGGACGGGTCACCAATACCAGTAGTGGATGAGACAAAATTCCTTGGTCTTATTTTCGACCGTAAATTAACGTTTATACCACACCTTAAATACTTGAAGGCCAAATGCCTTAAAGCTCTTAACTTACTTAAAGTTGTTGCAAACACTAATTGGGGAGCAGATCGAAAAGTCCTCTTGCGACTTTACAGATCTCTTATCAGATCCAAGCTGGACTACGGCTCAGTAGTATATGGATCGACTCGCAAGTCGTACTTGCAGATGCTCGACCCTAAACATAATCAAGGATTACGACTCGCCTTAGGTGCTTTCGTACATCACCAGCCGAAAGTCTATATGTTGAAGCCAATGAACCATCACTGTCTCATAGACGAGACAAATTAGCTCTTCAATACGCCATTAAATTAAAGTCTAACCCTTCAAACCCAACTTTCGATAACGTTTTTCATCCTAGTTGTGAACCTCTTTTTGATTGAAAACCGAAGGCCATTCGACCATTTGGTCTTCGTATTAAACCAAAATTAAGAGACACTGAAATCGACCTAAATTTGATTGCCAAGTACAAAGTACCACAAATTCCACCGTGGACTTTGGAAACTCCAACAATTGTTTTTGGTCTTTGTAATAATAACAAATCCAGTACAGACCCTACTGTCTTTCAAAGCAAATTTAATGAAATTATATCGAAATACAGTGACTTTCAACATATCTACACAGATGGCTCTAAAGATGGAGATAAGGTAGCTGCAGCAGCTGTTCACAAACACAGCATAAAGAGCCGCCTGCCTGACAAGGCCTCTATCTTTTCAGCTGAACTTAAGGCAATTGAACTTGCCTTAAATTATATTCAGGAATCTGATGATGACCATTTCGTAATCTTTTCTGATTCCCTTTCATCTCTTCAAGCACTGGGTAATATGAAACATGATAACCCAGTTGTGCTTCAACTTTTAGAAAAATACAATTCTCTTATAATTGATAATGTTATTATTTTCTGCTGGCTTCCAAGCCATGTAGGAATACGTGGTAATGATAGAGCTGATAGTGCTGCTAAGGCAGCATTAGATTTACCTATATCTAATACCAAATTACCTTATACTGATTTTAAAAGTTGTATTAACACATATATTCGTAACTCTTGGCAAACCGCTTGGGATTTGTCCTTTAACAATAAACTTCATTCAATTAAACCGTTACTCGGAGAATGGCGTTCTTCTACTAGACCCATTCGTCGAGAGGAAGTTATACTAGCCCGGTGCAGGATAGGGCATACACGTTATACTCATTCATATTTATTACAAGGTGAGCAATTACCAGAATGTATACCCTGCTTTGCACCGTTAACGGTCAAACACATCTTATTGGAATGTGTAGACTTTGATCCTATGCGTCAAAGGTACTACAATGTTAATACTATGAAAGAGTTATATGATACTGTAGATTTTAGTCTTGTTTTAGATTTCCTCAAAGAGATCAGACTATATAAATCATTGTAATGTGTTCTTATATATTTATACTTGTTTATATACCCGTTGACGGGCATTTGTTGATTTACATACATACTTTATATTACACCTTATCATCCCTTATTTTTTAATAATTTTATCTTTATATATTTACATTAATTTTTAATTAATTCTTCATTTTCATCATTTTTTTGCGCACAATATGACCTATTTATGTGTCGACGTGCCGTAAAACACCATTCATTCATTCATTCTTAAACAGTTACGTTTTTCATAACCTGTGACTGTTATTAAAAAAACAACTAAAACTGGGATAGTAACTGGGATAGTAACCAGAAGCAGTTACTACCACAAAATCATTCCAGTTTAGATGCATTCTATCTTCTGTACAGGGATTTTCCCTGCTTATATATAATTTTCTCCAGGTAGGGTGATTATTCAACTTTACAACCATGCAATAAAATTCTATGAGCATCGATGAAAATCCAATGCGCAAAGCCTCTGAAGTTACCTACTGTTATGCAATAAAATTCATTAAAAATCATTTTGTAGGCACCAACATGACAATTAGTGAACAACAGCTAATTGGATCTTGATGAAGATGTATAATAGGTATTATGACATAAATAAACACTGCACATTTGGCAACTATTTGATTTATTTATAATTAGCAAATGATCTTGGTAACTGATTTAGGTTACAAATAGTTAAGTATATGCTACTCTAAATCAAAGGGAGATAATAATTTGGCATTTTAATAACTTCCAGCAGTTATAAAACTTGTAACTGTTTAAGGTTAGAGCTCTTACAGATTATTTTGGCATTCTATGTACATCAGTTATCATTAAGGCAATTCTACCCAATCAGAAAATAGCTCTTTCGAAAAAGATATACCCTAATACACCCTATACTTTTTTCAGCCAATCAGTAGCCCCAAAACAATAGTGGTATGTGACCATATGTGATGATCAATTTTTTGTGGTGGAGTCACACACAGCCACTTATTACTGTGTAGAACCAGTACTGTATATCTCCCACCATCCATATATTAGGAATAAACACTTTCAAGTTTCTAAGAAGTTGAGCCCCCAGTGAGATTGGAACCCGCAGTGGTGAGAGATGAGAAGGCAACCCTAATCTCCCTTAATTCTCGTTGACAAATATGGTTCCCTTGTCTGAAACTCAGTCATTATTTGTATACGATCCATGACTTTACTTTGCAGGGCTTTTCTTCCTTGACAGAGGCTGTCGAAATTCTGCCTCTTTCCCTTTATCAAAATAGCCTGCTTTTCCACACTCTTTGACTGAGAAAATAACCCCAATTATGTTTTAGATACATTTAATATGAAATAGTTAAACCTATAGGGCGAGAACAGTTCATGTTGGATTGTGCGGTATGTGCAGGTCTACCTGTAAGTTTCTTATGAATCGTGACATACCACCGCCACTACGCCCATCAAGGTGTTTAAAGAGGCACTACCTATATCTACGCGATTTTTATTGTAAAATATTAAATACTCAATCTTACTGCATTTATATGTATACAAAGCTATTTTATGAGTATTATAAGAAGAATTCTAATACACCCGCACTATATAGCCTAGTTTAAAATAGCTCGTTATATTGAACGATATATATCACTGTAATTTGTGCAACGTTAGGAGAATAAGCATTGCGCATAGCGCATTGTAATGTACGCAACGTTAGGAGAGTAAACAAAGCAATGCGGAAGATTTCAGATGTGTGCGTTATTTTCACATTTTAGGGGTATTAGAATAGAAATAGAACATCGTTTACGGTGAATTATCTATAATATATCACGGTTTGTCGTTCAATTGTAAACAATAAATTAACTCGCACTTCGGGCTCGTGAAATTATTGTTTACAATTGAACTCCAAACCGTGATATATTAAATGGTAATTCACAGTAAACGACAGTGTTTCCCCCAGGATCATAAGGCATGTCGCATGCAACATGCCTTCCTGGAAAAGAAAGGGAAAACAACGTGCCTTCATCAGAGCAACATGCCTTAAGATTTTCTTAATTTTCATGAATAATAGATGTAAAAGAAGAAAAATAGATTCTTGTTCCTTTTGCACCAAAATCATAAAAGTATGTTATTTTGCCATTTTGCCATTAATAGGCACTATTTTTTTCAAGCCCAGTTTGGTAAATGTAATGTCAGAACAACATGCCTTCACATTTTTCTGGGGGAAACCCTGAACGATGTTCTGTTTCTTAAACATGGTTCGTATTCGTGTTCTGTAAGTTATTAATTATGATCAAAACAATATCTTGAATAAAATGCTACCCTGCCGTTTATTCCTGCCGGAGAACTACGTGTTTTTACGATTTTCTCGGACTTGCGCAATGCGATTCAGTTGAACGAAAACAAACTATTCGGAACTCTTCGCCAATTCGACGAGGCAGTTCCGATTGTAAACGAATAAGATCTCCACAATCGGCTTGTCTAAAATAATTACGAATACAATTTCAACAATCCGATCTTTTCAATCCTGTTTTTTTCCCAGCAAAACGCATATTACCGGTACATTGGGTGAAATTATTGCCATTTACCTTTTTCATAGTCCTCTTTATGATTAAGTAAAGTTTATATCAATTGGTGGACAAAAAGATATAGGTAGAGCCTCTTTAAATTAACCAACGAGATGTAACCATACTCTATTTGTTTTGTGGCATGTCCATTTAAGCTCCCTGTCTAACTTCCAATAACTGGTAGTTGTAGTACACCATTTAATCTCAAAGGCGTTATTTTCGATTAAACAATTTACACCAAATGGAATTGTTAGTGACCATGCTACAATCATTATTGTAGAATGGTTGGTTTTGCAATTTAATAGCACAGGTGTAAATCGTTTAATTGAAAATAACACCTGTCAGAATAAATGGTTATGTTTCCTAGGGATGTAAAGCCGTTGGTTCCCTGTGCAGGGAGAGGAGAGACATACCATACGCACGTTAAGGACCTTCACAAAAAGCCTGTAGGTAAACCCATCTTCAGAAACGAAGCTGTCGTGATAATCAAGTGTGTACAAGAAAGAAGGAAAGAAAGAAAGGAATCTGTACTAACACTTTTGCTCACTAATTGTTTACAAACAGACATACGTCATAATGTGTGATGACATACGATGATGACGCAAGTCGGTGATTTGTTATTTTATTATAATTTCCGTAACAAATCGCCATGAATGAAATCGGACTAACCTCGTTGATTTCCGTCAATCGCCATCACTATTGGATCATCCGAATATGGAAATCTGTGAAGAGTTTCGACTGCATTTACGGAAAAACGGGATTGCAATAATGGTAAACAAATGAAAGATGTTTTCATAATCTTACTCGATGTGTAAATACCATTTCTACATCTAATTGTTTTTATGTTTCTTTGCAAAGCTTTTGTTTTCAATTTTATTCATTTTTGCTTGATTCTTTCATGTGATACCATAGGAGCTTGCATGCTTTAGGTATAATATTAATCAAGTATTGAATTTAGCAATCATCACTGATCATTACATGGTCCGACTATTAACTTTTTAGCTCTACTGATCAGAGATCAGCAGAGCTTATGCCCTGGTGCGGCGTCCGTCGTCCGTCTGTCCGTAACAATTCCTCTGAAACTACTGAATGGATATTCATGAAACTTTACAGAAATGTTGCCAATAAAGTCTAGTTGATCCTAGCAAAAATTAATGTTGATGTGAAATCCAAGATGGCCGCCAAAGCTAAAAATAGAGTTTTAAAATACAAGTTTGTAGCGACTACTTCTTGAAAACTATAAGTGATATTGATATGGGACTTTTTCTAAAATGATCAGCATGACATGATGTTGATCCTTGTCAAAAATCATTTTGATTCAACTTTAAACATGGCTGCCAGCGGCCATCTTTGGTTACATAGAGTTATATAGTAAAAACTTGTAGCGACTACTCCTCTGAAACCACTTGACGGATGTTCATGAAACTTCACAGGAATGTTGCTCTTGATGTCTAGTTGATCCTAGAAAAATTTCAGGTCGGCCGGAAATTCAAGATGGCCGCTACAGCCAAAAATAGATTTAAAATAAATAAGTTTGTAGCGACTACTTCTTCAAAACTATAAGAGATATTGATATGGGACTTTTTCTAAAATGATCAGTATGACATGATGTTGGTCCTTGTCGAAAATTATTTTGATTCGATGTTAAACATGGCTGCCAGTGGCCATCTTTGGTTACATAGAGTTATATAGTAAAAACTTGTAGCGACTACTCCTCTGAAACTACTTGACGGATGTTCAAGAAACTTCACAGGAATGTTGCTCTTGATGTCTAGTTGATCCTAGAAACATTTCAGGTCGGCCGGAAATTCAAGATGGCCGCCACAGCTAAAAATAGATTTAAAATAAATAAGTTTGTAGCGACTACTTATTGAAAACTATAAGAGATATTGATATGGGACTTTTTCTAAAATGATCAGTATGACATGATGTTGGTCCTTGTCGAAATTCGTTTTGATTTGACATTAAACATGGCTGCAGCGGCCATCTTTGTTTACATAGAGTTATATAATGAAAACTTGTAGCGACTACTCCTCTGAAACTATTTGACGGATTTTCATGAAACTTCACAGGAATGTTGCTCTTGATGTCTAATTGATCCTAGCAAAATTTCAGGTCGGCCGGAAATTCAAGATGGCCGCCACGGTTAAAAATAGATTTTCAAAAAACAAGTCTGTAGCGACTACTTCCTGAAATCAAAATCAATCAGTAGAGCTTCAAGGTCATTGACCTCTTGTTTTTTACACAGAATTGGGAAAACATAGAGGTTTTTGCAGTTGGTAAGAGGCCAAATTTCGGCCCCTCTTAACCCGCTACATATATGTAATGGACAGTTCTTTCTTTGAATTAAGACCATTCCATTTATGTGACAAAGGGGTGTTTTGTGGAAAATGACTGATCAGCAGCTGGACATTGTAAACCCTGATCAGCCTGCGAGTTACTGTGGGTTAAGGGTTAAATAGGTTAAAAAAGCCCTTCCTATTATTTTGTAGCAGTCCCTTCAGAAGACGACTATCTTGTTCTAAATACTAGACCCAGTCGAACAAAACATCCAGTGGCAAACCATCAGATCAAGACAACCACGGGGATTACTATTAGTATTCCTTCTTCCCTCGGACTGTTGTCCACTGGAATTCACTACCATTGCAACAGTTCAGCCTGGCTATCAGTCAGGTTTGAACACATCTTCCCTTAGAAACCTGCCTTGTTAGCTCTACTGGCCATAGGCTGATGAAATGGCGCTTTGTCCGTTGTCCGTCTGTCCGTCCGTTAACTTTTATCTCATTAAGACGATAGGGTCTTCATTTTTCATCCAATCTTTACCAGATTGTTAATATCAATGAAAGCTTGGACAAATTCGAAACCCAGCCAGATCGAACCAGTAACAGCGGAGTCATGGCCCTAGATTTAGTTAAAAATGCTATATTTTGCCTCAAGACGATACGGTCTTCATTTTTAATCCGATCTTTAACAGACTTGACTAATTGTTAATATCAATGAAAGCTTGGACAAATTCGAAAACCAGCCAGATCGGACCAGTAACAGCGGAGTTATATCCCTTCATTTAGTTAAAAATGCTATATTTTGCCTCGTTAAGACGATAGGGCCTTCATTTTTATTCGATCTTTACCAAACTTTATCAGATTGTTAATATCAATGAAAGCTTATACAAGTTTGAAAAGCAGCCATATCTGACATGTAACAGCGGAGCTATGGCCCTTGATTTAGTTAAAAATCCTATATTTTGCCTCATTAAGACGATATGGCCTTCATTTTTCATCCGATCTTTACTAGATTGTTAATATCAATGAAAGCTCAGACAAGTTCTTAAACCAGCCAATTCGGACCAGTAACAGCAGAGTTATGGCCCTTGATTTAGTTAAAAAATGCTATATTTTGCCTCATTAAGACGATAGGGCATTCATTTTCATCCGATCTTTACCAAACGTTACCAGATTGCTAATATCAATGAAAGCTCGGACAAGTTCGAAAACCAGCCAGATTGGCTTATTTACACTGGAGTTATGGCCCTTGATTTTCTGAAATATGCTGGATTTTAGCCTTGTTAACATGATAGGGCCTTCATTTTTCATCCGAACTTTATCAGCCTTTACCAGATTGTTACTATCAGTAAAAGCTTGGACAAGTTCCAAAACCAACCAAATCGGGTTAGTAACACCGGAGTTATGGCCCTTGATTTAGTTAAAAAAATGCTGTATTTTGCCTCCTTAAAACAAAAGGGCCTTCATTTGGGCCATCAATAAAAAATTGTTTGTTTGCTGTGCTACCCAGAATTTTGAGGGTGGGTAGGTAGGTAGGGATTTTTTTTTTTTTTTTTTTTTTTTTTTTTTTTTTTTTTTTTACATCAAAAGCTTATCCAATCTACAACACTATAAAGGCCCTAGTACGATGTTAGGGCATAGGTTATTAAAACTAAACACAAGGACTTGCACATAATTATTTTATTCATGTGTATTTAAGGTAGGAAAAAGTTTTTTTTTTAGATATTTTTTTTATATATATTGTTCGCATATATTATGCCATTTTTGTACTAAGGCAACTTTTTGATAACCTTTGCAATCCAGATTAGATGTTTAACAACTCTGGCTAATAAAATTATCATTTGAATAAAAAATAAAAAAAATAAAAAAATTCGGCCCGAGGTCATTAAAATATTTTGAGTCGCGGCCGAATCGGGTGAGTTGGTCGGAGCACGGCAAACAAACATATTTTTATTGATGGCCTTGGCCAGATTTCATTGAAACTTTGCAGGGATGATCAGTACCAAGCCTAGTTGCACATATCGTCACCGTGTTCGGGTTGAAAGATTTTGGCAAGGTTATGGCCCTTTAAAGGTTTAAATAAACAAACTTTGTCCTGACTCAGTTCTCCTGAACCACTGGCCGGATTTAAACGAAACTTTTTAGGGATCATCAGTTCCAGGTCTAGTTGTGCATGTCATCGCCGTGTTCCAGTTGAATGATTTTTGGCAGAGTTGTGGCCCCTTGTACATAAACTTTATCTTTAGCCAGTAGAGCGTCCACAGGCCCTCTTAGGCCTCTTGTTTTTATCGTTTAACACACCCTGTATATATCTGCCTTTTTCCTTTTATCTATTAATCTCTCACTAACATTCTTGTTGGTGACGCACGAAATTCTAGGTTACCAGCAGGGTTTGACTATAATAGTACAGGGCTATTTTTCTAAAATTTGTGAAGACACCCTAGTCTTGCCATTTTTGAAGTAAAAAAGACGTGTTTCTTTTTCAGTGATTGCGGCGGCGTCAACATACAACTTGCATTTAGGTCATTTACTCACAAACTGTATGCACCAGACCTTTGAAACTTTTCTTATAGTTGTATCTCGAGTGGTACATCGCAAAATGACAAAGAAAATGTGGATGTGACCTTCACCCTCCAAGCAAAGGGCAGATAACTTAATCATTTTTACATTCAATTTTGCGTTTTTGTCACTTCCTCACAAACTGTATGCACTAGACCTTTCAAACTGTATCTTGGGTGGTACATCGCAACGTGACAAAGCAAATGTGGAAGTGACCTTGACCCTCCAAGCAAAGGGCAGATAACTTAATCGTTTTTACATTCAACTTTTACGTTTATACTTTCTCACCAACTGTATGCACTAGACCTTTCAAACTTTGCTTATAGTTGTATCTTGGGTGGTACATAGCAACATGACAAAAACAAATGAGGATGTGACCTTCACCCTCCAAGCCATGTGCATGTTATAACTTAAATTCTTACATTTTACGACCCTTTCTCATGAGCTGTAATTATGCACTAATACCGGTACATGCTTTAAACCTAGTGTAACGTGTATGGTCTTTGCTTAATATTTACAATTATATAAATTATGCTAACAAGTATAAATGTTTCAAACTCACTGACTGATTGTTTCAGTGTTGATTATATTTATATATAATAATTTCCCTCAAGCTTTTTGCTTCATGATTGGTTCTAAACAAAATAAAGTTCAAATGATTGTGATATGGTCACAAATGAATCATTACATAATCAAGTATTTACTTCCACTCTTAACCCGTTTCACACCTCCATACAACTACATCTTTTCAATAGTTCGAAACCAACCTCATACAACATCAACTCTCACAGTGTTGTTCCAAACCACTTCACACCAGCTGAAAACGTATAAGATAGTCTAAGACCCAGTACACTGTAAAGGAAAGAGGACTCAGTAACTCTGAGAATACACTGCAACTCTGAGAGTCCCTCTTTAATACCATCAGCTTGAACCAAAGTCCCAGAACTATCCTATACCAAATCTCTGTAAAGTATAAAACATCAGCTTCAACCGCAGTTGTTTTTTTTATGTGTTTTGTGAATGCAGCCTGTGCCCGTGCCATTGTGAATAGGGGCATTTTTCTAGAAATTGTGAAAATTGTGAAATATTATAACAAAAGAGAAATAAACTGTTTTCACTTTTATTTTCAGTTTAATATCCCTTGGTTTTAAGTTTTGTTTTTGGTAAATACAGACTACTTTTGACACCAGCTTATATTAAGACTAGTATCCTATATATAAAAACTGTGAATTTTTTGGATATAATTGTGAAAAAAGGATACTTTTTGGAATTGTGAATTCGGCCCCAGATTAGGCATAAAAAAACACTGAATCGTTTGGGACACATGAATTTCATCTATGACCTACTTTTTGGGGGTGAAGATTTTTTTTATTGTTGTTTACAATGTCATTTTGTTTTTAAACGAATGCATTTAAATGTCATATATCAACAAAATGTAAACTCCATTGCTTTTAATTATTAATGTTTACAAACTTTCATTTAAACAACATTCATCTTTTATTTCTAAGTCCCGTCCCCTTTACGCGAGACACGTGAATCTGCTGATTTCTTGTTTGAAAAAAGGCATTGTACCGGTAACTCAAATTTGTGAAAAAAGTAGTGAATGATTATTATTATTAAAAGTGATGTTAAACTCACATTGTTAAATCAAATATGCAAATACTCAGCATAATATGGTACATTTTAGATAAACTTTCTTCTATAAATGTATCAAAAACAATATTGAGAAAGTAAAAGGGGAAATGTTGTTTACCAAAAAAAAAAGAAAAAGAATAATCATAATTTTATTGCGAAAAAAGAAATTCAGCCACCGTCGTGTAAAAACAATGACCACTTTTGAATTGTGAAGTAGCTGAATATCGGACCCTGTTATAGCAAGAAAAAAAGCCCTGTATGGAAAATAGAGAGATAGAATTATTAAACTCTACAATGATATCGAGGGGAACATTAAACTCGTCCACTCGCCACTTTTCCTGCCCTGATATCAACTTTATAAACTTATAAATAAAGTTGTTTTTAGCGATCCAAACTCAAACCCATTTTCAGTCAATAACTTTTACATAAATCGCACCTTTGGGAAGTTGCACAAGTTAATTGTTGGCATGCTTAACTCGTGACTGGCATAACCAGTCGGGATATTCAGATTAAATGTTTAAAAAATCAATATCTCTCGCTTTCTCGGATTCCCTGGAGATTTTTTGACCAATGACAGCCTGTCTTAAACTGACCCAGGGTTTCCCCCAGAAAATTGTGAAGGCATGTTGTTCTGACATTACATTTACCAAACTGGGCTTGAAAAAAATAGTGCCTATTAATGGCAAAATGGCAAAATGGCAAAATAACATACTTCTATGATTTTGGTGCAATGGGAACAAGAATCACCATAGAAATTCTATTTTTCTTCTTTTAAATCTGTTATTCATGAAAATTAAGAAAATCTTAAGGCATGTTGCTCTGATGAAGGCATGTTGTTTTACCTTTCTTTTCCAGGAAGGCATGTTGCATGCGACATGCCTTATGATCCTGGGGGAAACCCTGTGACCCAGACCTATACTATGCACAAAAGCAGACCCTACCCTTTTGTACTGATGTTACAATATTGAATCCATTCACACAAGTCGGAGCATATTAGATGAAGGTTGAGATTGTAAAGACTTGCTATAAACGGTAAATAAACCTCTACCAAAACACGAGCAGTTAAGACACACCGTGTCCAACCAATTTTCAAATTAAGGTCATTCTCTATGTCAAGTCATGACTGTTTCCTTTAGTTTTAGTTTTTCCGTAGACAGTCACAGAAGCACATCTGCTGAGGTCATTTTTATTCTCATTTTTTGCAGGTAGTAGAGAGTGCAGGATGTGTAATTGCCTTCCAGTTTGACTAATGTCGCTATCGGATGTCGTGAAGAACATCTACACGTACGCCAATATCTTGTCTCAGGCTGGTACAGATGTGGTCAGTCACTGGGATGACCGTTCACTGCAGAATGCCTTCAACTGGGCAAAGTATTGTATGAAGGTATAATTGCATACAACTTAAAATATATTAAAAAGCTAAAATGATGCTAAATTGTTAACATGTTAACTGTCATTTTACAAAGGGCGGTCTACAAAGTTCTCTGTAATGCTTTAATAATCGTAATTGTAAGCACTTTTTTTTTTACATAGAAATACGATGCATAATGCATCTATAATGGAGTCCTCCGTATGCATATTTTGAGAAGTTGAGAAGTCCCCTGCTGATAAAATCTTAATACACACGCTAAAATATCAATAGCTGGTGTGTCCTGTTATCGGATGAATGATCACTCTGGGAGCAGCTCTAAATAATCTAAACTATGGTTTCCTGAGCTGTTAAACAACCAATGATGCATAGTGAACTATAAAGTCTTTTATTGATTGGGGATAATTAGTAGTATTTTTCTGCTAAAAAACAAGTGACCGAATCATGACTGTAGAAAGTATACCAGTATTTAACTTTATTTCAGATAGAAGAACAGACCAGAGGTAAGCCATACAGAGATGACCTTGATCTACACGTGCAGTCTCTCACAATTCTCCTGCAGCCAGTCTCACTATTGGAGCTTACCATAGACAGGCTGCAACATGGGCTTTCTGTTCTCTGTAAGGCAAGTATTTCAATATAATTAAGGATTAGAACATTGTTGATGGAAGTATTGAATCAATTTTTTGGAGTTCAATTAAAAAGAATAATTTCACGTACCTGATATGCAACTGAAATTATTATTTTACAATTGAACGGCAAAACGTGATATAATACATGGTAAATCTACATGAACAATTTTCTATTCCTATTCTAATTTCCTAATTTCCTTAAAATACAAAAATAGAGCATGACAATGAAATCTTTTTCTTCTAATTGGTTAGTGTATTATGTCATTATATGATGTCAACCAATTGCCACGCCTTTGCAGTTCACAGTGATATATTGTTACGAGTTATAGAGCTTTGAATCCACCTTTTGAAAGATAGGTAGGGTTATGTGGAATTATTCATTCAGCCATGTTTCCGAAGATATCATGGGCGCGTCCATGGCCGAGTGGTTAGCGAGGTTTCTGAAGATACGCGGGCATCCGTGGACGAGTGGTTAGAGTCTCTGACTTGAAATCACATGCCCCTCACCGCTATGGGTTCAATCCACCAAGGAAGCTGGATAAGATGCCAGTTGGTGCGACCATTAAATTCAATTCAGTTCAATTCTGAAGATATAATGTAATGCCTGTCTATACAACCACCATGTTTTAATACAATAAACCTTTATAACCAAGCAGGAAACTCGGCAAAGATAAGGATATGCCGAATATTTTTAAAAAGTCATAGTTTGTCTTGAGCCCCGTCTAGCTTTTGAACTTCTGGTTCTTTGTTGTCGTTATAATTTTGGAGTGCAAGCTATCACATTTTACCTGCTTGTGTTAGTCAACAGCCTTCAATATTTGATTTCTGTAAACGATACACATTATTACAGAGGCTTCTACACAACCCAGATGCACCGGAGTACATTTTGGATGCTGTAATCAAGGCAACAGCACGGGCACATGTGGAACAGGTAATGTCATAAACATTTAAAGACAAATATTTACACATAGAAAATTACTTCAGATATTTTTGAAATGCAAATTTATATTTGAAGGTAAAAAAGCAGGCCATTACTTAAATTGTAAATTTTATAGATAAACATGATTGGAAATATTTGCATTTCAGGGCATGAAAATTCCACTCGTCCGCTCGCCATGACACGTGCTCATTGATGCAGGATGAGTAGAAATTCAAATAAATTCTTTAACAATTTATCTATTTGACCGTTTCAATATTATGTAGGAAGAGTAATTCAGAAATAAATTTTCCTGCACTGCATTTGTATTGTAGTAAGACATTACAAAATCAGAAAATTAAATTTTTGTCGAGCCGTCTTGGGAGAGCTTTACTTAGTGATTACTTATCCATTCGGTGTAAGTCCCTCTGTGTGTGCGTCCAAGTTAAGGTACACGTTCCATTTATTTTAGCATTTAGAAAAGGATATTACCCAGACTGCATCAGTATATTTCTCTAATCAACCCGACATGATGAACAAATGTTTTTGTCGCCATGACCTAGTTTCTCTGAAATATAGGTCACGTCAGGTTTAGGGGAAGTTCTGAACCTTCGTAAGTGTCACAATGCACCCCTTGGTTAAGTTTTTTTATTCCCTTTGTTTTTAAGTCACTGATAAATAACCGTCCACTATACAAACCCTACAATATTCAAAACTTCACACACAGATGAGCTAAATGAGAACCTGACATTCTGACCAAAAGTAGGTCACAGTTTACCTTTGTCCGTATGTTAAGTCAGCTTTCTCATTAGGTCAGTTTCTAGTAACTAATAACCTACACTCTTCAAGCTGCATACACAGATACATCTTCATTATGTACTTATGACTTAAGCACAACACCTTCTGATCAAAAGAAGGAACACCGTGACTGACGGTGACCTAGTTTTTACGCGTCCCCGTGGCCGAATGGTTAACGATGTTCCGTTGTAAACCTTCGCCTCTCACCGCTGCGGGTTCGAATCCCACTTGGAGCTCGACTTGTAAGTGAGGAATTGTCGATTCTTACAGATGACGGGAGGTGTACAGTACTGGTTCTACCCAGGAAAAGTGGGTGGTCTGCCTCCACCATAAAAAATTGACGTCATATGTAACCTTACCTGTGTTGAAAATGATGTAAACACCATACAAACAAACATCTCATCAGGTCAGTTACTGAGGTACTGAGGCACTTGTTGGCCAAAAGTATGACACACTGGTGACCTTGACCTACTTTTTACATTTCAATCTCATAAGATCAGTTTCTAAGTCATCAATAGCCCAACACTATTCAAATTTTGTTTGCTTATTGGGTATAACCAACAATAGGTACCCCCCACTCCCCCATCTCCTTTGGACGGTTATTTGAGGTAATCTTCCAAAATAATATCGACAATTTCTTGGTTACTCATGTGCTCAAATAGCTCTTATTATGTATTTTGACTCTCTTATTGGATATTGTTGGTAGCAAATAAGACTATGGACGGAGATACCCAACAAATGGTCAAATGTGGGTCCATCTGTCCGTTATCTTTTGCTTCAAACAACATCTCCTCTGAAACTGTAGGGTAGAATTTGACAAAACTTCGCAGAAATTGCATGGTCTTCTCTCTCTAAAGCATCCCACTCCGTCAACAAATATGGCCGCCATTACTAAAAAAAAGAATCTTGAAATTTGCGAAGATCATCAGGTGAGCGACTCAGGCCTGGGCCAAAATGGCCCACTTGATTAATGCATGGAAGTTTTGTTTTTCGATTGAATTCTACCAAATTTGTATAGAAGTAGTGCAATACAGGCCATCTTGGGCCTCTTGTTCAAATCTGAATTATTTTGCAAATGGAAACATTGTATTCTCAGTTGATCTTATAAGTTGTAGATCATACAATATTACAGATAGCCACTGAGGCTCCTGGAGAAAGATGGCAGATGACCATCATGACAGATAAGCTGTACCAACTCTTTGAAGATGATGTCCTATTTGCAAATCAGACGATTAAGTCACTGGGGTGCCATGTCATGGACAGACTGGTGCACCTACAAAGTCTGGCTAAATCCAGTCAAAACAGGTAATCGTGGACAGACTGGTACATCTACACTATTTGTCTAAATCCAGTCAAAACAGGTTATCATGTGTCTAAATTCAGTCAAAACAAGTATTAACCATGGACAGACTAGTACATCTGCACTGTCTGTCTAAATCAAGTCAAAACGGGTATAAAAATTATTTTTTGTTTTAACTGCATTCACTCAGAATTCACTGTCCTGAACTTCATTTACCAAGAACACTTGATTAATAAGGCCATTAATTTCCCATAAACCTCAGTCGTCATATATACAAAGTGGTGTATGTTGAAGTATGATTGGTTAAAAAAAATAGTAACGGCCTTGGTAGCTCAGTGGATAAGGCCTTCACTTTAGAGCTACAGACCTCTGCTCTGTGTTGGTTCAATCCCTGGCAGAGATATGTCTAATGGGAAATTTTATCCTTATCATCTCCCTCTGAGGTTGCTATACCTTAATTTAATATGTTGTATTAACAGGACCTAACAAAATTTCATTTCTGAAAATAGTCCTATACACCAAATGTAACAGTTTACAGGTAAGTCTATGTGTTATAAAATTTATTTAACTTATTAAAGGAGTCAAGAATATAATTTGTTTATAAAAGGAAAACCTTAAAAGGGGCTAGTCTACTCTGTGCTCTTTTAAAGTAATAGGTGGCACGGTCGTGTTGAGCACTTTGGCTTTGGAATCCAGGGATTGTGTGTTCTAACCAGCCAGGACAGACTTTTGATAAATTATCGAAATACTTAAAAAGCATTTCCAACCTGACCAGTCCTTCGAATGGGCTTTAAAACCAAGGTCTAGCTTGCTAAAATGGTCAGTGCAGTACAGTGATGGCAAATAAATGCTTATACATACAACAGATATATGCGTATAGTACAGACGCTGCATCTAAAATACAACTGCGGGTTTGAATCCCACTGGGAGTATGACTTGTCAGATGAAACAGTGTCGATCCTTATGAATGGCGGGAGGTATACAGTACTGGTTCTACCCAGGAAAAATGGGGTTGTCTCCCTTGACTACACATCTTGTATGACCTAACATGTGATAAAAATGATGTAAATCACCATTCACGCAAACAAATTAATGACAAATACATGTATCTCATCTATTAACATTTTTCTTTTGTAGGTTTACCAGATTTTTAGAAAAGGTGACATTGGAAATATCAACTCGTGAAATTGGATGGGTATGTGAAGTTGTTATTAATTTGACAGGTTTGCTGGCAAAGCTTGTTTTACAAGCACTCTCGACATCTCACCATCCTGTTTAGGTCATTGATCAGTTTGTTTTGAGGTAGAGAAGTGTTTTACTAAATCTACAGACCTTATTTGCCAGGGTCATCAGGTGAGCTGGCTCTCGAGATTGTTAGGTATTTGTTTTGCCGTTGTATTTAGGCTGAGAAAGCAAGAGTTTCTAACTAAACCACAGACCTTGTTCGACAAGATCCTCAGGTGAGCTATTCAGGGCCAAAAATGGCCCTATTCGCTTGTTTGCAATTATAATGGTATAAAACAACATACAGTCAAACCTGTATTCAGAGACCACTAAATGTAAAATCAAAATTGGGTCTCTTATCACAGTGGTCCCGTAATACAGGTGCGTTTAAAACAGGTCTCGTTATGGAGGTGGTCTCCTGAGCAGCTCTATACAAACAACAAAATATCGTCTGAAGTCACCATTACGTGGTCCGAGTATTAACTTTCATAACCCATCCAATCCCTTCTCCTAGAAGCGAAAATGGGGTTGGCTGGGGTATGAAATAAAACCTTAATTTTGGATTACAAAGTTCGCATATTGTAAAATTAAAACATTTAATACGCAATTTTTAACAGTTTATCACATTTTTTCAGTAAATGTTTTTATAGCTTAATGGAATTAAGGCGGGACCACGTAATGACCAATATGTAACAAATGCCCCGGAAATTTTGACTTGTTTGACATTTTACCTCCAAGTGTGACCTTGACCTTTGAGGTATGGACACGATTCTTGCACATGACACCTTCCCATTGTGATCAGCATTTTTTGTTCTGGATGAGACATGATTGATTTAGATGGAATTGTTTCAGATGAAAGGACCAACCAAAAGACAGACGTTGCTATTACTATTTGAATATTGAATTTCAATATTGCTGATAAATTATACAAAGATTTGTATAGTACAGCAACAGTGCCAACTTTTACATCAATAGTAAGGAATTATAAGAATCTTTCATGGGTATCCGGTAAAGATCGGGAATTCCATCACAAGGTATACTTGGTTTTATCGGAACCGAGGCTCTGACGAGAGCCGAGATTCCAATTAAAACATTTATACAGAGTGTTGAAATTTCCCTATCTGAAATGGATACTCATGATTGATTCTTGTTCTTGCATACCATTTATATTCTGCGCTTTTTCGTCGCCATTGTTTATATCGGCGCATGACTTTTATCTTCCCCCATGTGTAAGATCAGGCTTTCCAGCACCCATGCAAAACACAGATCACCTTATCCGGTATGCAAGAAATGGAATTGTTATCGCATCTTTTAGGTGTAGGATCTGCTTATCCGCATGTCCTTTTGAAAAGGTATTATATGCACACAACTCCTCTTTACAGTTTTCCATAAATTCAAATGAAATTTTGCAAGATCAATTATTACTTAAAGTAGCTGTCCCGCCAACAACAGCCACATTTTATGACATATATATTAACCTACTGACGACGAGGTATGTCTATAACTAAATATTTTGAGAATCCAAACTCTATAGACACCGTATAAACCGCTTTAACAAGTCGGCATACACCACAAAACTGAAGCATCGAATTAAGAGTTACCAATTTATATTTTACGCATATTCAATCACTGGTATTTTAAGAACCCTTGAATAAACCTATACTTTTAATCAGCAGTTATACATCAGTATATGATCTGAACACCTGGCTAGAGTTTTGACAAATGGTTTTGTTGTGCAATTTTGCCATTATTTGAAGGGTTAGTTTCTTTAAGCAACTCTCAGACAGTTTCCAAATTATTCAAGCAAAACTTTCACACTGTTTGGGTATCGTTCCAAGATACGCGAATCATTTTGGTGTTATATTCAAATGAGTATAACCCGAGTACGACTCTTTGTTCTGCATATCACTATTATATAGTCTTCCTTTCATCCCACAGTTCAGCCTAATCTCTTCTAACCGAGGAATATCATTTCACTGAATTGCTCATTTTAAGCTAAATCTCACTTCTTAGTCAGAAATCTCCTTTAATTCAATGAAAAATCAAATATTCTACTTTACATTTCAACATATCCTAAAATCTCTTCTTTCTGGGCAATTCAGTTTAGACTGGTATGATACGTTTGAAATATTTGTATTATAGGAGCTACTAGCCAACATGTTGCTCTGTGAAGTATCTATGGAGAACCATGACATCACAGAGCAGGTGAAACATCAGATATTCTGTGTCGTCACCACGACAGATGAGGTGGCCAGGTGAGATTCTTAGACAGACAGTATACTGTGAAATTGTTAGGTATTTTATTATCACTTAACCCTTGTCCGGCTGCTGATCAGTCATTCCAAAACACCCCATTGTCACATAAATGGAATGGTCTTAATTCAAAGAAAGAACAGACCATTATATATATGTAGCGGGTTAAGGGTTACAGACAGCATATGCTTATTAAAACATTTAAACATAAAATGAAACAGTTGACTAATTATGCGGAAGCCTTACAACACGCAGTCAGATCAGTGGAATAGAAGTAAACTTAGCACACTATGCCGAAAAAATGTAAAACCTGTTGTACTATTACGCTGTATCCCTTATATGTTGCACTAACGCTAAACATAAACAGGCAGCGTGCAGATCCAATGGTTTATTTATAGCATATTTTTTAACAAAGCATACATTTCTAATCAGTTGTTTCAATTAACGCTTGGGTACATAAGGTGATTAAATGCAAATTTGAAGATGATATTATACACTAATACTTGACAAAGTCTGTATCATCTCCGTTAAGGTTGAAAATAAACATAATGCAGCTTTAACAAAGTACCCTGAAACCTTTATTAAAAGACCATCCGTACATTCAGTGTAAGATATCAAGGCGACCAAACATTTATCAATGAACTGATGGTCTTAATACCGTTTCAGTGTACTTTACCAATAACTTAATACTCACAGTGTAAATACCACACATAAGAAGAGGTCTCTAACTGCAGAAGGATAGGGTCTTTTGATGAACAGAGTATTTCTACTTGAATAGACAGATTATAAAATATAAATGATGACAGAAAAGTTGTCTTTGAAACAGATGATGTTTGTTGTAGGAGTTGTTTTTAGAAGGTTGTACTGCATCAAAAGCACATCCATGGTAGTAAAGAGGCTGCATCTAAAACTGTCTCGCCTCACCGCTTCAGGATTGAATCCCTCTGGGGCAGCTCTTAATTAAGATTACTGTGAATTATCATTTAATATATCACGGTTTGGAGTTGAATTGAACGACAAACGTGATATATTACAGATATTTCACCGTAAACGATGTTCTATTTCTATTCTAATACCCCTAAAACGTGAAGCTAACGCACACATCTGAACTCTTTCGCATTGCTTTGCTTACTCTCCTAACGTTGCATACGTTACAATGCGCAATGCGCAATGCTTATTCTCCTAACGTTGCAAAAATTACAGTGATATATCGTTCAATATAACGAGATATTTTAAACTAGCTATATAGTGTATTAGAATAAGCTATAATGTGTTAATGAGCCGTTCAACAACATTCAATTTAAAATGACTACAGTAAATCCAATAACCTTGCTGTCAGTAACTTACATCTACATCTGAATTAATGCAATTCTTAACTGTTTTCTTCCTTTCCTAGCCGCGTGTGGAGTTGTGATTGTCACCTGCTGTGTGAGTTATCGTCCAGGGACGACCGGTTCCTAGATTTCCACATAAACCGTGTTGTGTTGTGGGCGAGTGAGATGGAACCAGTGTACGGGCCAACTGACGATGGGGAGTGGTATACATGGAGGTACGGTAGGGGACAAATATGATTACTATAATTATATGGTTAAATTGCCTGTGCTTTTAATTTTGGGATCGTTTATCGACTGCTTAATGGTCACAAACGCTGTTGATTAGTAGTGACACAGTAGCAGAGTGGTTAAACACTATTAAAGACCATTAAACCGTCGATATACTCGAACTTCAATAGTACAGACTGGGGTTCGACACTTAACGGTAGTCCAAGACTACAAACATTTGCTTCGGACTACTTAGATCTCTAAGCTGAGTAGTCCCGTCTAATTTTGGCAGAAATAAACAATCATGAATTGAGTAATAAAATAAAATAAAAATAACCAAAGTTTGTGAAAACACATGTCTAAAAGACTATTTAGCCTTTTCCTAAATACACTCTAGCCAGGGAAAATATACTGACGCAAAAAAGAAATGCAATCGCTATATATTGTATATACTAAATCCCAAGATGTTTTGAAAAAAAAATTGCAGTTAATTAAAGATGGATTGCCACCCCTTTTGTAATATTATCAATTAACAAATTTAACTCTTAAACATCATATGAACATTTCTTGAAATTCCTGGAGAGAAACATATATTTAAATCTGCTACTAAGTTGTATGTATTCAGTAAAAATAAGTATTATTTGCATGACATAGAAACTACTTTTACCACAGGGAAATGAGGTAAATCTGAATTGTATAGCTGCACAACTAATGCCAGATAATTGATAAATTAATTTACCTGTTCAAAGTTTTCTACATCATCAAATAAACTCTTATTCTCGCTTTTCACAGATATTGCAATGTGTGAATTGTAAATATCTATTGTTGTTTATTGATTTAGAGTTAAATAAACATAAACATGTTCATGAAACAAAACATGGCCGGAGAACTTTAAAGGATGCAACTGTGATGTTGTAGATGTTTTAATCACAGTACACTTTCTAATAAGAAATTCATCAATGTTGAAATTCCTCTTTGAAAAATTGAGCCATTTCAGTACTGTATTTAACATAAAGAGTTTGCAAAATAAATTTGGCATCCTGCGTTTACTCACATGCTTGAGCCAAATGTGTACTCTGTCAATAATGAAGTTTTGAAGGAATACTATTTGCTCTGTTATGTGTTGTTTTAGTCCTTTTTTCCGAAAGGAAAGGTCTTACATAACCATGTACCATTCTTTTAACAGCAGCATATTGTATGTTACAATATATAGCGGAAATTCCTGAGTTGCATTTCTTTTTCCCTTCAGTATATATTAAGCTGTTATTAAACAGTTCAAGTCGACGGTCGACTGGCTGCTGTCTTAATTTATTTGGCGTCAGTCAGGTGCACTTTGCTTTCACTTCTTTCAATGTGTCCGATGAAGTATACAGTCAATTTTGTTAATAAAACGGTCGTTGGATAGAACGAATATAAAACCGTATGCGAAAATAGCGCTATCCGAATTTGAGCCTACTTATAAAGTACCATGACAGAAGCAATTATTCAGCTGAAAATTACATCGAAAATTCATGTTTTATGATACAGTTGTAGGAGAAATTTCTCGCAAGATTGTGTAGATCTTATCTAATTGAACGTTCATCTGTTGACTATATTTCGGAATATTGCGTGATTGAAGGAAATTAAATGTTTGTTTTCCCTACAAAAGTCAAGGTCAATTATCTCGAATCTCGGGAGTCCGATCAACAAGCACACTCGGCTTATATCCTTAAATAATAATCCTTTAATCAGAAACAACCGAGAATGTTGCGATTGATACGATTGCCTTGCGATGAAAATTGTTGTTAGCACCTTTCTGACTTCAATTGTTAACAACAAATAAAGGCATGATTATCCAATTTGGGCATAATGAACCAATAATTTACGATTTGATAGTCCACTTATATCATTAGCGGTTGCTTAATGATCAAAATTATTGATATTTGGTGTGAAAACCGACGGTCATTGGTCGCGTCAGGCAAAAGTCGCGTCATGCAATTAAAATATAGAAGAAAATGATTGGGGGAAATTGGTCGCTGAATGCACGTAGTCGCATGAGCAAGTTTGACTGTAATGTTATATCTGTCATCCAATCAGAAGAGTGTTTTATTTGAAACTAAATTAACCTTGATGTTGAATTAATCATTTATCCCTGTTTAACCTTGATGTTGAATTAATCATTTATACCTGTTTAACCTTGATGTTGAATTAATCATTTATCCCTGTTTAACCTTGACGTTGAATTAATCATTTATCCCTGTTTAACCTTGATGTTGAATTAATCATTTATCCCTGTTTAACCTTGATGTTGAATTAATCATTTATCCCTGTTTAACCTTGATGTTGAATTAATCATTTATCCCTGTTTAACCTTGACGTTGAATTAATCATTTATCCCTGTTTAACCTTGATGTTGAATTAATCATTTATCCCTGTTTAACCTATCCCTGTTTAACCTTGATGTTGAATTAATCATTTATCCCTGTTTAACCTTGATGTTGAATTAATCATTTATCCCTGTTTAACCTTGACGTTGAATTAATCATTTACACTTTGAAATAATTCCATCTATATCATCAATGAGTTTTGGAGTGAAAAAAAAATGCTCTGACATATTAAAGTTACATTTTGAGATGAGGTCCAGCAACATTGTGTGACATTGACACACCAGACGTTGCTTACCTTATCACTTAATAGCACAGACCATAGACATCAATCAGGTATCTATGTCTATGCACAGACTCACAACTTTTGAGGTCATGGGTTGTTTCAATTAAAAATCAAATTTATGAAAATTGTTTTAATAGAAATTGTGATATCAAAAGGTTATTTGTTTAACACATATCCTACACATGCATCACATTTTGTATTTTAGGTATAACGGGAATATTGCTTCACCTGATTCCCTATCATTTAAAAAGCTCGTGCAGCACGTGACCACTTTCCTGAACTACAACAACAGACTGAGGAACACCCTGGAACCTCAGCTGAGGGAAAATACAAAACAATCCTTTCTCAATGTTTGGAAGGACTTGTTGAAGGAAGTCGAAGAAAGTAACATGATAGTATGACCGAGATTAGAGCTGTTCTGCAGTAAGAATCGTACAGACTGGCTGACAATAGAATCATTCTGCTGCTGGAGTGTATGCAGGCATAGATGCTGACTTAACATGTGACAGTGGCAATAGAATCTGCTGCTGGAATGTACGCAGGCATAGACTGAGGGGGTGCTGGAATTTGTTGTATGAATGAATCTGATTATTGGAAGAATTTACATGCAATATGTTTCCAAAGAAACTCTATGTTGAACAAAAGTCAAACATGCTTTATATGTAATGACACAATGTGACTTAAATAGTCCTCATTTTTATACGCCGTTTTGAAAAAACGGTACATATTATGCTTTCATGCAGGAAGTTAAGGTGACCTATTTGGATCACTCTACGTCTGTCGTCCTTCTTCGTCTGTCATCTCCCGTAGTTAATTTTTGCTTTAAATGTTTTTTTCTCAGAAACTGCTAAATGGTCAGTTTCCACCAAACTTCATATAGATGATCATGTGGTCAGTTTTCAAATTTGTTAAAATTAGGTTAGCGCGACATCCAAGATGGCCGCCATTACCATAAAAAATCAAAACCTTAAAATGTATTTCCTCATGCCACTGAACTAATTTTGACAGTTTCCCTTTATTAATGATCGCCTTCGCATAGACTCTCAAGCATCGCCATTTTACATAGATAGAGGGAACATATTTAAAAACCATCTCTTACCAGATTTTTTATCTCAGCCACTTGAACTGTTACTGTTGCAAGTGTCTACAATGGACAAGGTCATCAGGTGAAGCCCTCTTGTTTATTTAGAGTTCTCAGTATAACTTTTAAAGGACTTCATGAGTTAAGGGCTGTTCCATTAAAACATACATGGGACCCCAGGAAGGCACTTATGAAACTGAACACCCACCCATAGATGCAAAATTGAGTTTAAAGAACCAGATTTAGGGGAAAATAGGGTTCACCCATAGATGTTTATTAAATTGCCTTCCTGGGGTCCTGGGTATGTTTTAATGGAATAGCCCTACAATTGAATTTGCTGTTAAGGTTGATTTTGATCTGGGTAAGGTCCAGATGCATTATATAATATGAAATGTATAATAGGATCTTATTAATTAAGTGATTTCATATTGGCCCAGTTATTGGTCCAATAACTGTCATATTGGCTGCAGGTCGGCCAATATGACAGTCCTAGGACCAATTACTCGGGCATTATGAAAACATTTAATTAATGACAATTTTATTAACTTCCACTACAGTAGAATTTTATTTTACTGAAATTTTTTTTTACTGAAATTATTTTGACATGATTTATCTTTATTTATAGTCGCGTTAATTTCATTTATAGGTTGACATTAACTGATTTTCCATAGTGGCTGACTTTCGGTTCATATTGGCCGAGTTTGCATTCTGTGTAGAGTTTCTAAAACACGTATAATATCGTTCGGTTAATTAATATTACAGTAAACGACACTTATACATGCTATAAGTACCCTGATTTTAAATGTAATAAAATGTTTATTTTTCATCATAATTTGCTCAGATTTTGAACACGTTCTTTAAAACGGTGACTGGATGTAATCCAAATATCAAATTCATTATTTATTTGCAATTTTATTTGATGAATCTGTTAAAAAATATATTGATGAGTTTTCATACGATTTTTGTCAAAATTGTGCATTATATTTAACAGATGCAATACAACGTATCTGGTGTACTGTTAAGTGTTGTCTAGTGTATTTATATATACTGAGCAAAAATAAAAAGTATCCCTTTTTATTTCCCTTATTTCAACTTGTGGTTGCCGTGATAGAATACAACCACTGCAACCTCACAAACACACTGTGGGGTAGGACCTCCCCCCCACCCCAGTCATATTCATTTTGTCATTTTTTATCGTGCTCATTCAAGGTCTTTATCATGACACCACGTATACAAACGTGGAAACGTGGCTCCATCGTAAATGGAGTGTCTACTTTAGAATTTTCAGTAACTCTGCAGTTCTACAGGTAAGAAGGTTCTAGGCCCATTCTCCATATTTTATCTTGATGTAAATGGAGGATGAGCCTGGCACGTTCATTCCTGTTAGGTGCCATATAACCTTTTATGTGTTAGTGCGCCGTAAATCCCAATTCAATTCAATTATTTCCCTTGTTATATAGACAGCAAAACAGAAAGTAATAAATGATGTATATAGAATAATTAGGTCGACCACCACCAATAGTTCCAACAAAAGATTTTGTTTGAAAAGGTCAGTACACAAAGGAGTTATCCCCCTTTTTCTTAAACCATGCATTTTTGGTAAAAACACATAAATCTACAAACATTACCTTAATTTGTCCAAGACAATATTCTCTATACGTTGCTTTCAAAAAAAATCACAGAAAAACACACCGATTGTGTGGGAAGCAGCTTTTGATTATCAAAAATAATCAAATTACCTCCATTTAAGGTTTCCATAGCATCCATACAAGAGTATTGCTTGGCAAAATTTGAAACTGTTTAAAGGAATATTTAGTACTCAGTGAAGTGTGCTTAAAAACATCAAACATTGTTTAATTAAAGCGCTGTTCAAGCTGTCCTACGCCCTCAAAAACTGGCCTATGGGAATATCAGCAAAAAAAGGAGGTACTTTTTTTTTGTGAGTATATGTTAAAATTTAAGAGTTAAGAATCTTGCTAACCTTAGTATTCTGGTTATCAGTTAGACAGCCTTGAAGATTTTAAGGGCTATTCCGTTGAAACGTTACATGGGACCCTAGGAAGACACTTGAAATTGAACGCCCACCATAGATGCAAAATTGAGTTTAAAGAAACAATTTCAGCAAATATAGATGTTTATTAAATTGCCTTCCTGGGGCCCAGCGTATCAAACAGCAACTACATCCATTTGTCCCAATATACGCATAATTTTACTTTATTTGACGACGTACTCCCAATATATGTGAATAAAAGATAAAAAACACACCCGTCAGTTTTCACTCTTTTATATGCATGGTATTAATTTGTGGAAAATCTGGCCACAGCAGCTTTGTGTAATTATGTCCAACCAAAAGGTCGGAATGTCTCATCACTTGCTCTCTCTGCCAACATTTGCTACATGTATATATTGCCATCATTTGCATTGCCATCATATGCTATTGCCATCATTTGTATTGCCATCATATGCTATTGCCATCATATGCTATTGCCATCATTTGCATTGCCATCATATGCTATTGCCATTTCTATCATTTTGCATTGCCATAATTTGCTATTGCCATATATAATAAATGCTACTAATTTTCATCCTTCAAGCTCCAAAAGTTAGAGAGTACACGGGTTATGCACAATAGATCCGGGCAACACTCTAATCTCTAATTATTCCATCACAAATTTTTAGGATGAAATTTATGAATTAGAATGTCGATAGACTGAAACACCTTACACAGCCAGGATGATCACCATTGGTGAAGCCGTTGGTCAGGGGAGATAATCCAGTAATACGACGGTGACTAAACTAGATCCAATGCGATAAGGACACTCGACAGCCGGTTGATCACCAGTGTAACCCAGTGAAGCCATGGCCAGGGGAGATAATCCATTTACCGCATTACCGATGAGACATTCCAAACCCTTGGCCGGTAGAATTTCGCCACAGCAAATTACATTAATTTGTCCCCCAATTATAACGGGCAAGGAATAACGGTTCAATCAAGCCTTATTATTAATTGAATGACATAATTGAGTTTTTTAATGAATTTAAAAATATAGAATTGCCCTTGCCAAACCGGTCTCGAAACAGTATGATATATACAGTGCAATTTGCGACTTGTACAGATTACGAAACCTAACAACGACAGTAGTGCATTTTTATAAACTAGATTTGTGTTGGTTGCGATACTAGCAGTTACGAGCCTTCTGGCGCCCGACTGAATATTATATTCCAAAGATGGCTGGGCATATTCTCTGGCTCTTGTTCTGCCCAAGGTGCAAGGCGACGAAATTTGTCTAACTGTAATCGAGAAAGGCAATCGGTTAATACATTACTTTTTCCACTGATATGTTTTGATTTTACGGTGACGTTGAGCTCCAAGCATTTCACTGTGAAAGCTCTAAGCAAAACCATAACATTTACTGATTTAGAAGACATTGTATTGATTATGTGCACCACTGACATATTGTCACATCGGAATATTATCTTTTTATTGCGCAAACTGTCCCCCCAAATGTGTAATGACACCAATAGTGGAAAAAATTCGAGCACTGTGATGTCATTAGTTATTCCGTTCTTAAACAAATCCTCAGGCCATACTGCACTTATCCATTTTCCTGCAAAAAATGCACCAAATCCCAAACCTGTACCTGCTGCACTATCTGTGTACAAATGCACATCAGCATTAGATACCCAAAATCGGTCATGGAAAACGGACACTCCATTGAAATCCTTAAAAAAGGTCAACCACATGGCTAAATCTTGACGAATGCCTTTGTTAATTCTAATGTGGTGGTGCGGTTTGGTCGAGCCGCAAATTGAATCAATTAGTCTTCTACAAAATGGTCCTCCGGGTAAAATTGCTCTACATGCAAAATTGAGTACACCGATTAGCGACTGCATCATTCTCAAAGACCTTTTCTTTATTTAACATTTCTTGAATTTTTTTAATGATTTCTTCAATCTTTTCTTTTGGGATCCGTATTACCATTTCCTCTGAATCTAGTTCAAGGCCTAAGAAACAAATTCTTGTTTTGGGACCCTCTGTTTTATCTTGCGCAATGGGTACCCCAAGACGTTGCATACATCGATCAAAATGCTCCATAAGACGCTTACACTCTGTTGTATCTTTTTTACCTCCAAATAGAAAGTCGTCAAGATAATATATTAATGTGCGGACTGGTGCATTGTTTTTTATGCAAAATTCAAGAAAAGTTGCAAACTTTTCAAACGTACTGCAACTAATCGAACACCCAAAAGGCATGCATTTGTCAAAATAATATTGTCCTTCAAACATAAAACCAAGTAATTCAAAGTCTTGTGGTTGAACCGGTAATAATCGGAAAGCTGATTTTATATCTGCTTTTCCAAGTAAACACCCTTTCCCCAGATCTTGTACCATGTGCACTGCTTCGTCAAAGTTTGTGTATTGAACTGACGACAGCTGCGGATCAATATAGTCATTGACAGAATAGCCCTGCGGATATGATAGGTGATGTATTAACCTAAATTCACCGGGTTCACTTTCTTAGGAACTAATCCAATAGGAGATATACGTAAATTAGGTAATGGTCTGGCGTCATAAGGACCTGCAACCCGTCCTTCTAATATTTCTTTATCTATTTTACTTATAACCATTTTAGGATTAATTTTTGCAGACACTAGCTTTTTTGCCTCTGTAGGTACACGTGGACCTTCATAATGTATTGGGAAGCCGTTTTTAAAACCACTTAAAATAATGTTTGAATCCTCATGTTTATATTTTAATAATTCCGCCTCAATGTTCACTAAATTAATTGGTGTAGTTGCTAAGCAGTACAATTCATTATTGCTTGTACTATCATTAGTGTGTAATATGGACGCCCCCCTCGGCTAGATCTACCTCTGAACCCCCGAAATGCACTTGACCCCCTTGGAATGTAATGATTTGTGTTCGTGTATGATGGTGCCGGTGCTGTGCTCGCCGTTGGGCAATTCAATCTACTGTGCTGAGTATTATGGCATACTGCACAAACATGGCTGTATTTGCAATTAAAATACACACAATTCCCTCTATTAAAATCATTACAAGGTGCTGATAAGCCCATTATACTTCTAAATTGGGGGTTGGGGTTGGCCTTGCTTTTATTCGTATGCTGGCCAAATACTGCCTGTGTGCCCGTGTTTACGGACATCACCCTCAACCACAATTCGGAATTTATACTACCCCATGAAGCTGGCCTTACCGCTTGACGGAGACGAAATTGTTCGTCATAAATACGCCATGCATAACCTGAATGACGATAGGCGGCCTCCCTAATCACTGACATGTACTGAATTAATTCAGCCGCTTTGTCATGTCTTTTAATGTAAATGCACATGAATATCAAGAAAGCATCGGTCCATTTTTCAATATTTGGAATTTTTTCGTTGACATATTTTGATTTGGATTCCAACACACCGTTTGCATTGACCACCAATGCACCAGTACCCGCGCACATTTCTAGCAATTCAATATTTCCCTTAAGTAAAACCGCTATATTGATATACTGATTTTGCCAAATTTTTTGACAAATTTGCAAAGGGACGTGAATCGCGACATCGTCCCCTCCACACCTCATGATTGGCTGAACATCAGCCTGACCCAAATCCATATCATTCGGCTCTTCAGTTATTCCGGATTTATTAAGCAATCGTTCGAAATCAATAAACGGGCGCTGTGTAGTATTACCCTTGCTGGTTGGGTCGATCTCGATCTCTTCATCGTCCGCATGTAGACGAACGTTTTCAATATTCTCCGGAGCCGGCGCCGGTGTCTCCGATTTATTTGCCTTCTTCGTTGCCGATGGGGCCATCGTCCCCACAGATTGGCTTCTGGTCGTTCGCTTTTTTGATCTAGCATCAACCCTAGGTTTTCCACGACCGGACATGCTTAAAATCGTTAAGATTACTCGGATGGTAATTTACTTCGAACTTTCGTTTTCGCAGAAGAGACGGAAGAGGAATTAAACTTTATCGCGCATGCGCAGTTATTAAATGATTCAATAGTACAAGTCGGCATCTCGCTCAACTATACTCGTACGCGAAAATAAAGAAGCTGGCTATTTTTAACGAGTGGCAATAGCCAAACTTATCTCGATGTACATGGAAGATGAGCCTGGCATGTTCATGCCTTTTAGGCGCCATATAACCTTTTCATGTGTTGGTGCGCCTTAAAACCCCAATTCAATTCAATTCTGGCTGCTTTATAGCTCCATTTCTTGTTCTTCAATGTTGTGGTATGTAGAAACTGGTTTAATTTATATCAATTATTCTTACTACCATATACTTTCTATTAGGTCAAGGATTAAAGATTTGCTTATCATTGGGAAGGGAATGACTATTCACCCTTGAATACTAGTTCTGGTTTATAGTCATTCTTAATGCTGGCTACTATATCTCACATGTCGCCATTACAACTGAGAAATATTTGGAGAGAATGAATATCGCAATAGTAATTTATTATAACCCCGCTTTCACAAACTGAAGTCGGGGCTATATAGAAATCACGCTGTCCATAACGTCCCGTCGCATAACGCATTTTTGACCCGTTGCGTAACACATTTTTATTGCATTCATCAAACTGTTCTGAATGGGTTGTTCCCAAACTTCATATACACATAACAACTGATGACCTTATGTCCCTCTACATCACCCATTGTTGATTGCCTAATTTAGCGGGGATATTCATCACCTTCAGTGATAGTTCTAGTTTTTCCAAGCAACATAACCAGGACAGAGCTGCAGATTATATTGAGCCAAATCAGGAAATTCAATTGAAAGAATTGGCAATGGTAATACATAAAGAATAGCAAAAGGAAAATACCTGTTTTAAATGTTTGTGGTTGTGCTTGATGATGATAAAGATTATTTCAGGAGGTTTTAAACAATTAGACCTAATTAATCTCTCTCATGGTAGTAACAAATATAAAACCAACAATCGTTACTTATATATATATCTTGTCATTTAATATATTCCATATTACTGTCACGTACATATATCAAAATACGGATAATACTCATAATCACAATTAATTCCAAATACTATGGTCAAACATTACATTATTACTATTTATGTTTTACCATAAAGTATTAACCACCAAATGCCTTTTTGCTGTTATCTCAAAATAACTGCCAACCCTCGGCCAAGAACAATAAAAGTAGTGATAAGCAGCAATTCATAACAATGACCTGTTAAACACAGTATACGTCAAGTTGCATGCAAACAGACATGAATACCTAACGAAGATTTTTAGCACATCAAACTGATACTCACTAAAACATATAAGTGACAAGCAAAATGCGGAATTGTAAACATATAGACATGTTAAACAAAAATGCAACACAAAACAAACTATAACTGCATCCTTACCTATATCTATTCATTCGGAATACAACAGCCTGTAAATATAATTCACTTATTCAATATAAATACAGTCTTTATCATTTATTATAGAACTCTTTTTTTTTTTTCTTTTTTATAAATGTTAAGTTAGAAATTACCCTGTGAAAAAAGAATCCCAGTCTGTTTGACCCTTCTTCATTTAAATGCAGACCCCCATCGGCTTTGGCATATAAGTATCTTTTTATACCCGCTTTATAACAGAAAGGTCTGTATGAACGAAAAATTTAAATCCTTTGCCAAAACGTTTTCTAGTTCTGAATTCAATTTTCGAATTAGCACATCTGTTTTGCTATAATCCACCGGTCGAGGGAGCACTGAGGAAAAAATAATATGAATGTGCGGTTTGATCCCACGAATGCTCGCCACCAGATTCGCAAAGTCTGACAATACAAGCTCTACTGGTCGACTCTGAGCAATTTTGTTTGTTCCATTATGTACGATGAGTTTTCCGAATCAAAACGTGAAATTGAATATTATAAGTTTTTGGCGGTACTGCTCCCGCCTAAATTACTACTACAAAGTTTTTATTGTTGTACGAGATCAATGTACCTGACATATTGGAAATTTCTAACACAGTGCCCGAAACCTCGTTGCACCTGGTATTAATATGAAGATTGACCAATGAAATTGATTCTTACATTTCCACCTATCAATATCTAAGTTACAGTAAACTTATTCAAAGGATAGTACTTCCAACATTATCAAAGGATAGCCATCTCGCGATCTTAATTAAATATTTTAATAGGATTAAAATAACCCAATGGTGCAACGTTTGTTGTCATTCTACACACTTTTTTTGTATACCGATGGTCAATGAAAACGCACCATTAACTCTGTATGTTTATGCTGTTGGATTATTCGCAAACCATTTGGATTAAAACTGCTGAACTAATATTTTTTAAAAAATAATTAAGTATTGAATCTTGATACCTGTCTTGTCTTACATGTTTTGGGGTAGGCTTTTATGACAAGCAGTTACAGAGTTATTTACCTTATCATTTAACATTGTTTAATATAGATAAACTGTTCCACTAAATTTCATGCTGCATTAATCTGTCTCGGTGTAATTTCCATTTTACTGGCCTTTTTATTGTTTGACTTCTGACGGTATTATGCAGGGAATGTTTCCGAGAAAAATTTCTTTGTGTGAAGATACTGAAGAAAACCGGAAATGCACGTGCATTTCATGACAACAATGTGGAATGCACTAAATCCAGATATGCACACTTTTTTTTTTAATGTCGACTCGTTATTTGTATTATTTTGGCCAAAATTCCTAAAATTCTAACTTTTAAAAGGATTTGTTTTGTGATGCGTTTTCATCGACCATGCGTATATATTTAATTACTTCATGCCCATTTAATTGTTATATTTATTCCATTGTTATAAGGCTTATTTTACTTGCAAAATAAATGTTGTTGAATTATGCGATTGTGTTTATATTTTACTGTTGCCAAATATACACAATCTGGTCCAGTTACAGACCGTTTTTAGCGCCACTTTTCGAAGAAAAGGCAAGATATTCTAGTTACCAGTGCATTGGTTAAAGGGAATGTAGCGACAGCCAAACAAGCTCTGTTATTGAGAGTTCTGAAAAACTTGGAAACAGGTGAAAGAATTATCAAAATCGGATGATAAACAAAAAAGATATGACCATTTAAAGGTTGTTCTAAAACGAATATGGGAGCCACCATTTTTAGAACTATGACGTCATATTTCCATATTCCCAAATATAGATATTGATAAATATCATTTAAAACAAAGAAAATCACTGCAAATGAACGAATTTTTTTACTGGTCATATAAAGCATTATTGCCATTAAGTATTACATATTTTTCTTACAGTTGCTGTAATTGTTTCCCTATAAACTTTCATATATGGTCGGTTAGAACCGTGATGTCATAGCCCTCAAAATGGCCGCTTCCATATCCATTTCAACAGAAACTTCAAATGATCATATCTTCTTCACTTCTTTGTTTATCATCCGATTTTGATAATTCTTTCACCTTTATTCAAGTATTTCAGAACTCTCAATAATAAAGATGGTTTGGCTGTGTCGCTACATTGCCTTTAACTTTCAAGCCTTATTTCACCTCTTGTTTAGGTTTATAGCATGTGAGATGATCTTTCAGCACACCACAGATTAGTATTTGAATATTGTTTGAAACTTTTTAACGTATAAAATGAGTTTGTTTCGGCAGTATAGTTCAATTTAAAATTTAGCTATTCATTTTGAATTGATAATAGGTAGTGATATGTCGATTGTTTCTAACAGTCGATAACTAATCGAACTGACTTACAATCGGCGACAAACTATTGTAGTTTTTCACAGTCGATTTTCATTTGACTTCGATACTTTCTTTCCGGTAATTATGTTCATGCCAAATTCATGATGGCGTATATGGTTACCATGCAATTCATCTCATCGTCTAGCTATTACATTTAATTCTACATTCTACTTAATAAATTCTACTGTAGAACTAAACAGGTTACATGTTACAGAGGATGACTGAAAGCCAAAGGGTACATAAAAAAAGCAAAGTTTATATATATATATAACGTCTGTACATGAATTGAAACAAACAACAATGTAAAGTCTATTACCGATCAGTTTGGTGTCCGAATATCGATAGTATCTATTCCCAACAGTAACAATTTTGGATCAAAACCAATAAATTCAGAGATACTGTAAATTATCCATAAATTGGACAGGCTTTCACAAGTGTAACTATTGAGATAAAACATTTTGTGTCGCCTGCGTAGCATGGCAGACACTTAGGGATCACGTCATCGTCGTCCGTCACACTTTAACCTGCAACCTAAACCTTGGCCATAACTTGAAAATTATTAGACCTATGTTCATGAAACTTGACACACATCTTCATATTAACCCAACAAATGCTGTTACCCATGCCCAATAACTATGACTTTCATTTCACCAGGGTTATGCCCCCTTTTATTTATAGAACTTGAACCTGCAACATAACCAAGCTCATAACTGGCCATAACTTGAAAAGTATTTGACCTATGTTCAGTTACCAGTTATCCAGTGCAGATGTATACCCCTTTTTTTATAAACTTTAACTTTAAAAAAACTGCTCCATAATTCATGAAGGATTTCACCCCCTGTCTTTAAACTTTATTGTTAGATTGTACTTGCTAAAATAAGCACATGGCAGGCGACACAAGTGTTCAGTGGAACACCCTTCTAATTTATGTTGAATATATTGCTTGGTCACTTTCTTTTATTCTGTATACAGGCCTGTGATTTGCAGTCGGTATTAGATTAAAATAACATGGTTACAATGGAAAGTGTTGACTTTTGATTGATTTATTCATGAATATGTACAGAGAGTTAAAAAGTCACTTATATGTGCCATGCAAAATACAAGCACAACATATGTACACATCCTAATAAAACATGCCTAAAATGTTTTAGTCTTGAAGATTAATCAAATTAACATAACACAGACAGTTTTGTTAAATATGATACAACAGTTAACGGAAGTATACAATTTGTCAAAAGAATATAATATGCAAACAGTTGTGATTATAAAGAAATAACATAATTGCTATATTCACTGAATGGCCTACAAGGTTTTGCAACTTATTTCCTTATGGACAAGACTTTTCTTTATAAGTTTGCTGTCACACTCTGTTTAATGTAAATTAACGAATGTTATATAAGTAATAAACTTAGATTGAGATGGGATGTAAAACTTCGAGAACTCCACATAAACTCGAGTATCACGAGTATGTGACTGGCATGTTGGTATATAGATAATACAGCTGTTATAAAAAGTGCAGTTTCCTATGGATAACAGTAGTGTTTGAGAATGAGTATAAAAACAACCTTCATTATAAAATAAAATACTGTGTCGGTGATAGAAATAAACTTCACTAAGGAAATATGGCGTATTGTCGGGGAAAAGAAATGATTTTTATAGAAACTAAACAGCCAAATAACGGCATCAACGTTTATCAAAACTATTCAGGTGTTCTGGTCATATAATAATAATATATATATATATGTGCCAAACGTATCAGTTTATTCACGGTTTCTTAAAATACCTGTCGTTGAATATGTGTAAAATCAAGCATGTTTGCAGAAATAAGTAGTTAACAAGCTGATTGAAGAAATACATGAAATTTAATTCAATATTGTTGAATGGGCTCATCAACACGTGTGTTTTCGAGCTGCCCAAGAGGGAGGGGAATGATACATACTAATCTAGAAAAGTGCCCTCCCCTTACTAACTAATAGACACCCATGTTTTTTAACTTGCTCGGACGGCATTATTATGAGAATGTGCCGGGAAGATTTGAACCCGGGTCCTGCGGATTTCAAGTGCACTAAACAGGCCTGCCAAACCTCCAGATAAAATCCGGATTTTTCATTTGCCCCTCGGATTTAAGAGTACAATCTCCGGATTTTCCATCAAAATGTTCATGATTTACAGCTATAGTTTCACAGTTTATCAGCTATTTTCTGCATTGGTTATGTTACGCTCCCTAGTCAGGGATGCAAAGGACGGTATTTACAAGTGTCAAATCAATGAGGGTCATCAGTGTTCATCAGTGTAATGCACTGACTGAATATACAGTTAACACCTAATGACATAATTACTTCCTTCAATGACATAACAACATGTGCAATAGCAGCAATATATCTCTTGCTTCTTTAATTGTTCAACCTAATTGAAATAACAAGTGTGCGAAACTAGCGACTCCTTCCGTGTGGTATCACTATAATAGCTGCTGCCATGTGTAATTTGTTTAAGAGCTATGAAGGCTTTTATTTGCATTTAGGAATATCATGTAGAATATTTGAACTTTCATAAAAGAAATGAAAAAACAAGAATTAAAACAATAAGTTGTGATATAAATTAAACCAAGTCTTTCTAATTGAATGATCTAATTACAAAGTCCTCCCTAAACAAATATTTGTGTGCATGTAGACGTATGTAATATTTGTTTTCTTTAACTATCAAACAATGCATACGCATTAATTGCAATAATTCAATTTTGCGCTTTAAAAAAAGTGCGAAAACCAAGTAGCGTGCTCAAATTTTCATTTAAAAATGTTCTTTACACGCTTTAAATCTTAATTTTTAAAAATCTCATAGATAAAAAGTTGTGGCAGGCCTGACTAAATACAGCACAGTTTACAATGTTTGAAGAAGAAAAGGTCAAAAACATTGAAGAAATAAAGCTCATAGTCTGTTGTTTGAACAGTCATAGCTGTGAGAAAACAACATTCATTGCTGTGAGAATCATATGGTTTTATATTTTGTACCTACCAGAGCTGGGCTTCCTCTGATTCGAAAAATTGGCAGAATATTTCTGTTGACTAAACCATGCATACAGCTCACCGTTTACATATTTTTGAGACCAGTGTTTACCTCCCGAAATATCTCGCCAGAAAAATAACAACACATTGGATAAATTATGTAATATATCTGACCATCTCAAGTGGCACCAGACGAAGGGAGGACGTGACTCGGAGAACCAGACTAGAGGTGGGAGGAGCTATGTTTCCATAAATGGCAGTCTCGCGAGATCTTTCCAGATGCACACATTGGTTGCAAAGATGACGACAGTATTTTTAATAAAAAAAGGACGATCGGCGTGATTGTGTTATCTTTGGTGAACTGTATGCATGGACATATGGTAGGCATTAGTTCTGTCTTTAGAATCCTCTCCGAAAAATACGATATGGAAATCTTAAAAGGAATGGTTAGCTATTGTGGAAACATAGTAAAGTATGTGTGTTTGAAAAGAAATGGTAAACATACATATATATTACAAAATACAGTTAACATATATACAAAGTTAACATATAAATGACACACACACGCACGCACGCACGCAATGCACACACACATATATATATATTATATAAGACACTGCACTCTGGTTAAAGTCCATGAACAAACATTACATTGCTTGGCGAAGGAAAGTGTACAGTACAGAGTTTATTTCAATGAGATGTTAAATGAAAATAAAGTTCTTTCAAATTGGCATTATTGTTTACTTTAATTTTTTCATTTTTGTTTTTAATGCATATAAGTTTCTTTAAAGCAATAATTTAAATAAACACCAAGCGAGTTTTTAGCAAATTTAACAACCCTATTTGACTAAAACATGAGCTCAAAATTATCCGTGATTTTTTGACAACCTTTGCTTTTGAAACAGTGGAAGTGGAACTTCGTAAAAAATATTAAATTTTGACAACACCAAACAACGTCTAATTTGTATTTAAAAAAATAGGTAAATGGTGTACACAAATAAGCTATTGTTCTAACTCGGTATTTTATGGCCTGTTAATAAATAATGCTGTCTTATTTATATACGACTAATATTTGCTATATATTAGTATAAGATTAACTATTAGTTTAAATGGTTTCAATATTTTTGATTTTTTATGCCCCCACCACAGAATGGTGAGGGGGCATATAGCGTTAGCCATGTCCGTCCGTCTTTCCGTATTTCCGTTCCTCCTTCCGCCCCGAAAAGTTTGTGTGTCTATCGTCAACCAATTGCTTCGAAACTTTACAGGATGCTTACCTATGATGTCAAGATGTGCATATCTTTTCAGCGTCAAAATCGACCCAGTATTACCGAAGTTATGCCCCCTTTTTCGTTTTAACACTGATTGTTTTCAGTGGGGCATCCGTGTCCCATGGACATATTTCTAGTGTTATTATTTCTTTTTTTAATTTAATTTTAAACCTTTATCTAAGACTGCCATATTAAGTGACATTTGTCAAGTAAAATTCCCTCGAAACAATCAGTCCGTCTTCGATTTTTGGACACTTTTAAGGAGGATACATAGACATATAGTGTTTTTTTAAAAATAACACTATAATCTTTGTCTCAAAAGCACTTAAGCCTCGTACAATATGTATCCCTCTAGAGGTAATGTATTAATGCAATTAGAAAACAAATTGAAAAAACAAAAGTTGCATGCACATTTTGCATACTATACACTATTATATATTATACATGTACTATATATTTAATATATAAGAATCTGAACAGAAAACAACGAATAATTATGAAGAAAGTCACCCTAAATACCAAATACATGGTTTATAGAGAACGTTGGAAAAATAGAATGAAATATATATTTTATATTATTTACCATGTTTACTTATTTTAGTTATTAATATTTGCATTTCATGTCACTTTACAAACAGTTCGGTCAGTTTGTAATGATTCTCCAAGAGATATAAACATCACCGAATCAATTTGTTTCAACGTCGTTATCTGTACAAGTACGCGGTAAATTATTTGTTTAACATGTCTATATCCTGCATATACAGGAACTGCAATACAATAATATTGCAACTTCGGCTAGATATTGTCTCGCACACTCAGGAAAACAAACCTGTCAATGCAGATCGAAGCTGTTTATCCAAGAAAATCAATATGCTTGATAGTTGCCTTTCCTGTATTTTTGTCAACAACTTTCACTTCGATTTCTGTTCCTCCAAACTTCATGCTTACACCTATCTGACGATTCGTACGCCTCTTGTATCTGGGATTTGGATAGTGATATGACCTATCTTGTAACAACCGTCTTCAGTTACCAAAGACGGGTTAGGGCTAGAAGAACCGTAAAAATTGATGCCAGCACTTGTTTGATCCTCGCTGGCAGGATTGCAGATTTGTTCTTTCTGCTCTTCGCCAACTTTCACAGTTTGCCCGACCTTAACATGTATAGAAAATATATCCTCGCATAAGACACCACCATCATATACTCCACTTGCAGACTCTTTCTGCAATAGTTTTCGGACTATTTCCGTAGATGACTGCACCTTTGAGAACGGCCAATCCTGCTTCGTCGGGATTATTATCTTCATGTTAGCAAATTTTCTTTTCACATTCTCCTGTAACATCGGCAACTCAGAAAATCCTCCGACCATCACAATAGCAGCGTATCCACGTACTGCTAGCTGTTGGAGTAGATTTGTGACATGGTCAAGAACGGTCTTCAAGAGTCCATCGAAAGAATTGCTTGAAGATATCGACTTCTACTCGGAGCTTATCTCCCGTCATTGATATTCGGTGAGCGTAGGCTGTTTGTGGCAGCGTGTCCTTCAGTGTCTCCCCCGTTATTCTGTGAATAACTCAGTAAGCGCGGTTGGCATTCTAAATGTTATTTTTCCATCTTTGTTGGGGGGAAATCTCTCGTTTCTTTATCTCAAAATCTCTGAACATGTCGATGTAGTCTTCCATGTGCTTATCTTTGAACTTTTTCATGGCAGGTGCCCCTGCAAACAATGCACATACTAAATACTGATAAAGGTGATCCTTACGGAGCAACAACTACAATTAAGAGAATAAAGCAGCAGACTCGGTTTTATTGAGTCTGTTCATGAGAAGTAAAAAAGAAGCAACACCTCTCACATATTCTCTGTACCACATTTTAATCATAGTTTCATCAGAATTGTTGACATTCAGTATAAACAAGAGGATTCTTAAATATGTGCATGTGACGTAATATCGTATGCAACATTCAAAACCTAGTACTGCCATTAACATGATTTGTAAGACAATATAAAACAACATTGTAGAACAAGACTATGCATAATTCGTTCTTTGATTCATAAGAATCTCCGTCGCAACGAGCATACACTACTTTATGTCCATGGTAATACACAAGCACATGGCACATTTTAAAAAAAGTTATTATGTAAAGGGGTCATTTTTATCTATAAGAGTTGTTTCCCTTGGACCATAAAGTTTTCTGTATTGAAAAATAGACGCAGTTGCAAAAGAAACTGGACACTGAACATTTTACTTTACACTCTATCCTCTTTATCGAGCTATAGTCCCTTAATGGTTCAACCTATTGAAAAACAAATGACAACATGATATTGGCAATGGAATGATAAAAACGTTGGTACCATACATGGCATATTCATTTTGGAATTTGTCAATTTAATTCTAAAACAATTGTATAACATTAAATCTAAACAAAACTCAGCATGCTTAGTGTTCACTTTCTTTTGCAACTGAGTATATGTACTGGAACCCATTGTTACCGCCAACTGGATCATGTGACTTTTCAGTGAGTGAAATGAAGTTTTGACAGTGAAAAAGTCAGTTTCTGGAAATTCGAATGTTGGTGTTTTAAAGTGGTTTATGTGAATGTTTCTATGATCAGTATTATTTTATATGGTTGTAGATTGAGCAGCTAGGGTTGGCACGATAAGTGGTGTTTAAATTACATGACATTTGAATGTAGATTTTTCCGAGAAACATGCGTGTTCGTGAATTATTTGTGTAATGATGTTTGCAAGATGGCAGTTATTCTCAGCATGACTGATCTTTTCTCTATGTCTCTGGTGTGTTTTAACTTTCTAATTTCCAGTTGCACAACACAGCACGGTTGTTATCCATCACAGTAAGAGAGTGAGAACTGAGAAACACTTCTCCCATAGATTGGTAAGTGAAGTGTTGTCATGTAAAACCATTATTGTTGAAACATTGTTTCATCTTAGAGCCACTAGACGCATGCTTAATATAAACATAATATTGAACATGATTTCAGGAGTATTCATTAAATCATAAATATGAAATGAGATTACACAAACTATGTGTTAGTTGTGATTATGAGTAATGTATTTGTAAAGTATATTTTTGTATAATTATATGTGATTATGAATAATAATGTCTATGTAAACTATATGTGATAACGGTATTAAGTATGTCTTAATGATTATATCTTTCAGTGTGACTGTTATCAGTTACTTTCATTTACCACCGTTATCATGTGTGCTGTATGACGTAAGCACATCATGGACATACATACATTAAAGAAGAACCCCATAACTCTGTATTTTGAATACAACCCCGAAATACCGATAGATTAACAATCATTCACATACCACCGAGTTTAATAATAAACTGTCTGAATGCTTCGTCAACTTTCGTTCCACCCCAGGTTCCTCCACTGGCTTTGTGCAGCTCCTTTAAACTACCGTTTGACATAACTTCGTGTACTGTTATATCGACAGTTCCACCTATAAAAATACAAACAGTTATATCGTAAACTGTGCACTATGCAAAGTCGTGACCTATTTGAACATTTAAATATTCATCCAGATATTTTGCAGGAAGCAGTTTAGAGTCTATAATGGAAAACTGTTTTGATATTAATTGTTTACCATTTAAGCTAAATATGTCATAAACTTGTACAGTTTCACCAACATATGTCATAAACTGTGCACTGCATATAAGAAATATTTATACCTAGACAGTACACTAATTTCATGGACTTTTGGTATTTCTTTTTTACTACTTAGGATAAACACGTGATATATAATGCTACCATACTGCCTAAACACATTGTTAGACAGATAATTAATTTTCAATCAACATTTCAAAATTAACTAGTAGTAGACCTATATTCATGCATATACAACTTTGTGTTAAAAGGAAGTACCGACACTATCGCATAACAAAGTAAATGTTTTTCAAATTGTGTTTTTTGAAACGTATATTTAAGAAAGCTTACCCCCAGCATCTAAAACAAGATACTTCGTTCCACATTTGAACTTTCCAAGGGAGAACTTTTCGCCGCCACATTTCTCTACCGGTAAGTGTCGACAAAATAGAGAAGCAGCTTCCTGTTCAAGGGCAATTGTCAGATTGTCGCTGGGTATACCTGACTAAAATGGGCAAGGAAATATTTCCATTTGTCAAACAAGTAAAATAGTCATTAAACTGGATACTAATTAATAAGAATATTAACAATATGTCTGTATAAATTGAACGCCAACTAAACAGTGGCACCAACTGGTATATAATATTAACAATATACCTGTAGAAATTGAACGCCAACCAAACAGTGACCATTTAGAATTAACCAGTAGCGCCATTTAGTATAGAACAAGGATAGATGTTTCCTGCTTTAGAACTAAACAATAGCACCAGTTGGTATAGAACAAGTCTAAAAGTTGTCTGATTTAGAACTTAATAGTAGCGCCAGTTAGTATAGAACAAGTCTCGAAGTTTCATGATTTAGAACTAAACAGTAGCGCCAGTTGGTATAGAACAAGTCTGGAATTTGTCTGGTTTAGAACTTAACAGTAGCGCCATTTGGTATAAAACAAGTCTGAACGTTATCTGGTTTAGAATTAATCAGTAGCGCCGATTAGTATAGAACACGTGTTGAAGTTTTCTGGTTATGCCTGGTTTAGAACTAAACAACAGTAGCGTCACTTGGGATAGAACAAGTCTGACAGTTGTTTGGTTTAGAACTTAACTATAGCGCCAATTGGTAAAAGAACACGCCCGGAATGTGCTTGGTTTAGATCTTAACGGTAGCGCCATTTGGTATAGAACACGTCTGGAATGTGTATGGTTTAGAACTAAACAGTAGCGCCAATTGGGTATAAAACAACTCTGGCAGTTGTATGGTTTAGAATTAATCCGTAGTCCAATTGGTATGTCAATTAATATAAAACATGTCTAAAAGTTGTCGGACTTAGTAATTTACAAGTAGAAGGTAAACATACTAGAAATGTCAAATATGCAATAGACATTAGCATAATTCATAAAAAGAGTATGATAATGGACCTTTGCAAACGGCCGAGCACGACACATACGAAATATTGCAGTCTCGGTTTGATTGAGACTGCATACACGTCTGATGGGCTTGGTAGCGTTAATTTAGCTTTGCTTTAAAAATAATTTTAATCAAACTCTTTGCTGTTATTTATAATAATGCATTAGGTACTCGATCAATGAGTGATACCACAGGAATGGACTCCGCCGCTTCTCTCATAAACTGTTTTGCGGCGTCATTCCAGATAGCGGGTACGGTCAGAACCCAGTGAATGTCAGCGTCTGTAAGTCCACCACCTGTTATGCGGCTCTCCGACATCTTGATCAAATCATGTATGATATCACTCATAAACCTGAAGACCAGTGCAATACTGCCGGATATATTTCAGACCTTTCGTTAAACCTTTGGAGCTATGGTACAGTACACAACATGTATTGCATATTCTTCTAGTATATGCGATTTATACTGCGCTCTCCCTATGGCCTTCGAAAAGCAGTATACATCGCATATACTCGAAATATAATGCTATATGTATTACATATTTCTGTATTATGATCCTGTTAAGGTATAATGATGACTTGAATACGTCAGTGTTATAGTTACAGTTTCGTCAAACAGCATCATTTTAAAGCGTTTGAAGAAATACCATTGCTCGTGATACCCCTCCTTTGCAAGTTCTGCATACTTGCTCTCCGCCTCAAATGAGTGCAAAGTGTTTCCATCTGGTTTTATCAATGCACATATTGGTCCTGGACATAGGAAAATATGTTCTATTGATTGCATGCAAGTGTATAATCTTACGAATAGTGGATGGTCTGCCTCCACAACAATACATTCGACCGTCATATATAGCCTAAAATGTGCTGAAAATGACGTTAGCCACCATTCAACCAACCAACTGTCAACTGCAAATGCCAGAACAATACAGTCTCACATTTTTCAGCAATAAGGATAGCTGTTTACTTACCGTATATACTGTATGCCGAAAGAAAAGACATATCTTAAATTAGCTATTATCCAGTTTTATGAAAGGAGTTTAGAATTATGCTCTTTAAATATGTAAGTTAGCCATTTGTCAATTTTTTTTAATTTTTTTATTTTTGTTTTGTTTTTACTAGCAAAGATATGAAATAATATAACAAGAGGGCCAAGATAGCCCTAAATCGATCACCTGAGTACTGGCCCATTATCAAACTTATTAGAAATCTTATGGTCATATACAATCTGTGCAAGTTTGGTTAAGATTGTTAAAAAAATGTGGCCTCTGTTGTGTTAACAACATTGGTATAAAGACACTGATAAAGTTTGGTAAAGATCAAATAAAAAATTAAGGTGCTAGAGTGTAACCCCTGGGGCAGGGCCGAATCTGACCCCAGGGCTACATGTAATACATGAGAGCTGTGCACCTTGTGGTTGAAGAAGATTTTTTAAGTGTTTCCCTATACAAGTCTATGTAAAACATGTGATCCCTGGGGCAGGGCCAAATTTGAATAAACTTGGTAAAGGACCAAATGCAAAATATTAAACCTCAGGCTCTTGTAGTTTCAGAGAAGAAGATTTTTTAAATATTTTACTATATAAATCTATGTAAAACTGTGACGCCCGGAACGGGGCCAAATTTGATCCCAGGATCAACATTTGAACAAACTTGGTAGGATGAATGAATAGTGTTTTACGGCACGTCGACACATAAATAGGTCATATTGTGAATAAAAAATGATGAAAGATAAAAAAATGAAATACTAATTAGATCGCTCACCTTGTAAGTCTGCTGTGTCTAGTCTGGCATGGGTATTGTTTAATTTATCTCGTTTTCTTCTATCACTGAGATTTCATCAAAATGGGTTGGGGTTAATATTTAACATTCTAAACACATTTGGTAAAGATCAGATAAAAAATTAAGTAGCTACGGATTTAACAAAGGAAAATACAATATAGCATTTTTCAACAAATCAAGGGCCATAACTCTGCCGTTACTAACAAGATCTAGCTGGTTTTCGAACCTGTCCAAGATTTCATTGATATACCGCGATTTGCACAACTAGACATCATACTGAGGCTTCCTGCCAAATTTTATAGAAATCCAACAAGCCATTTAAAGTAAAAATGTCAAAGGGCCATAACTCCGTCAAAAATCAGCGAACTGAAATAAAAGCGCGACATGCACAATTGGACATCTTACCGATGCTTCCTGCCAAGTTTCGTCGAAATCCAACAAGGCGTTTAGGAGGAGTAGCGTCGACAAGAAATCTAAAGTAAAAATGTCAAGGGGCCGTAACTCCATCAAAAATCAACAAACCGGAAAAAAACGCAATAGGCACAACAAGAAATCATAACAATGCTTCCTGTTAAGTTTCGTAAATTTTCGTCAGAAAAAAAAATAAAATGTAATTAAACAAAAAATAAAAATTATTAAAAAAATAATCAAAAAAATTCAATTAAAAAAAAATATATTAAAAATAATACAAATAAAAAATAAATCAATAAATGAAAAAAAAAATCAAATAAAAAAATGAAGGCCCTATCGTCGTAACGAGGCAAAATATACCATTTTTAACTAAATCAAGGGCCATAACTACGCTGTTACTGGTCCGAACTAACTGGTTTTCGAAATTATCCGAGCTTTTATTGATACTAACAACCTGGTAAATTTGGTAAAGATCAGATGTAAATTGAAGGCCCTATCATACTAACAAGACAAACTATAGCATTTTTTACTAAATCATGGGCCAGAACTCCCTTGTTACTGGTCCGATCTGGCTGATTTTCAAACTTACCCGAGCTTTCATTGATATTAACAATCTGGTAAAGTGTGGTAAAGATCGGATGAAAAATGATGGCCCTATCGTATTAACGAGGCAAACTCTAGCATTTTTAACGAACTCAAGGGCCATAACTCTGCTGTTACTGGTCTGATCTGGCTGGTTTTCGAACTTGTCTGAGCTTTCATTAACATGAACGAGCTGATAAAGTTTGGTAAACATCGGATGAAAAATGATGGCCCTATCGTATTAACGAGGCAAAATATAGCATTTTTAGCTAAATCAAGGGCCATAACTCCGCTGTTACTGGTCCAATCTGGCTGGTTTTTATACTTGTCCGAGCATTCATTGATATTAACAATCAGTTAAAGTTTGGTAAAAATCGGATGAAAAAGGCCCTATCGTCTTAACGAGATAACAGTTAACGACGGACGACGACGGACGGACGACGGACGACGGACAAAGAGTGATCCCAATAGATCACCTGTGAGCCTTCGACTCAGGTGATCTAAAAACAGACTTTACTTAGTTTAATGCTATACTACAGTCACATGCACCTACCTTTTATAGAAACTAGCTGTCCTCCTGACCATGATTTCGCTGAAATCTTAATTGGATCATGCTTGAATGAAAACGCCCATCCGGAGTATGTGGTCCCAAAGTCAATAGCTGCAAACAATAGGGAACTGCTCTTGTTGGCAGCCTGTTTATCTTACGTATTTACGTTTGGTTAACATCAGGCAAATGCAAACATAAGTTGGATGTGTGTTTCTCAGATATTCCGTTTGAATGTAGGTAAAATAACAGATACTACTTACGCTAATTAGGTAAGTAATATGATTTGTCTGTATGTCTTCAACATATCAAGGCAGTTTAATGTCAAAAACAGCTTTAATTACCGAATAGTATATAAAAAACGCAGTAAAATATTTAATCTAAGTGTATAGTTTCTAAATCTTCTGTATTGCGGGTGGATAAACTGATTTTATTATACCTCACTGTAAACACCATGTAAAATCCCCATACACTGCCGGGTTGATATTTCGCGCTATCACCCTCAACGCGTCATAGCAGGTGATAGCGCAACGTATCTGTCTTATTAATACGATTTCCCAGAGGAGTATTTGTTCGGTATACTAAAATAAATATCACATCCTCTTGAGGGTGCCAGTGTATTATCAACCCTCGAAATGATAATGTTGACCTCGGCTATTGCCTCGGTCGAGATTAGATTCTCGGGTTGATGATATCCACTGGCACCCTCAAGAGGATGTGATATTTACATAATATCATCCAACACATTAACAAATTCCTGCCATAAAAACCTTACCATTTACTTAACACTCTATCCGAAGATCCAACAATCCAGTATCGGTTTGACGTTAAATCTGTTTGCATATAATAATGAATATTTTCTTCTTATTCTACCGTATATGAATTGAATTGAATTTTATAGTCGCACCAACAGCTAAGATCATATGGCGACTTTCCAGCTTCAATTGGTGGAGGAAGACCCCAGGTGCCCTTTGGGCAATTTTCGTGCACGGGCCGGCACCTGGGTAGTACCACCGACGTTCCGCAAGCCAGCTGGATAGCTTCCTCACATAAAGATTCCTAGGCCCCTGAGGGATCGAACCTACTGCGGTGAAAATTTTGAATGAACGGACTTTGTTTTCAGAAGAAAAATATTTTCCTCATCCATGTCATCAAACTACAACTTTTCCACCAATAATGTTTCATTACGTAATGAACTAACTAACAATAACAACGACCAAAACGAATGGATCATTTCATGGATCATTTCACGTGCAGCACCGTAACGCTTTCGATCTTTATTTATAGCTTACGGAAACTGGTAGGGGCTTCAGGTCTTTATTTATAGCTTACGGAAATTGGCGAGGGCTTTCCAATGTATCGAAATTAAAATATACAGTCTTAGAAAACAAAAGTATTCATCTCGATCTTGTTGAATTAGTTACATATACAGTAATATAATTTCGAGTTACTATGATTGACTCTTCTAATTTAACACAACCATATATAACCGATTAAACAACACGGAAGTTTAATGTGAGAAAACTGCATTCATTGCTTGGAAACTGCGTGTTCTACTTACGTGGAAAACCATTTATTTATACATGAGATTTAGCTCAGGCCGATAACAAGCGTAAGTAGACCTTTAATATTCGTAATGTTTTAATATAAAAAATAGTACAGTATTTTATCATACGATGTGTAACAATAAGTTTAATATCATCCTTAAAATAATCCTCTAAACAGAAAGTAGTGTCGAAGGTATATCCATACCCAAATAATTATCAAATTAAGTTTTTCTCATAGTTCAATGACCCTATATTTATGTATTAATTTTATAATCTCTTAAAAACATCGCCCATTTTATTCCATTTACTTATTTTCACCATCTGACCTACTAGAGCGTGGGCGTTTCCTAGTATATTGTTAGTGTATACATTATTATACGATTAATACACTCGTATATATTATTTACTAACTGGACCTTGAAAGCATGAGCTATATATATATATATATATAATTTACAATTTATTTACTAACAAGTGTAGCAATTTATTTACTAACTTATCAACACTGCGCACTCAATCATAATGTAAAAATAATACAACAGTGTAATTGAGTTAAAGGCGCGTGTACTCAAATATGCATTTATTAACAAACTCTTAATGTTGGTGTTCACCTCCTCATTATTTTGTTTCAACCTCATATGTTGGTGATGTTTAAACGTTGAGGATCTAGTAATATGTCGGTAGTAAACAAGTTAATAGCACTCAATTACAATGATCTCAGTTTGCAGTGATCCCAATTTGCAATGGTCTCACTTTACAGTGGTCTCCATTTACAGATATCTCAGTGTGCCGTGGACTCAATTTACATTGGTCTCAATTTACAGTGGTCTCAATTTACAGTGATCTTAATTTACAGTGATCTCAATTTACAGTGATCTCAGTAAGAGTGGTCTCAATTTACAGTGATCTCAATTTACAGTGGTCTCAATTTACAGTGATCTCAATGTTAAGTGATCTCAGTTTGCAGTGATCTCAATTTGCAGTGATCTCAATTTACAGCGATCCCAATTGTCAGTGGTCTGAATTTACAGAAGTCTCGATTTACAGAGATCTCAAATTGTAATGGTTTCAATTTACAGAGGTCTCGATTTACAGAAATCTCAATGTGTAGTGATCTCAATTTACAGTGATCTCAATTTACACTGGTCTCAATTTACAGTGGTCTCAGTTTACACTGATCTTAATTTACAGTGGTCTCAATTTACAGTGGTCTCAATTTACAGTGATCTCAATTAGAGTGGTCTCAATTTACAGTGATCTAAATTTACACAGTGGTCTCAATTTACAGTGATCTCAATATTAAGTGATCTCAGTTTGCAGTGATCTCAATTTGCAGTGATCTCAATTTACAGTGGTCTCAATTACAGAAGTCTCGATTTAAGTGCGCAGTGCATAGGCTTTTATGGCAGGAATTTGTTAATGTGTTGGATGATATTATGTAAATATCACATCCTCTTGAGGGTGCCAGTGGTTATCATCAACCCGATAATCTAATCTCGACCGAGGCAATAGCCGAGGTCAACATTATCATTTTGAGAGTTGATAATCCACTGGCGCCTTCAAGAGGATGTGATATTTATTTTATTATTCCGAACAAATACTCCTCTGGGAAGTCGTATTACAAATACTCTAGTATCCCTCTTGTATCTGGGATTGGGATGGTGATGTTTCCTATCTTGTAACAGCCGTCATCAGTTACCAAAGATGGGTTAGGTCGTGAAGTACCGTAAAAGTCGAAATCGACTGCTGTTTGATCAGGTCTTACAGGATGATATATCTGTTCCTTTGGTTCTTCGCCAGGCAATACCGTCTGGCCGACCTTAACGTGCATTGACAAGATATCACCACAGAGGACAGAACCATCATATATTTCTGTTCTACTGGGTGGATGATTACAGGAATCGCTTTTGACATGTGTTGTCGCTGTTCCATACGTATACTTGCAGATTCTTTGAGAAATGGTCTTCGGACTATGCCCGTAGATGACTGCACCTTTGAGGACGGCCAATCCTGCTTCGTCAGGGATTATTATCTTCATGTTGGCAAATTTCCTTTTCACATCGTCTTGTAACAACGGCGACTCAGAAAATCCTCCGACCATAACAATAGCAGCACATCCAAGGAACTTCAGGCTTTTGGAGCAGATTTGTCACATGGTCAAGTACGCTCTTCACGGGTCCATCGAAAAATTGTTTGTAGATGTCGGCTTCTACTCGGAGCTTATCTCCCGTAATTGATATTCGGTGTGCGTAGGCTGTTTGTGACATGTTGTCCTTCAGTGTCTCTCCCGTTTGTTTCCTGTAAATAATTCAGTAAGCGCGGTTGGAATTCTAATGTTATTTTGCCATCTTTGTTGGGGGAAATCTCTCCTTTCTTTATCTCAAAATCTCTGAACATGTAATCTTCTGTGTGTTTCTCTTTGAACTTCTTCATTACTGGGGCTCCTTCAAATTAAACACGCACAATTAAGATGGTGTTTGTTTAAACCAATGTGTTATTCTACTCAATTGTTTAAAGAAGCATTAGGATCGCTGGTCATTAATACAATTAAGATATATGTTTTAAACCATATTTGGTCATATTTAAATAAAAAGTTGTTTCATCAGAATCGCTGATTGCTAATTTTGGCATTATTAAATATAAAATAACAAGATTCGTGAAACTGTGTGCATATTTAGTATGGTGAAAGTAGCGTTAAACACCACAAATAAGTGCAGTAAAAATGCATACTCCTCATGAAATTATTATAAAAAGTGAAAAGAGGATCCCTTGGAAGCAACAACTACAAATATGAGAGAAAAATAGCAGACGCGGTTTTATTGAGTCAGTTCTTGAGAGGGTAAATAACGTGGAGCACTTCTCACCACAACTAGCAACCCTTAAGCGCTATTCTACTTTAAAGCCACAACGATTGAGCTAGATGATCCAAAGGAACACTACTGATTTGTCATCAGGGCGACATTTTACAGCCGCCGCGCAGCACTTAATAAGCGCTTGTGTGAAATGTTAATAACTGCTAAAAACAGTATCCCATGGAAGCAAAAACAAAAGCTAAAGTGATTTAATGCAATAAACATAATTATTCCTGTTGACATTATCACATTATCACAGATAGTGAAAAAAACTAATCTTGGAATATGTTCATGAGCGGTAATATAAAGTGCCACAACTCCCAAGCCCCGTACCACCGGCTTAAGCTTAAGCGGATCAAGTCATTCTTCAGGTAGCCGATATAGTGCGAACACTTTCTTCGCAGGAAATTTCTTTCCACTTGCGTCTTCTATTATCGTACTCTTTTCTTTTATTATATAACTTAGTTTAACGCTATTTTTCATGTTACAGTATATACACCTACCTTTCATTGAAACTAGCTGTCCTCCTGACCACGATTTCGCCGAAACCTTAATAGGATCAGCGTCAAACGGGTGCTTGAATGAATTTCCCATCCGGCGTATGTGGTCCCAAAGTCAATAGCTTCAAACAATATGGAACTGCTCTTGATGGCAGCCTGCAATTTTTATTAAAATGTATTTATTTTTGATAGACATCAGGCAAATGAAAACGTAAAAGAAGATACAAAAATCGACAGGAAAAGTAGCATTCAAGGACGACAGTCAAACACAGACACACAGAGAAACAATGAACAACTTTTAAACTTAATAAAAAAGCAAGATAAGACATCACAAACACAAAACAGTTGACAATAGGGCTACCGCCTTGGAACGGTCAGTGGCAAAAAGGTCACTGGGAGTTTAAACCAGGTTCTAGTGTGCACCAAACCTCACTCTTACCATATTGTTATGTAGGTTGGATGCGTGTTTCTCAGATTTTCCTTTTGAATGTAGGTAATATGCCATATATTACTCATACTAATTAGGTAAGTAATATTATTTGTTTATATATTTTCAACCTATCAAGGTAGTTAAATGCCCCAAAAAACTTTAATTAAAATATTATTCTATAGTGGCAAAATCTAATGTAATGAGGGTGAATAAACTGATTATATCTTCCAACGCATGAAAACTACCTGCTATAAATTAAAGCTATAAAATCCTAGCCATTTACTTTACAATGTAACCAGAAATCAAGTACCTCGTCTTAATAATCCAGTATAGTTTTGACGTTGCATATATTTGCATACAATTAAATAAAAGGTAATGATAATTTTCTTCTTATTCTGCCGTACATAAAGTTGTTACATCGAACAGGAAAAACAGCATTCAAGGACGACAGTCAAGCACAAACACACACAGAAACAAAGCACAAATTTAAAGATGAATAAAAGGCCAAATAAGACATCACAAACACAAAAGGGTTGACAATAGGGCTACAGCCTTGGAACGGTCAGTTGCAAAAAAGGCCGCCGGGAGTTTAAACCAGGTTCTAGGGTGCACCAAACCTCACACTTACCATACTATCATCCCAATAAAAAGGGACAGTGTAAATTAAGAAATCCCTGCCATGAACTATTCTCTAACCAACAAGACAGCATTAATAGGCAATATAAGTAAAACACAAAGATGCTTGTGTTTATATAAATACAAAAAAACAATAGCCTAGAAAGCCACAAAGAAGGTACTCAATGACTAGGGAGAAGCCAGAGCAACACGAGAATAAACCATTGAGGGCACGACAAAACAAGACTGCAGACCAACATCAAACGTCACCGTCCTTTTGGGTTTTAGGTAGACATCATCATAGGGTCCACAGCCTGTCCGGTAATCGCACAATTAAAGAGGAAAGTATAGTGGCGAGATGTAAATGGTTCCACCACCAAGCATGCAGTGCGTTGCAAAATGATAGGGTCATAACCTCTTCTGATAAACCTTTTAACAAGTTTAACAAAGATAGTATGAAAGTGATCATGAACAAGGATCTTACGAAGTTAGTAAATCACGTCACCATAGAAGTCAGGTTGTGATAGTCATTGTCGCAGAAGAGTTCTTAAATTACTTTATATTTGGAAAGAAGATCAGGGTTACGATGATACAATTTTGCAAAGGTTTAATTTACGAAGTTTATGGTAACTGTAACCCTGATGGAGTAGCTGTTTAGTTATACAAAGATTACGAATATTAAAGTCCTCAACTCGAGTACAAGCTCTTATAATAGAATATAATCCAGAATTAGTAAATTGCATACGATTATACAAATTAACTTGCTTTGATTTATTTAAAAATGAAATGTATTTATTAGGCGAACTCACGAGACGTCGGTCTTTATAAAAATCAAACTTGCCTTATGTCCCTTTAAGGACGTAATAGAAATAATTTAATATTCAAATACTCATTTTCATACTGTTGGCACGTAGATGTTAGTGGTCTATTCGTTAACAAAACTGTATTACTATTATTATTTGATTTATGAAACAACTTCGTTAAATCAAAAGAAAATTCCTTCCACTACGTTCTTAAAAGAATATGAAGCTAAAAGCAAACATTGACGAATGAACAATATATGTATTAGATACATACTTTAAGGAAAAGATTTATGTTTGCTTAACTTAAAATCAGCATTGCATTTAATAATCTGATTTACGATTACACTTGTCATAAGATTTTTGATAGGCCCAGAGTAATGCGCTATAAAACAACTTGAATATAATTATGTTCTTTGTCGTCTACGACTCCGACAAACATAGAACATTTATCTTCTTATGTATTTTGCATACATGCAAACGTCAGTCCCATTGACCACCACGTGAAATATTGAATACCAACTATTCATCCCTTAAATTACCATACAACACACGATGGTCAACGACAAATCACGTTCACAAAAGAATAACACAACACATAGTTGGGAGTTAGCCTACATCCTTAGAGAGCGGCCTTGGATCTCTTTATTACAGAAGGCAAGCAAACACAAGTCACAGATAATGTCAATCCTTCCGTCTCTTGTAAGTTCCAGTCACAATGCATATACAATCCAACTCGTATACGTTCCAAGGACGTCTATGTACTGATGCATGTAACTTCACAGATCGTTTCCAAAGTTTGTGTACTAATGATAAGCTGCACATAGTAAGGCTGTCAGAAAACAACTAAACATACTTCCTTCATTTTCTTGTTATAAACATACCAAATATAGAAATTATTGATCTGTTTGGCGTCTCTCCGATCATACGACCTATGGTAACAAAATACAATTAACAGATAAACATATGTCCAATATTAACACTGCTTGTTATTAAAAATAATCCGTCTGTGGCCTATGTTATGCTTGTTCATGCAGTTGTTTGCTGAAAAGTATAACTGTATATACTTTGTCAGTCTCCATAGCAGAGGTCTGCAACTGATCTCAAAAATAAAAACGAATGATATGCGGTGATATGATATTATTTTTGCCTAAAATATAAAAAGAGAAAATGAGAAAAACGAGATTAGGCAGTTGTATAGTGTTCCACATGCGAATATGTCAGATAAGCGTGTAAGTGCCAACATTGTACTCGGTCTTAGATCTCGGACCTGAGAAAAATAAAAAGGGCAACTATGCGCCACTACAATACAACACTTGTTACTTATACCAGTAATACAAATACATATCATATGGCAGAATCTGCCTCAAATCTATACCAGGTCAAGAACCGTTACTTTCATGAAAAGTAATTCTTGTTAATAAGTCAGTACTGACTCGCACAATTACTATATCAATCCGTTACCTGTAATCTTTGTTTTACGACTATTCGATTATTGTAGTGGTGTCTTGCATAGAAATGCAATTTTTTACAATCTGTTTTAATTCACTGGAAGATTTTATTATGCTAAATTATGAGGAACACTATTTTTCGATATTATTAAATTACTTAAACAGTAACCTATTGCCTATTTCAAGTTTATATTACTAAAGTGTATGGGGTGGGTGGGTGGGGCCTGTAAAGGCACAAACGACCGCTCTCTGTGAAAGGCTAAGCTCGAATGAAAAAAACGCCCTGTGTAATTCTATATATAAATAACAAGCAAATCTCGTGCAATACTTGCAAAACCGGTCGACTATAAATAACATTTATAAAATCTAGCGCACAGGTCTTTGATTCAAATCAATGCTTGAACAACTCACAGGCAGTTGTTCATCAATCAAAATACAAACAAAGATAAATTATATTATGTTCTTTGTCGTCTACGACTCCGACAAACATAAAACATTTATCTTCTTATGTATTTTGCATACATGCAAACGTCAGTCCCATTGACCACCACGTGACATATTGAATACCAACTATTCATCCCTTATATTACAATACAACGCACGATGGTCAACGACAAATCACGTTCACAAAAGAATAACACAACACATAGTTGGGAGTTAGCCTACAGACTTAGAGATCGACACAAAGAACTGGAAAGTAATATGCCGAACATCAGTAAACACAATTAAGACAGAGTAAGGAAAACACTATACATGTATATATTTAACATAAAATAATTTAAAATGATTTTTTCGAACGAAGACCTAGATATCAAAGACTATTTTAAGGTTAAGGAATGGAGCCAGATGAACCAACAGTTATAACATTTCAACTGGGTGGGTACTAAAAAACAATACTTATTACATACATGAGCAATATATTTTGCTGAAGAATATCTTAAAGATCGGCCAAAGCGCGACGACTTTTATGAAACTGTATCTGAGCAGTCATGCCAAACATAACTAAAAACATATCTGCGCAATATCGCATTCAAACTCTCAAGACTGCTGTCTTGGAAACGGCACCAGGTGAAACATCATTTATAAAATTGAACTGAGCAGTACTAAAGACTGTATCTGATTAGTCACGAACAACATTACTAAATACATATCTGCGCAATATCGCATTCAGACTCTCAAGATTGTCTTGAGGAACGGCACATGGTCCAACATCATTTATAAACATGAATTGAGCAGTACTAAAGACTGTATCTGAGCAGTCACCAACAACATTACTAAATACATATCTGCGCAATATCGCATTCAGACTCGAGACTCTCTTGAGAACGGCACCAGATGCAACATCATTTATAAAAATGAACTGAGCAGTACTAAAGACTGTATCTGAGCAATCACAAACAACATTACTAAATACATATCTGCGCAATATCGCATTCAGACTCTCTAGACTCTCTTGAGGAACGGCACCAGGTGCAACATCATTTATAAAAATGAACCGAGAAGTACTAAAGAATATCTGATAAGTCACGAACACGCGCAATATCGCATTCAGACTCTCTAGACTGTCTTGAAAAACGGCACCAGGTACAACAGCATTTATAAAAAATGAACTATGCAGTACCAAAGACTATTACTAAATACGTATTTATACCCTATCTTATTCTACCCAAGACTGTTTTGAGAAGCGGCTCCAGGCAATCAATATTTATAAAACGTGAACTGAGCAGTACCAAAAAATATTATTACATACATATCTATGCACTATCGAATTCAACCCAAGACTGTCTTAAGGACCGACATTAGCTGCAACCTCATTTTTTAAAACGTGAAAACTGAGCAGTACCAAAGAGCATTACTAAATACACGTCTATGCACTAACGCATTCAACCCAAGAACCGAAAACTGTCTTGAGGAGCGGCATAAGGCACAACGACAATTATAGAACGTGAATTGGGCAGTACCAAAGAACATAATAAATACATAATATGCACTATCGCATTTAACCCAATACTTTCTTGAGGGTCATCACTCGGCACAACAACTGTTTTATAACACGAAATGAGCAGTACCAACGAACAATAATACCTATCTATGCACTAACGCATTCAACTCAAGACTGTCTTGAGGAAAGCACTGGGTTCCAACAACACTTAAAACACCTGAAATGAGCAGTACGAAAGAGCAATACTGAAAAACATATATATTCACTACCCAAGTAAAACTTGGACTGAGCAGTATCGCAAAACATTAAAAATATATATGCACTATCTTGAGGACCGGCACTAAGTGCAATAACATTTATAGAACGTGAACTATGCAAAGCACCAAAGAACATTAATAAATACATATATATATATATGCACTATCGCATTTTACCCAATACTTACTTGAGTACCAGCACTCGGTTATAAAAACCTGAACTGAGCAGTACCAACGATCTATGCACTAATGCATTCAGCCCAAGGCTGTCTTGATGGCCCGCACGAGGTGCAATAACAGTTATGTAAACTGAACTGAGCAGCACCAATGAACAATACTAAATACATATCTATTCGCTATCGCAGTAAAACATGAACTGAGCGTAATCAAAATAAATTTATATCTGTGTAATATCACATTCACCTCCTCGAAACTGCATTTAGGATCGGCGAGAGACACAATAATAAAATAAGGTATATATATATATTAGAAAAATCATATTTAATTCAAGACTATATTGAAATATTGAAAGCGCCACAACATTATAATATAATGGATACCTATCTCAGCAATATCATGTTCAACTCGTCTCAATGTCATCTTGAGGACCGGCGCCAAGCGCAACGACATTATAAAATAAAGTGCATATACATATAGAATGTCACATTCAACTCAATATATATATATAATATATATATATATTTCTTTTGAGAATAGGCGCCAGGTACAACAACATTTATAACTTAACTAAAATAATGCAAATACTTATCATAATCGTTCTTGTTTGTTTAAACTGGAACTACTCTGCTTTGTGGTGGAAACACCAGTGACCGAGTTCTCCACATACTGTACATATTTCAAACCACCGCTGAATTCCGATTCTGCTTATCACGGGGTTTCTGAAACTATCAAAAGTAAATGCACGGTGTCTTCTGAAATAAGGCAGTCAGGCAAATGTTTTAATCCGACGCAATATATTTTCGGTAAATTATATCCGGTATCAAATGAATTATAATCAATACTAGACTTTTTATCAGAATATTATTTTACTTGTATAACAATTCTCTTTTACAACCTGATATTTTCTCGAAGCAACTAAATATATAATCTATACGACGAATTATAAAAAGTGTAAACCAAAGTCACTCAACGCCGTGTATAGCACGATTCACGTTTTCGTATATCGTCTGGCAACTAAACATTCAAACGCAAGATAGATAGCTCATTTCATAAGAATTCACGTTATTAACGTGCGTGTATTTCTTTACTTAAAAACTCAGATATATTCAGATATAAATAGTGATACAATAACGATATTTCTCTATAGTTATTCTGTTCCACGTGTACTACCGTGTCCACATGTCTGTATCGTAACACCACTGTAGCACTTCTGTCACTCAAAACGCTACAAGACGAAGCTGTCAATGTGCTGATAAAATCGTATGTAAAGTTTCGATAATCGCATTTAACTATGAATGTCTAGACGTGTTGACTGTTCATCAAATTCTGAAATCCTGTAAAGGCACAAACGACCGCTCTCTGTGAAAGGCTAAGCTCGAATGAAAAAACGCCCTGTGTAATTCTATATATAAATTACAAGCAAATCTCGTGCAATACTTGCAAAACCGGTCGACTATAAATAACATTTATAAAATCTAGCGCACAGGTCTTTGATTCAAATCAATGCTTGAACAACTCACAGGCTAGCCTAATAAATTGGCTCCTATGCAGTTTTTTTTTATTCTGACGTTCTATGTAACTGCATATACGCCTAATTTCCTTTGCAAAAAACGCGACTGGAAAAAACGCTCGAACACCCATGTGATTTTCGAACGAAATTGAGCAGCTTATCAGACTTATGTGCGTAAACCATGACGATAATCTAACAAAATAATAAGTTATTTACCATTTACTTTCGGTTTTATTTTTTCCGAAGCATATTTTACATAATATATCGGTTTTTCGTAGATCGCTATACATGTGTATTGACAATATATTGACAAGTGCGCGTTTCTCCCAACGTTGCATGCGCATGCGCATAAGTACACATTTTCCACTGTGGACAACGTGTCACGAAACTGCGTTGTTTATAATGTACCTAGTATAAAGTTTTCAAGTCTTAGGTTAACAAAAGGTAATGGGCGAAGGGTGTCGGGATATTTATTATATATTACCCCTTCAGACATTCTCTTAAAAGAACAATTAAAAAAATCTCGCTTGTTTTATAGCCTGATCTGGGGGAAATAGCACCTAACTGTATGTCCATGACCTAACTTAAGCTTGTTTATTTTGTTTTGTTATGTTCATTTCATTTAGTGTGTAGGGGGTGGGTGAGTTTACGGGTGGATTCAGGGGGCGACCCACTAAACAATTTGTAAAATATGGAAATTTATATTAAACAAGAGCTGTAGGAGAACAGCGCAGCTCGACTATTCAGAGAATAATAAATGGTATAGCCAGTATATACTATCAGAAAACAAGGCTAAAACAATGTGAGGGGGGTGGGGGTGGGTATAGAAACTCGGGCCGATATAAAAATTATTGTTAGAATCTCATACAAATTATAGTAAAATTTGGGGCAGGGTGACATTTCATTTATTTTTATCAGTTTTAATCCAAAGTTGCTGTCATTTAAAAAAAAATGTGGTCGAAAGGCAACTCGGGGAGGGAGGGGATACCTGGCGATTTTTTATTGTGGCCTCATTTCAGGATGTTTTTTTTATATTGATATTTCGTCTGTGTATCTGAATTTAATCTAAATTGCTTTATATGTAAATGATTGCGTTCAAATTAAAATTTTAATATCCAATAATGGAAGATAAATGAAAACAATTTCCCTCCCCCTGTCCTCCATGTGAGGGGAGCCCATAAACCAATGGGGCTGGGTGCGGGGTGGGGGGGGGGGTGCAGGGCGGTGGCGCATAATAGATATAGTTGTATATCTGATTAAACAAAACAACACGGACATATGTAAAAAAAAAAAAAAAATCGGGTGGTGGTGGGATGGTTGTGGGGCGAAACATATTGATAAACTAATAAAACAAAACAACACAGATATATACAAAAAACAACAACATTCGGGTGGTAGTGATGATGGTGTGTTGGGATGGTTTGGGGTGGGGGTGTGGGGGTAACACAAATTGACCAAAACAACACAGAAATATGTAAAAAAGAAAAACGTTTCCAGTAGGGGTGGAGGTGGGGGAGGGGCGTAATGGGTGGGGTTGTGCAACAAAGCTTTATGTGTAAGAACTGACCAAAACAACACAGAAATATGTAAAAAAAATAATATATATATCGAGTTTCGAGTGGAAATATAACAGCACAGCCGTAACTCCGCCGTTACTGGTCCGATCTGGTTGGTTTTCGAACTTGGCCAGTAGAGATAATAAAATTTACCAAAACAATACAGAAATATAAAAACATATACAGTTTAGTCTTGAGTGGGGGCGTGTGTGTGGGGGGGGGGGGGGGTACGGGGCGGGGGCATAGCAATATATGTAAGAATTGACCAAAACAACAAAGAAATATGAAGAAAAAATAGAGATTCGAGTTGGTGGGGTTGGGGGAGGAAGATGGTGGGGACGGGCAACATAGCTATATGTGTAAAAAATTACCAAAACAATACAGAAATATGAAGAAGAAAAATTAGTTGAGAGTCGTGGGGAGGCGGGGTGCAAGGGCGTTTGTGCCGGGCGGGGACGGAGTAGGGGCGGGGTAACATAGATGTATGTGTAAGAATTGACCAAAACAAGACAGAAATATGTTAAAAAAATAAATAAACAAATTGAGTTTCGAGTATTGGTGGGGGGAGGCGCTGGGGTGTTGGAAGGCGGGCGTGGGGGTGGGGGCAACATAGCTTCATTTGTAAGAATTGACCAAAACAACACAAAAATATGTAAAAAAAAAATTAAATGAGTGTCGAGTGGTGGGGGGGGGAGTGGGGGTGGGGGGGGGTGGGTCTGAGCAACATAGCTATATGTGTAAGAATTGACCAAAACAACAGAAGAATTGACCAAATCAACAGAAATATGTAAAAAAAAATGGAGGGGGAGAGGGCTGTGTATGGGGTGAGTGTGGTGGGGGGGGGGGGGGGGGGGGCGGGGAGGAGGGAGCCCATGCCCAAATATGGGTGAAGTACAAATACGATGCATAATGATATAAGATCCCAAACCAAAATTATAACTATATATACACCAGCTTACATGTTAACCTAGATCTGCCTTTATTGCACATTTTATGGGCCTTCACAATTTGGGTTCCATGGGAGCCCAGAATTTGCGGAAGGCAACATTACTTAAGCAACCCTTTACAACATACTATAAGGAAACCAAGTCCCAAATTTAGTTGAGCTAGGATGGGGCGTTGTGATTTATAAAAAGAAATCGTTGTGTGTTTGGTATAGCTGAACATTGGGATTTTGTGTTCGAGTCACTAGTATTCAAATCCCCCATCCACCCCCATTCACTCCCCACCCCCCCCCCCCCCCCCCCAGGGTTTATGAGATGACGAGTTGTCCGTTGCCCGTCGTCGTCCTTGTGAACACTCTTGCAACTTCATTATTATGATCTTTACCAAACTTCTAATTTTCATATATTTTATATACTCTTTATTACTGTAGAATAATAAACGAATAAAACAAGTAATGTTAACAATACTATAAATAATAAAACATAACAACAAATTTAAATCGGCATGAAATATGTGTAGTTTAAACACACTATGTACACAATGTTTTACGATTGTAGCAATAAACGGTTCTATTCTATTTTATCGACGGTGCATGGTGGGTTGCGTATGGTGATCTAATATGCGCATTGAACTCTGGGTAAGAATTTCAAACAAGATGGCGGTAAATTTGGATAATTCGGAAATGTGTCAATATATTCGTGATAAATTTGGATAATCTGAGATATTTCATCGTGGCAGGTAAATTTTGAAACACCAATGGACTCAAAAAAATATCTTCTTTCAACCTATGCATATATAATATACAAACAATGCTGTTTAAAAGCGTGAAACCTTCCCAACAGATTCCGTTGGGAAAGTCCAGTCGTAAAATGTGCAATAATCAATACACGTTGATGCTCGCCAATACGAACAATTTCAAAAGAGCATTAAACGTGTATTTTAACACACTACTCACAGGCAGTTGTTCATAAATCAAAATACAAACAAAGATAAATTATATTATTTAATGTAAATGAACAAAATGCAGAAAGGTCAGTGTCATTCATATTAACATGTTTTTGATAGGAACATACTGTCGTCTGTATATATAGGTGTGCGTGCGTACATGCGTACGTGTGTGTGTGTGTGTGTGTGTGTGTGTGTGTGTGTGTATGTGTGTGTGAGCGGAGATTAGTGGGGGACATTATAACATTTTGAAATCTGAATAACTGACATAATAAACCACTTTAATTTAAAACTGTGATGTTAATTAATTTAACGAAGAGCAAATGTAGGTCAAAAACAAATGATGTTGACCTGATTTTTGTTGAATTATAGAACACACAAATATGAGGTTGAAAGTTCTAAGTACTGTTTCTGGTGTCTCATAAATGTACTTAACCACAACAACTTGGATGTAAAATCGTAGAGGGTTTAATGACGGTTTTTTTGTTAATTCATTGATAGATACATATTTTTGTGGTCCGATGAATGTCAGTAAATACTGAAAAGGGGAAGGAATAAAAACAACCAAGAGAGATAAGTAGGAGACTCGGTTTTATTGAGTCTGTTCTAATATAAGATGCAACACCTCTCAGGCCCTAGCACCGGCTTAAGCAGTATTATATTATATATACATTTTCTCTCTATCTTCCTTTCTCTACACTATTGTAATAAAAGCCTGTGTGCAAGCCGATTTAGAGTCAAAACTATACTGTTTTAATAATATCGACGTAATAATTGAGATGTTTGATTCTACTTCAAGATTGTCGCGTGTCCCTTTAAATTTAATAAGTCCACGTCAGGTCAATGGGGAACATCATTCATTCCGGGTCGTTGAACATAATACGCTTTGTATATTAAGGTATCTTAAATCTTGTTAATATGTTGCATAACTGACATTATATAAACATGATCTGTATAAAACGGCTATCAATGACCTCTTTAATGCTCCTGGCCTGATAACAAAACAAATACAACATATTATTTATTTTTATACGCACCATTCTTTTTAACTTCCTTCTTTGGAACGAGCGTATTATATATTCGTGCTTAACATACTGACATAAATACATACGTAGATAATATAACAATAAACCAATACAGCGTACAGCTTAAAATGTTAAACATACAAATAACGGGTTTTTGAAATCGAAACTATTATAACATTATAACCAGAATATATAATAAAACTCATTTCATGAGGTATCTAACTCACAATTTTAAACATGTGTGTTTTTTAACCATTTTCAAATTCGTAGTCAACATTTATTTTTTAAATTTCTTGACAATCAATTGATAACAGCTGTCACTACCACCTTTATTGGTATAGCATAGAGACCATGTGCAGCACTATATGCCACCTATGAATAAAAGGACGATTATTTCTCTCAGATACAGGGTACCCCTTCAGTAGAACATATACGCAATACGTATATCTGTACTACCTGTATATTGTATAGGCATTAATAAAATGTGAGTGTACCAAGATCCCCTACTATACACGGGAACTGTCGGTTTGTGGATTTCTTCATTTGCACTGTTCAGTTGTATTGGGATGACAGTAGGATAAGAGTTATTTATGTGTGAGATGTCAGATGTCATGACTTTTTTTTTATCCTGGTAATGATGGTAATTGTTTTTCGTTTCGATGCATGTGTTTGGTTGACTGTGGTCCTTCAATGCTATATTTCTTGTTCGTTTTTTATATGGTTTTTATATCTACTTTAGGTAACAATACAAAAATGTCTAAGTTAATTAATTTATAATGTTGGTAAATATTATAGTCAGGGTCGACTTTACTTCTCGGAATATTTCCCATTCCTAAACAATGCATAGTGTGACACTTAATGCCAAAAGGTCTTTTTTTGTCATTTAAACAGAAACTTCCGAAAACAATCACGACTTTTGCAATGCAAATTGAGATCACTAAACTACATGAAAGCACTTATTATATTAACTGGTTTAATTAATACTGTAATATTACTACATCTTTACCAATAACATATCAACATATGAGGTTGCATCTAATTTATGAGGTCAGGCAAACAATTCATGAAACGATCTGGCAACTGATTCACATCTCAGTACAGGCTTTTTTTACGTAGTCACCCTGTTTAATTATTTAATTATTAAGATTGAGTGCACATTGTTACATCAGTATAATAATGCATAATTATACTAATGATATACTAGTTAACAGAAACTACGCGCCTGTGCTTTACAGATAGGGAACATTACAGTGAATCAAATTAATAAGGTTATGTGTTTAAGAGATTTTTTTGTATAAACATAGGGTCAGTGAACTATAAGAACAATGTGATAAGTACAAATATGGGCATAAATATGACACGTAACACTGTCTCTTTCTGTTTAGGGGTACATTAGAGTAAGTACTTTAATGATTATATAACAATTGTAACAACACATCTTATCACAAACAAATAAAAAAATAGATATAAAAGTCGAACTGAAAATATAGAATTCAAGGACCACATTCAACCACAAACACGCACAGAAATAAACAACAGCTACACCGATCCGTTAATAAAATATTACCGATACAAAAGGCCTACTTACGTCAGTTATCGACCTGGGTTAAATTATGTGTACACTTAACTGATTTTCCGAGAAGAGAAAGAAGAACAATTAGTTCCCCAAAAATCAATGCCGTTTTCTGAAAATAAACTTCCGTATTCAAGTTTAATCGGTTTTGTAATCGGTTATATTAAATAACAAGAGTCAATCATATATATAGTACTGTATATATAACACAGCCAACAAGAAGATGCATACTTTGTTCATTTCTGGGATTATTTCTGGATACAACAATGTGCTTTGTCGGTAATTCCTCGCCCATTTCAGTAATCTATAACTAAAGATCGAAAGCGTTACGGTGCTGCACGAAACAATCCATGTGTTTTGGTTGTGCCTATAGGTAATTTTACTTGAAGGGATAATTTCCGTAAGTATAGCATATATTGAGTAAGCAAATAACTGTTTGAGTTTTATTCAGTGAAATGTATGTATGAAAACATGAGCCTAGATCCAAATAAATATGTAGTAATACATTCTTGAATTCGAAAAAGGTTATATTTATTGTTGGGAACATGACTTGGACCACAATATCTACATTTCTATTGCACACATGACATTTATTAGCGCATTCGCTTTTCATCATAATATGTATTTCATCAGGTAAATGTACCATGTAGCCCAATTAGTAACGCGCTCAGTGTTCTTCTATTATTACCAGGGAGTGTAATATTAATGTGGTCTAAGAGTTCAACAACATAGGGCGTTGCGTTATTTTGGTATCTACTGAAATCCGTGAAAATATCTTGTTTTCTGATCAGTAAATATTCGATAAAGGTAGTTGTTGTATGTTTGTCAACGTAACTGAAATACTAATGATGGGAAAAGTAGTAGTGTTCAAAGTAGTTATGTAAATTGTCTAATAGTATGTGTATTGCAGTTTTCAGCAAAGTCTTCAGAAATAACTTTGTAATATAACGTTTAACAAATTAATAATAATTAAAGACATGAAAACTTGGTTTATCCAGTGTTAGGAAATTTTGATATCATGGGTGATACAGACGTTGAGCTCCCCCTCCCCCCACACACACCCACGCATAGGCCTCCTCCCCCTCCTCCGACCCACAAAAATGTCCCCCGTGTAAATCTCAGCATTCGAAAAATAGTTCCTGATTATGCAAATAACTTCTTTTGGTTGAGATCTCCCTGCTAGATTGGACATTGTAATATTCAAACTATTGTGATGACCAACATATACATTAGAACCCCTATTTGTGCAGTCTGCCTCTCCACATGGGCAACATTTCTGGTTGTTCATAATATTAACGAATTTGTATAACACAGGAAGGTAAATAGATATACACACTGGGACGATACAATAGGGGCTAAGGCCCTGGAACGATCACTTATCCTACTCTAATCCCAATAAAACCGGACAGTGTAAGCCATGAACTATTTTCTAATCAATAAGGCAGCATTAATAGGCAATATAAGTAAAACACAAAGATGCTCGTGTATATATTATACAAAAAACAAACAATAGCCTAGAAAGCCACAAAGAAGGTACTCAATGACTTGGCAGAAGCCAGAGCCTGTCCGGTCATCGCACAATTAAAGAGGAAGGCATAGTGGCGAGCAGTAAATGGGTCCACCACCAAGCATGCACTGCGTTGCTAAATGATAGGGTCATAACCTCTTTTGGTAAACCGTTTAACACGTTTAACAAAGATAGTATGACAATTATCATGACCAAGGATCTTACGAAGTTTGTAAATCACGTCACCATAGAAGTCAGGTTGTGATAGTCCTTGTCGCAGAAGATTTTTTAATTAATATTATATTTGGAAAGAAGATCAGGGTTTCGATAATACAATTTTGCAAAGGTTTTACGCAGTTTATGATAACGGTAGTCCTGATGGAGTAGCTTTTTAGTCATGCAAATATTACGAATATTAATGTCCTCAACTCCAGTACAAGCTCTATAAAAACGAGTAAGTTGAGACACATAGACCCCATAAGAAGTTACTCGGGGAACATCCCCATCTAAATGGGGATAATTAACAATATCAAAATTATAATCATCTCTTTTGTCATACATTTTCCTAATTATTTCACCATTTTCAATGGAGAGATGAAATCGAGAAAAAAAACGTTAATATCAAACATATTAGCTGTGTTAAATTGAAGTTCTTTAGGGTATATATTAATAACCATAGTAGAAAAGAATTGGTTGTTGAATATATTGCAGAAAAGTCATAAGTAATTATAGATGAAGCTTGACGTGTATTGCAAATTTTATCAAAAACGTCGCCTGAATTTGTAATATACCAAAATAAATTAATTCCAGAGCTTTCGTTAGCGTTAGCACAATATTGTTTAACGTGATCTTTAACAACAGTAAGACAATATGTTAAAAGTTTGGAGATATTTGTAGTGATACAAGAACTAGAATTGGAAATAAAACGTTTATTTTATGTTTTTTTGTGTAATTTGGGAATCCAGTACATCGTTGGATGTCTGTTTTGCTTTTAGTCTATTCCAGTCTTGAAAATAGTACACTGAGTTATATGCGTCGAAACAACATTATCTGCAATAGATTGTTCTGGAGTATACGAATTAGTACTCCCGAATTAAATCAAGCCCTATGTTTTTATTAATACTGGTGTATCAGCCTCACAAGTTTGGCTAGACATTAGCCTAAGCCATCACTTAGATAACTATAAGGTTCGAACGTATATACGTTAAATCACTCTTAACAATTGTAATCAATATACAACGGTTCATCTATCAACCTCAAACTTTGAGCTGTATCTCTTCTGTTGAACTGCAGTATGTTCAACTATATTCACTGACTCCACAATACTCTGTCTTGTAGCTCATCCCTTCATCTTTCAAGCAAGAAATAACACTATGTGAACATTCTCCCTCTGTATTAAACCTGCTGCGAATATCAAAACAACCCTATATGCTGGTAGAATTCTACTGAACAAATTGCCATCCAACCGGTGCAAGTAAGCTCTTAGGATTTCCAGGCAAAGACACAGAGCAAAATACCAACGATCTTTTATTAGAATTCTCAGGTTTATATATGAACCAGTTTTCGCGATATGCGATTCAAAGTGGCGTGGAGACGTGCAGACCACAGCCATTAGCACCTTTGTTTGCCTTAGTTTATATTCACAGTCTTAATAACTTTCAAACTGTCTCTTAAATTTGCACAATACAATAATAGATTATTCTTACTATTAATTCGAGCATGCATCATTTCAACATCTGAATTATTATATCTTACTCAACCTCTTCTTTACTACATGTAAATGCATGACTATAAACATTATATACCCAGGACATATACATACATATGTTTAACAGCGTAGTACGTCAAATTCAACAATTTTAACCCATTAAAGGGTCATTAACTATGTGGGTAAAATGATGGAATTTGACAGGTTATCAAAACCTATCGATATTTTCTTTAAAAAAATTCCGTGAATTGATATTCTCCGACGAAGTTTTAATTGTCTTCAGGGTAGAAGCGTAGACGGAAAGCAAATACAGACAATTTAAACTTTTAAAGAATGTGAATGTTTCTATTACAAATTTCATGGTAAATTGTAACGGACGAACAAATGGACGGACATCGCCAATATCATTACACATAAATATGTTTTATTTTTTATGGTGGGAGAGGGGCCCGGGGGTTTCCATGCATGTCTTGATAGGTTAAGTGTTTGTGTATTTGTGTCAATTAATTATAAAATCCATGCAAACATAAAAGTTATGAAGAGAGAACACAAACTACCTTATCAAAAGCACATATAAGAAGTATATGACCTTTATGACCTTGACCTTGACGATACGGATCCGGGTTTGGGGTTCTGCACCTCAATGAGTTCATTTCAAAATCCCTCCATGTATGGAAAGGTTATGGTGCGGACACGAAATGAATCTTACTATATGCAGCTGCGAAGTGTATGATCTTTATGATGACATGTATGACATTGACCTTGATGAGATGAGTATATGTGACAATTTATTTCAAATTCCGTCCATGCATGCGAGAAATATGCATCGCATACGAAAACGGTAACGGATGAACAGAAGGACAATGTCTAAACTATATTTCTAATTAAGCCATTTAGCAGAACTTGTCTTTTAAGGAGAATAACTGCAATGTTACAGAAGTGATCTGGCTGGAAAATAAACTTGACTGAGATATTTTTTTCCCATTATTGTATCCTATTTGGTTAAATTTTGATTAGAATTACTGAAGTAATTGAGCAGACGTTGTCAATTTCAAAGGTTTTCGCTAATAAAGTGGAGATAACTCCAGGGTTACTGGTGCGATATGGCTGGTTATCACACGGCAGGTAACTTCTGGGTTACTGTTGCTATCTGTCTGGATATTAAATTTGACCGAGATATCTTGGCCATAAGCAATATGTCGACGTTTGGTAAAATTGCAAATGAATTACTAGAGAAATTTAGCGGAAAAGCGGCAATAAATCACAATCAACAATAAGTGTGGTGGGGGTGGGGGATAACTTTACGGTTACCGGTGCGATTTGGTTTATTTCTAAAGTAATTGAGCGACATTTCCGATTTCAAAAAAAATCGTCGATTAAGGGGCAATAACTCCAGCGGTACTAGTGCAATCTATCTGGTCCTTGAGATAGTTAGCCCGTAAGTATTGTACTTACAAGTTTGGTTAGATTTGGATTATAATAACTTTAGTTTTTTGAGCGTACTTTACAAAAAAAAGTTAATTGTGTTGACCCTTGACCTAATGGATAACCTTAGATGGCCTGAATGACAATGGCATCGGCCTTGCAGTGTTACGGAAACGCAAATAAGTATCAAGGTATCAGTTAAATACTCCTACTAAAAACATATGCTGATAGGCCGCCGACTAGTTTTTATCAACCTCATGGTTTTGGTTCACCATGGTTTTGGTTTAGGTAGCTTATATGTAAAGGAAGCTTGGGCTTCAAGTCGATATTACCAAAAATATGGAAATGGTTTCCACTCAATATTTTTTACTAGGAATGAGTGCGATGAAACTTGCTGCATTAGTAGCTTGTATTGCAAGGAGGTTTGGTATTGCATATGAGGTCAGTGGGATCAAGGTCATGTTCACTGCTACTAACAACTAAACTTGGTGTGTAGATAGGCAATATGGAAGGAAGCTTGGGATTGCACTTGAGGTCACTGGTCAAGGTCGCTGTTACTAAACATAGAACAGTGGTATCCGCTCCATAACATAAGTTAAGAACGAGATACTGGAAAGAAACTTGATGTTTAGCTTATATGAAAAGAAAGCTGGAATTGCATCTGAGGTTACTGGTGTCAAGGTCAAGGTCGTTGTTACTTAAGCTAGAAAAATGTTTTCCGCTCAATAACTTTAGTTACGAATGAGGTATGAGAACGAAAGTGCTGTGTATGTAGTTAATATTAGACGATATGGACAGGAAGTTTTGAATTTTGTTTGATGTCACATGGGTTAAGGTCAAGGTCACTGTTACTAAAAATCGGAAAATGGTTTTCGCTGAATAACTGTTGTTAGAAACGAGATACTGCGACGAATGTGCTGTGTATGTAGCTTATATATTGAAGTCACTGGGGTCAAGGTTAAATTTAGTTAAAAAACTAAACTTGTTGTGTAAATATCTGATATGGAAAGGAAGCCTGAGATTGCGTTTGAGGTCACTGGGGTTAAGCTCAAGGTCACTGTTACTAAAACTAAAAATGGGTTAGGCTTTATATTTTTCCTTAAAGTTGTTTTTTGTTTCTGTGTGTGTTCGTGGTTGACTGTCGTCCTTGAATGCTACTATTCCTGTTTGATTTTTATATCTTTTTATGGGCTATTAGTTATGAAAGAGACACTGCAATGATATATTTGCTGTGTAGGTAGCTGATATGGAAAGGAAGCTTGAGATTATACTTGAAGTAGCTTGTTCAAGGTCAACTCACTGTTACTAAAATAGCCAAATGGGAAATAACTTCAGTTAGGATTGAGATAGTGAAGCGAAACGTTGTGTAAAGGTAGGTTATATAGAAGGAAATTTGTAGAAAACTTATGAAAAACGTGGTTTAAATTTGTGGATTTTCCATGAAAAAAACTTTAAAGGGGTTAGGCCTTTAAACAAATTTTGCATTTGTTTATGTCAATATATTCTTTACTTACGACCAGAGTCCCTTTAAGAGCTCAAATAGCATTGACAAACATTAACACTATAAACTGTCAGAGCAAGTGGGACATTCCCATTCTCTTGTGTCGCGTGATCGTTACTGTGCTATTTTTACCTTGCTCACAATTAAGTACACTAGCACTGACTTGCAACCATGCAAATGACTGACAGGCGCTAATAACAAATACATACAAATACATGTACAGTAGAAGGATAAATATAAATTCAGATATAACTTATAACTATATTAACTTATATATTGTTATCTCTTGTCTGTTTATCACGTTTACGTCATTTGCACATGCGCAATTTCATGTAAATTTATCTTGAATTGAGAAGATTAATCATGTCCAGTGGGAGATAGTCGTAACCTGTTCAGTTTGTTGTAAAATATTTTATTATATTTAATATTTATTAAATGTGCGCATGGATCTTTACGACGGAAATATAACGTGTATACACTGTGGCAAGTAATAAGTATGTGTGTATTGATCGTTAAAATGTGTACTACTAGGTAACAGATATCTTACGTAATTATATATTATATATAATATGTCTTTTAAAATTGTAATTTGACTAATTGTGGGAGTTTAGGAGTTTGATTGTTGTTATTTTAAAAATAAATAACACGTGGATGTATGTTTCTTGAGGTACTTTCTCTAGTTCAATTTCATCTTCTCTTTGTTAATGTCATATTATACAATACATCCCATTGACATTCGATAGAACTTTCCTGGGGGAAAATGGAAACTGTTGAAAAATATTTCGATATTTATGTGTTTTGAAGTATAATATTTAAGTCAAGTGAAGGCCGCAGAAACCCAATTAATTAAATCAATATGTGGGTGTATTTCTCCCAATTTCAAATTCTGATTCTGTTCTGTTTTCGGAAAAGCACTTTCACTTTCAATTTCTGGAAACAAAATATTTAAAGCATGACTACGAGGCTCTGCCGAGTATCATACAGTGAAAGTCATAGCAGCAGCTTAACTGACCTTTCGTATCAAAAGTTAGCGTTATCTTGACAAAGAGATTTGCGTGAATGCTTTGTTTGTTTCAACTAACACGTGTTACTATAAATACATCGTTTGTTATTGACATGAAAGTCATTTCTTTATAATAACTTCTTTATATTTAATGTTGACGTGCCGAAAAACACCATTATTTATTCATTCATTTATTCGTTCGTTCCGTTCGTTCGTTCGCTCGTTCGTTCGTTCGTTATCGTTCGTTCGTTCGTTCGTTCATTCATTCATGCTTTGCATGGGGCCTTAATTATGACGACTGCGTTTTAAAAATATTCATTTGATTTGATTTGAATGGGGTTTTAAAACATGTATTACTGCATGTATTAAAGGCCCATCTGCCGTATAAAAACCACTAGATGGAGCTGGGGCAGGTTTTTCATATAAATTTATACAAGGTTAAATCAGAAGTAAACTGATATTAAACAATTGTATTGGTAAAAAAGAAATTTGTGAAAAAGTATTACTTATTCCTAGTTTCAATTTGTATTAAACTCAACTGACCGAAATTTGAAAATATATTGGAGGAGCCTGTGAGGTTATGGAGTGAAAAGTGTACACAAATATGTGTGGCAGTGTTTACAGCAAACGCCACTCACCAACATGGTTTATAGATAGGCAGTTTATTGTGTGTGAAACTATGTAGCAGTACTCTAGCTGAGATGAGACATTTGTATCTGTGACTAATCATTTGTTCCTGATAACAAATCATCTCTACCATTTTCACATCAGAATCCGAAACATCACTGTGCCCTTCTGTATTCCCCCATGAAAATTGGACATTCCCTCAGTCTCAGTGATGTATGCTCCTTAGTCATTGCCGGCTCCGGCTATATTTATCCCGGACTCAGAAAGCTGCTTTGGGTGTTGGACTGTGTATCAACGCCATTTTACTGTTCATAAAACAACTGTATTCTAGTAAGAATACCGGGACGCAGTCAAATTGGTATACAGGCATTTTATGGGCCTTCTACTACTTGAATTAGGTATCAATTGCAGGGATACAGTCTATAAATCTTTCTCAGTATACGAATACAGCTGGTTCCAAATCGTTATCGTCACTGATTATTGATTGATGTTAAACTTTATTAAAGGGACAAACGGCAATCTTGATTTTTTAAAAGCTTGCGACAACCCTTTAGTTTTTCTACATAATTTGCGTTTGTTCAATACTTAATATTAATTATAAGAATAATATAAAGAAAATTGTGTTTGAATATTACTAACTGCTTGTGTGTAAAGCTAGATAGGTATCTCTGTTTGTTGCTGTCTGATTTTAAAATAAGCAACACCTCTTCAATCATTAAACAGAGTTGATGAAACTTTACTGAAGCATATTCTAAAGAGTTTGCATAGGTCTGTTCTACTACTATTTATTCTCATGAACTACTAATCAGATTTCAATAATAACAAACATCTAAACCCTTTCCTCTGATGTAAATTTACATTGCTAAAAACTGAGATTACCTTCGCAGATGCTCCAATTGCTATTATATTATCATTAAGTTGTATTTTTGTTTATAAGCATGATAATTTACCAATTCTTCATATTCTAACCATGATCTTTTCCCCAATTCCTCACATTCTAATAATGAAACAACATTCTATTAAGTGATCCATTACACACACTATTTCAGATGTCTATCATATTCATAATATAACATTATACAACACAGATGCTAAAATGAAAAACATGTTCATTTTGTCTCATGATGACTAGTTTATCTAGTGCTCAAATCGTTATGATAAATGTGCTTTGATTGTTGACAAATACAAATAAAAACTAATAAAATAAAAATCTAACATTCCCCTTACTGTTTTTTTGTGATACTTTGTATCACTGTTTTCTTGTAAGTATAAGTTCCATATCTTATTATCTCCATCATTCCTAACACTAATTTGTACAGTTATGCTTTATGTTTTAAATGTTTTTTAATATTCCCCACATAATGTGATCTTTATAAAAGTCCAAATTATACAAGGTCTTGTGCACTGCAGTATACACTATGCTGTTTCTCCATACCAACTATAATTGGCAATTATTTTCATATAACACTGATCAATGATGTCATGAAATATTTACTAGCAGTGTGAACTTCTGTTTAGTCACCAGTTTACATTTACTTTGGCGCAAAAAGTTCATAGCAATAATTGTGTGTGATAGTGAAGTGGAAATTAGATGAATATAAAAGTAAATATATTGTAAAACATGGACAATACTGAAAAAAACTGTCACAGTTCCAATAAAAAATATATATTTTGGAATCATTAGATTAATAAACATAACTCCTAGTTGATTTGTAAATACATGTTTGTGTCGTCTGCGGAGAGAGTTGTTTATATGTGCTATTTTTAGAGTCATTCACTGTAACTGACTAACTGTATAGCTGGTGTAATTGATAAGACAAACCTCCAATCTAAAGCTGCGCATTTAAAGTTGATGTATTACGACCTCGTAATGTGGCACAGTAACCTGAGAATGGGAGCCCTTGAATGACTTCCGACTTCATTCCCCACGACTTTCATACTTTTTTTTAATTCCTTACTTTTAACTATGGGCCGTATCTTTCGTTCGACGGATCTGGAAGTAAACTGGACGGACCCAGAACGTTACAGATTTGCTAGGAAGAGTGAGTTCCTATTTAGCATTGCGCGGCTCTAAACAACGTACCATGTGATGATGAGCCGTTAAACAACATTCATTTGGATTAATTATTTTGTCACATCCTGTATTAAGTATCACGCCAAGACTCTGACATGGACGTTGCTTGGCATAGTCATGTACTACCGGGAGCAATTTGGAAACATAACACTAAAGAAAAAGAAAACTCTCACAAAGTTGAAAATGCCATTACAGTCAGAGGGGCAATGGATTGAAGTAATACATTTACCACGTTTTACGCAAATAAAATGCCTATGTTCCTGACAAATATCGCACAATTTGAGTCCAATGATGAAAAAATAAGTTGGACATTTTGGATATTCCTTTTTCACATAATGTTGATCTGATAATTGTAAATGTACTTTTAAAATATATCCTTAAGTTTATAATTCATATTACATGTAGTTTAATATAGAATAAATACGTTTTGTTTCGGAAATGCATTCTGCTTAAAATCACTATTGTGCTTACAGTTGGAAGTCATTATCATACTCTTTTTTACTCAACCTACTATTGGAATATTTTGTATGCATTTAGTTGAGTCAATATAATTTTTTACACTAAATGTATAATATTGTAAGAATCAGTAATTAACAACTTTTCTACGATGATTTAAATATTATATTATGAATAAGGGATTGTTTTGCCGTTGCTTACATTCTACATTTATTAGTCCAGCAAGCATGACAAGTAGTTTTCTTAAAATAATTTCAGCATCAATATTCTTTAAATGTTCTGATCTATACATATATTGCACAAAAGACACAAACAGCCCAATGGATTCTAGATAAGGGAAGGTTGAGTGTTAGTGCTTTTTATAACATGGGTCCACTTTAGGTGTATGCGTTATTTCAATACTTAATATGAATAAGACAATTCGATTATGTATTACACGTAACGAAGTAAGTAACAGTTAACACAGTCATTTGAAATTTATCTTATAATACTTATAACAATTTTATGCATTGTGTAGCGTAGTGGTGTCTGCTAATTATTACACCGCGTTGCGTACTTTAAAGAATAATGATTCTTCCATTTTAATAACAGTTTGAATAAGCGTATTTACAAAATGGCTTAAAACAGTCTGACACACTCAGATCCCCTACTCCTGATTGATCTACTCTCCACTGATCTGATCTACTGATCTACTCTGGTCTATGCTATCTTACTATTTATACAAAATCCGTGACATTTCTGAATTATAAACCACGAGAATATGTGGCTGTTGCTTCTACCAATTGTCTATCATGTTACTTATTAAAGAATAGTATTTTAATTCCCCAAGCCAAATATACCAAATATTATGTATAATATACCCAACTTATTGCAACATTTTAATTTAATTTACTAATAATCAGTGCGTTGCTGATGTAAGTTTAACATGTGCATGGGAAAATGCGCCACATCTACATTATGTCGAAATGTCAATGATGTTATTCATTGTTCAGTGCATTTAACGAAGCACGTACAACTATTTATACTTTTTATTTTTTCATTTAATATTTTATTTTCATCAAATATTTACAATGACAGGTATAAATATTATACAGTATGTAATAATACAAACAACTTTCAGTGGTATTAGGTGATAATATTATAAATATTTTAATTTGGAGTTGTTATATTACATGTAGTCACTATACAGTTCTGCATAATTATCTGATTAGAACTATTAAATATAAATTAGAAGAAGTATGTAGAAAAAGGTTAAAAAAAAAGGAAAGTTGAAAAATAGGACATAGAAAAGATTGATGATGAGCTCCCTTTTCAACTATCAGCAACATGTCCAGAATACCGTTACAGCCTACAAATAACAGGAAATTGCACTAAAAAAGTTTTTAAAAAAAGATCAGCACTCTTTAATACAGAACTATTGTCGACTGCACCAGGCGAGCACATCCGGCTGATTTAGTGTAATTAAACCTCGAAGAACAAATAAGAGCGCACGGTTCGTTTGCAAATAATAGCACCCAAGTCAACTTTTTTTATCCAAATAAATCGGAAAGCCGTATATGTATTAATTTACCTGTAACAAGGCTTAATAATAATTTGATTTCAGGCTTATATACCGACATTTTAGATGTTCGTCTAACTGAAACTGCTTCAACCGTGACTCATACATATTTACTAGTTAGTACATTTAAATTATAGACTGTATGTTTAAATCTGTACTGTTGTTTTAACATACTTAATAGGAAGTTTATTGATGGAAACGAAAGTAAAAGCTAAGGAGATTCTTGATATGCAAATTAATTATATATTCAGTTAGGTTTAACCAACGACTCCACCTTTATATAGAGAGATATTAGTAAGGTAGATATGTAATTCGAACAGGCAGTGTAGCATTCATAGAACGAAGCCAACCAAAACAACAACAATTACATGGATATATACGCATTTATAAGCAACGTACATTGCATATATCACTATAAACCTAACATAACGCCATCTGTAATTAAATATGGTGTTGAATGAAAATATAAAGGTTATAATTTAACACAAAATACGTATTCTGTTAGCGGTAGTTGTACTAGCATTCGCAGTAAAATGTACAGATATACACTGTAATTATATTTTACTATCAATTTGTTTTAGGAAAAGTGACAACACCACAATATGCTCCTTGATTAAACAGAACATTCCCAGAACATATATTGAAAAAGGTCGCCTAAAATTATGGCAAGTATACCCAATGTCAACACCAGTTACCATGAAGTATATATTTGTATATTTAATTATTTGACTACATAAGCTTGGTAATTTTTTAAAGTTTGGGGTCTAACTTCATACATTCACGAACAACAGCTAATCCGTTTGACTAAAGTATACTTTCCATTAATAACACACCTATTTGTTTAGCATATTTGCTTTATGTCATGCTCCATCTTTTTTATATTGTCTATCAGTATTATTACATTTTTTTTATAAAAAAAGAAGATTGTTAATAAATATTGTAGTCTGTGAATAAATGCACATTTCACATAAAATACGATGAGGTTAACACAATATATTTAATACATTACAGAGTCATTTATTAGTAGCCGCTATAGACTTTGGAACAACATATTCAGGATGGGCATTCTCGTTTTTGCACGAATTTCAAACAGATCCGTTAATTGTATCGGCGAGACAATGGTCGGGATTGCAAGCGCTTTCAATGAAAGGTAATATAAATTGTGTTTGTTTGTATGGTGTTTTACGTCATTTTCAACACATGCAAGGTTATATATGACGGTCGATTTTTTGTGGTGGAGGCAGACCACCCATTATTCCTGAGTAGAACCAGTACTGTACACCTCCAGCAATCCGTAAGAATCGACATTTACTCTTTTACAAGTTGAATTTAAACACTTTCTATTAATGCATTTTCTTATATAAACAACGATGAAGCCAAGTGAAATGAGGAGAATCAATACGAAAATAGCCATATATATAAACAAATCTAGAATTATAATAATAATAATAATAAATTTATTTATCGAGAAAAACATATTCGGCTGACAGCCAGTGTGATATGATCCCCAAACAAAATATTTACGGTATGTACATCCTTGAAACAATTTAGTATATTTAATAAATGATGTTAAGGAAAATGTAAAATCATTTAAGATATATATCAATAATATATAAAGATTATACACGCTTAATTGGTTATAAATATGAGCTTCAACATATGATTAATATTAGGTTGTATTATAATAAAAGCATTGAACAACACAACAACTGTGGTGGTGCATTTTGAAATGAGCAGTATACTAAGTAAACAGTCTCAAGGACAATTCTTATTGTCTGCAAAATAAGGTTTCATAAAATCCATTGAGTTTTATAAAATAAAAAAAACCACCATAAAATGTTTGATATTTTTGTATGCATGTCTATCAATTATTCCACTTCAGTTAAAATCCTCGACACAATTCCCAATCATCCTGATTTTGTTGTTTTTGTAGTAACCCTAAACACATTTGAAACCACAAATACTCCCTGATTAGACTACAAACAAGTTATTCTAATACCACGAGAAAATATAAGTTTAAACGACAATTTCATGAGATGGTTTTATAGTTCACACTTAATTGATGCGGTGAGGATAAACATAAGTTGCGCCGTGGGTGTGTGTGTGTGTGTATACGGTAAAGAATAGTATGCATCTTACAAGACCCTGTCTGGAGCACTGGATCACGAGGATTCTGGAAAGATAAGTATTCAAAAAATTAAATGTGAGACAAATTATCAACCAAACAGTTCTTAAACTAAAAAATATCGAGCGTTTTCGGCTTTAATCGCCTTTTTCAGGATACATACATAAAGTTACAAAAACAAACACATACATTTCGGAAAACAATGTTTAAAAGCAAAAAACATAAACCAATTAATACTATAAACGTGCACGTTATGCGCCCATGCAAGTAATGGTATAACACAGTTTAAGGTGGTAACAATTTATATGCATGACACAAACGTTGCTATACGTTTACAAACTAGTTTGTTCACCTAGAAAATAAACTAATTCCGAAGTCACACTAGCGTGAACATATTTGTCTGGGAATATACGCACGGTCAGGCAGTCAACAGGTCAGACTGCTATTATTCGGAATTACTTTTAATTTACTTTGGAATTAGTTTAGTTTCTATAAATATAAATATTTTCTATTAGTATATATATATATATGTGGAGAACATTTGTACCAACCTTTTGTCTGAAATAACATTTTCTCCACATAGAATATTTATATATATTTACAATTTGAAAGTGGAGTGTTTTTTTCTAATTTAGCAAAAATGAGATACATGTATATGGTCCTATAGAAACCACAGCGTCCGAATGTAATGGCATCGTAGGTCCACACTGTACTACACACAAGGAGCAAGATTTAATTAATTATACAATGAAACAGACAAAATACAACAGAAAGTGATGTGAGAACAATATAGGATACGACCAGAAAACCCGAGGGACGAAAGCTCATGCACCTACCTCCCTTTGTAGGGCTTTCTTAGAAAAGAGTCAATAGCATATTTACTAGTCTAATATTCTAGATACATGTGTATTCTAATAAGTATAGTCTAATTCCAACATTGATCTTTTACCATTACACATAATATACATTGTTTCGAGATTGATATTCCTTAACTCCACCAATGGTGCCACTGGTGACGTTAACTGGGCGGTCCCATGTATCGGGCCCTTAAGGTCCCGTGTATGCAACGGGCCCTTAAAGGGAGTACATCAGGCTTTGAGGCCTAATTTGGTTAAATAACATAAACAAGTATGTTATGACAAATTTAAAGCGTAAAACATGTAAAATGGTTCATAGATATATATGGAACAGTAACAGTTTCCTATAATACAGCGCAATAATTAACAATTGTAATTTACATCAAGTCTTAAAAGTCCATAGAGAAACCCCGAGTTACAAAGAGCAGTCACGCGGAGCAAATCGACGATATCTACACATGATGCTCGCTTTGTAATACATTGCGATTTATTTTACTGCCAAGTTTAAAATAGCTATCCCTGGCGCGTCACCATAGTTACGACATACCTTTTTTAGGTCGTTTATTTTATAAGTTCAGCGTAATTTATTTTGATATTTTATGGCTCATTTAATTTATTTTTATCAATTAATTAAATACATAAATAATGTATTTAAACAATTTTAAAAATAATATCAATACGGATGTACTTCCTGTAATTCCGAGCACGTTGAATGGATCCTGAATTCCCGTGTTTCCTTCGTATTATTCTAGGGCGGCCAGAAATAGCATGTACAATGTGCTTATGTGTTTATGCGTCTTTTTTCATTACTATTAAATTAAACCAATCAATGCAAAATTTTGTTGCATCAAAAATTAGAAAACATTATTTGTATCCAAAAATGTTTTAAGGTATTGCACAAACGTAAATTAAAACATACTGACCGTTGTATAGCAAACTATTGAGGCTAACTGAAGTTATGTGACATTTTTTGTAATGTTCTACTGTCCCTGCAACAAAGAACGCATTTTGGCTGTAAAATATTTCTCAACAGATTTTCAACTACAAATGCCAATTTGCCAACACGGATATGGAGAATATTGCAAATACTGCCCGAAAATAGAACAATGCGAGATCTTAGACATAACTGGTCAACATACTTTCCACACAGTAAAAACGGGGAACTGCCGGGATAAGAACATCATCTTTTCTATAAATTGTATAACATGTCACAACATGTTGCATAACGATGTCAAGTCCTCTTTTGAAAAAATACGTTGATAATGACTATATAGTTTTGACTGTGTTGTGATTCAAAATGTAAAAATGAGATATAGGGTCCTATAGAAACCACAGCGTCCGAACGCAATGGCATCTTAGGTCCGCACTGTACTGCAAACAAGGACTTGATAATACAATAAAAGTGACAAAAAACAACAGAAAGGGTGGTGAAGGCAGGGTTACCGTCTTGGAACGGTCAGTAGGCAATAAGGCCTACTGGTTAGCTTGAATCAATTTATATGCGCACAATCCTCGCTATTATCCTGTCTTCAGCGCCCAAATAGATAAGACAGTGTAAACAAAACTACATCCCATCAAACGGATTTCTCTAACAATAAAGTCCACATCCAGAGAAACTAACTAAAGAAACACATACAAAATAATAAGCATCTCATGATGTATCCAGAATCGTACAGAACAACATAGTAGTTGCAGCTAAAGAGAAAACCAATCTAGGGTACGACCAGAAAACCCGAGGGACGAAAGCTCATGCACCCGCCTCCTTTAGTTGGGGTTTCAGAAGGTACAATCATAGAGTCCCGAGAAGTAGTCCAGTCAACGCACAAGTGAAAAGTGACGCGTAATGACTGACTGAAGAGCGGTCAATCACTAAACATGCAGTGCGATGTAAAACCAAAGGGTTATATCCTTTTCTGACAAACTTCCTGATTAAATATGTAAAGCGGTCAGGTAACCCGTCAGACCCCTTTAACTTTCGAAGTTTATAGACCACATCTCCATAAAATGAGTGTTGTGATATGCCTAGTCGCAGAAGTGTTTTAAGGTTGGTATTGTACTTTTCCAGCAGGCCCTCGTTGTGGCGGTAGAATTTAGAGACAGATCTACGTAGTTTGTGAAAAAGAAAACCCTGCTGAAGAAGTTTACTTGTAATAACTTGATTTCAATCATTGAAGTCTATAACATCGTTACACGCTCTAGCAAATCGAATGGGCTGGGAGATATACACCCCGTATGAGGTAGCACGAGGTATGAAGTATGAATAGAACCATTTGAAATCGAGAGATAAAGATCGAGAAATGCTGCTATTGTATCCGAACTGTTGGCCTTATTCAACGTGAGCTCTGGTGGATAAATGTTAGTAACCATATGAGCAAAGAACGGAGTATTAATATTGAGTATGTCATCAAGATACCGGGAAGTATTATTAAAGGCATCAATAAGTTCACCCTAGCTAGCAGGTGACATACTCAACATAAAATCTCTTTCATAGCAGTACAAAAACAAATCTGCAACAAGTGGCGCACAGTTAGTACCCATAGGAATACCAACAACCTGGCGGTAAATAGTTTTACCGTATCTTATAAAGATGTTATCCAGAAGAAAAGATAACAAATGTAAAGATGTCGTGTTGTCTCATAAATCCTGCTTTGATAAAGATCTAAGGATAGAAGTATTGGGAACAATAGAGTGGTATTTTCTACATTGTGTTAATTAATTCCCTTAAATATATACTTGAGCTATATATATAGTTTGATGGTTTATTTATATACTGATATGAAGATATACTATAGGACAGAGGTCTCGGAACATATAATTCATTTAGTACACTGTACTTGCAATAATAAGAGCAAAACATTAGACCATTTGTTATGTTGTTCAAAACTAGTTCGGCAAATTAGACGGTATCTGTTGTTGATGTATGCAATATACTGACCTTAAAATAGCAACTATTATATATAATACACACTTTATATTTTAGCACCAACTTGTGCCTTAATTAAACCAGACGGGAAAACATTAGATTCATTTGGGTACGATGCTGAGAGCAAGTATGCCGAGCTGGTGGAAGACGATTGTCACAAAGAATGGTACTTCTTCAAGCGATTTAAAATGAAGCTTTTTGGTCAGATTGTAAGTCCTTTTAAATGTTAAACCGATTAACGTATTGCTTCTTATTTGACGATAGTACCGATACTATCACTACTAATAGGATTACTGATTTTGCTGCTATTGCTTAATTGGTGTTTTGAAATACGTAATAATTCTAATTCAACATAATCTAATCAGTAAATCAAAATTCGGATACAAATTGCCACACACATACACACGCATACACGCACACGCACACGCACACACACACACACACACACACACACATATCGGCTATAAAGAACACGTATCAGAATTAATATCCATTACTAAGTACGGTATATTGTTTAACTTCAATAAAACTTGACATTAAGAATATCTAGCATTTAAACATTTAAATATTTCTTGAAAGGCATGTGCAGTGTGGCGGCGGTAAAACGTCTCCGCGTGCTGGTAATCATAACTGTTATTCATTCGGATCTTTGGAAATCAATGAGCCCGATGTTACAGATATCGGTGGTACATTCGCAATACCTTTGTTTTCTTACATGAATTTCGAATAGGTAGTTCCACTACTCCAGCCTTTAAAGTTTCTGAGTATTGTTCACCCTTAGGATATGTTGCCTGCTTTTTCATTTAGTCGTTTGGCTGTTACCTGTGATACGCAGACTTCATAACATTTGCTCCCAGCTAAATTCAATTTGGTTTATTTCGCCACTGTTTTCTCGTATACGGCAACGCGTTTTGTTAGAAACTGGGACCATACGCAGCTGGCCATGGAATGGTTTGAAGATACCGCATTAAAAGTTCCAATTTATGTTCTATTGGCATTTTAAATATTGAGTTCTGCTCAACCCGGGTCTAGAGGGTGTGTTTGGTAGCAAGCACTTTTCACTTCCGTTCACGAACAGTCTCAATAAAACTGAGACGGCAATATTTTTTTGTATTTATTCTGCTCGACGATTTACAATTTTTTCCTTTCATTCTTGTTTGTTCAATTTATACTACCTGGTTAACTAAACGGTCCGAGGCTGAAGGTAAAGGTATGTCTTCTGGAGGCTGTTGTCTTTGCGAGTTCGGTATATGAGGTAAGCCTCAGAAACAACTAGAATCAAATTTAAATGAATGATTATGCCAGTGCATCCTATTAAGGGCATTTACACTCGGTGCTTGGACAACTAAGTCATTCACTACTATAATACCGAAGGAATGTATGCGCATTGTTTATTCTGGGAAGTAAGTAACAAACAACTAGCAGGTGTAGTGTCGATATATGCCACAAAGTGACTTTTTATTCACAAGAGTGTGAATGTGTTTAAAGTTGAAATAGTAGACATGTAATATTGCATGAAACAGTGTAATATTATGTAACACATACTAATTTCCGTTAATTACATAATGAAACTGATATAGAATAAAGCACTATAAAAATAGATGTACTAAATAGTATTATGCGATATTACGTAATCTAAGTTGTTACACGATTTGTAGTTAATTGGAAATAACTGTTTTTATATTAAAAACATTAATGGTGTTTATATAATCTTTAATTAGCTATGGCGATTTACGCCTATTCATAGAGCTTAGACGTAGAATAACGGCAATACGAGCGCTATGGTATAGAAGAATGATTATGCCAGTGCATCCTATTAAGGGAATTTACACTCGGTGCTTGGACAACTAAGTCATTCACTACTATAATACCGAAGGAATGTATGCGCATTGTTTATTCTGGGAAGTAAGTAACAAACAACTAGCAGGTGTAGTGTCGATATATGCCACAAAGTGACTTTTTATTCACAAGAGTGTGAATGTGTTTAAAGTTGAAATAGTAGACATGTAATATTGCATGAAACAGTGTAATATTATGTAACACATACTAATTTCCGTTAATTACATAATGAAACTGATATAGAATAAAGCACTATAAAATAGATGTACTAAATAGTATTATGCGATATTACGTAATCTAAGTTGTTACACGATTTGTAGTTAATTGGAAATAACTGTTTTTATATTAAAAACATTAATGGTGTTTATATAATCTTTAATTAGCTATGGCGATTTACGCCTATTCATAGAGCTTAGACGTAGAATAACGGCAATACGAGCGCTATGGTATAGTGTGCATTTACATATTTGTTGTAGGGTGGTTGGTTGGGGTTTGTGGCGGTTTTACAATTTTCCACTCCGACTGGCTGTTGTGAAGACGGCCCTCGGTGCGTATGTGTATTGAGAATAATTGAGCGGTGTACACTAGGGCTTTTGACGCCTCTATTTATGACACATTGCTGTACAGTAATAGGGCACCTGAAACCCTTAATTATGACAAATTGCTGCACTATAATAAGGCACTGAACGCCTCTATTTATGACAAATTGCTGCACTATAATAAGGCCGTAACGCCTCTATTTATTATAAATTGCTGTACGGTAACAGGGCACTTAACGCCTCTATTTATGACAAATTGCTGTACGGTAATAGGGCACTTGAAGCCCTTATTTATGAAAAATTGCTGCACTATAATAAGGCACTGAACTCCTCTATTAATGACAAATTGCTGCACTATAATAAGGCCGTAACGCCTCTATCTATTACAAATTGCTGTACGGTAACAGGGCACTAACGCCTCTATTTATGACAAATTGCTGTACGGTAATAGGGCACTTAACGCCTCTATTTATGGCAAATTGCTGTACAGTAATAGGGCACTCAGAGCCTCTGTTTATGACAAATTGCTGAACTATAATAGGGCACTTAACGCCTTTATTTATGACAAAATGCTGTACAGTAATAGGCCACTTAACGCCTCTATTTATGACAAATTGCTGTACAGTAATAGGGCACTTAACGCCTCTATTTTTGACAAATTGCTGAACTATAATAGGGCACTTAACGCCTCTATTTATGACAAATTGCTGTACAGTAATAGGGCACTTAACGCCTCTGTTTTTGACAAACTGATGTACAGTAATAGGGCACTTAACTCCTCTATTTTTGACAAATTGCTGTACAGTAATAGGGCACTTAACGCCGCTATTTATAAAAATTGCTGTACAGTAAAGGGCACTTAACGCCTCTATTTATGACAAATTGCTGTACAGTAATAGGGCAATTGACGCCTCCATTTATGACAAATTGCTGTACAATAATAGGGCACTTGACGCCTCTATTTATGACAAATTGCTGCACTATAATAGGGCACTTAACGCCTCTTATTTATGACAAATTGCTGCACTATAATAGGGGACTTAACGCCTCTTTTTATGAACATTGCTGTACAGTATTAGGGCACTTAACGCCTCTATTTATGACAGGGATGCAAAACCTCTGAGCCCTTTGTCGACTGGAGACACAGTAAGAATTCAACAATCTAACACATTGTGGAAACCTGCTGTCGTAGTTAAATAGCATAATGAGCGATCCTACTCGGTTATGACGAAAAAAGATGATAATGCCATTTACCGTAGGAACAGAAGACGCCTTCTTAATAACGAAGGAAAATATCTCACGGTGTCAAAGTAAAGGTTCACTTTCCGCCAAAGTGCCGCAAAGAGAAAATGCCTCTTTAAATGCCACACATGTGTTAAAACAAACCACTTTCATAAATAAAAGTACTAATAAGCGCATCTCGCGATATGGCAGACGCATTTAAGCAAAGTTATTGTGTCTAACTAAACTGTCAAGTTAACCCCTTCCTGGTGAATGCTCATTAGCCCGGTGAAGGCGGCCACGTAAACGGTGTAATCATCATGGAACTATCATAAACTTGGAAACATGCTGGAATACATGCCCATTAATCAACCTCAGTGTGCCACCTGGAGATGTAAGATAATCAGCTATAAACTGACTCTCTGTAAAGTCAGATCTAAATGACGTTTTAATGGACCAAAGATCATCGTAGCCTGCGATACTGGAGATTAATCACCAGCTGCAAAACTGACCACGAACGAAGAATTTGAGTACGAACATTAATGTCAAGAAATCATTTATATCTATGAACTTGTTATACGCATTCTTATATTATGAAAGAACTTTTAACTTGAATTTAAAAAGGGAGTTGTTGTATTACCGTATGTCGTTTTATAACAGACACACTCTTACCACGCACTCCCTTCTGGAACACATAGTAATTACAGATTATTAGTTAGAACACGTTGTTCGTTCTTAGTTATTTATAGACCTACATTAACACCGTTAAGACTATAACATAACATAAACGCCTCTATTTAGACGTAGCTGCACTGTAATTGCAATAGGGCTCTAGACGCCTATAATAATAATAATAATAATAATAAAGACTTTATTTAACGAGAGAACTCATTTGAAACTAGTCAATCTACCATGAGGCCCTCAATAATACGATATATACAATATTTACTAGTAAAAATGCATTTAAAGTGGTATATTCAGTAAATGGAAATATTTTTAAATAGAACTGCAAGACTTATTTATGACGGAGCATTATTCGCCGCGTTGTAATATGGCACTCGACGCCTCTATTTATGACAAATTTCAGTACTGTTATAGGGCACTTGACGTCTCTTTTTATGACAGAGCATTAATTGACGCACTGTAATAGGGCATTTGACGCCTATATTTATGACAAATTGCTGCGCTGTAATAGGGCACTTGACGCCTCTATATTTTACAATAGTCTAGTCACTGCTCTACAATAAGGACTCTATGTACGCCTCTGTATATGAGTGGGAACTATATGCTGACTAAACATTACTCTGAAATAGGGCACTTCACGCCTCAATTTATGACACACAGGGGACTAAACACTGTTCTATAAAAACTTATATTCCAGGATTGTTTAATTTGAAATCCTGTCTCAGCCGATTATCTATGCCATCCTTCATGTAAACATAGAGACGCCTTGGGATCGTATGTCCCAATATCATGGCGTTCAATAGCATTTTAACAAAATACTAATATATTTGTAGTGAATAAGATATAGCGTGCACTTGCATAATATAGACTATTCCACAAAGCTATAATATCCCTTTAAACATTTTAGAATTTTCCACTCCGACTGGCTGTTGTAAAACACAGAGCCTGAATGGAATATGTTACAGATAACCCTGGTGATGATGGGGACCCGCCCCCGCTGTTTTAATAAGCCAATGGTATTCGTGCTGTTTTATAAACACTGAATCGCGTAATTGGTTTATAAACCGGGGTCAAGGCCGTACGTACAGAGGACAAACGCTTTGCATAAATATCCAATTACTTCGCAGTAAGATTATTTGTGCTTGTTTTATTCTGGCATATTTTTAAAAACTGTTAACTTTAATTTTAGCATGTTTAGTATACATGATAGTGGGAGAAAAAATAGAGCTGATGACATCATATCCTCTAGGAAATTTGAAAATGTGCTGCACATCAGCTCTTAATCGCCGATACTTAAGGGTAGGAATGCCCAAGGATCTTAATAGTGTACTGCAATCTAGATTACTTATTGAAGAACACATTTTAGTGGCCCTTCGTTTCAATAGGTTAATATCAATTTGATGTTTTTGAAGATATGGGGACAAAACTGTGCTAATGTATTCTAGATGAGGTCTTACTAATGCTTTAAACAATGACAAACAAGTGTTCCTTTCTAGATAGGTAAAGGCTCTCATTAGTATACTTCCATTTCTGTTTTAGAACTTATGTGCGAGTTATAACAAGTATAATATTCTAACACTGGACGAATTTCGACTTTGTGCCTGACCGTTCCAAGGCGATAGCCCTATTGTCAACATTTTTTTGTGATTGTGACGTCATATCCTTTATTCCTTATTAACATTGCCATTCTTGTTTATCGTTTTTGCGTTTTTTAGGGGTTTACTGTGTGTTTTCTTTATATCACACACCTTCTTAAATAATGCATCTTGACAAATAACTGTCGTCTAGTTGATTCAACTGTACTGACTCGTTTAAATAAAAATGTCTAAACCTCAATTGTCAACTGATTATCAAAAACTGTGTAGAAATTCAAAAACTGTGCTTTTATATGACAAAGGCAGGTAGTTGTAAACAATATAAAAAAAGTGTGATAATGGACCTTTGGAAACGGCCGAGCACGACATATACGAAATATTTCAGTCTCGGTTTGATTGAGACTGTTCGTGAGCGGTAGTGAAATATGCTAGCTACCGCTCATGCCCTCTAGCCCCGGGTTGAGCAGAACTCAATATTCATAAAATCAATAGTACGAAATGTTAACCATCCCGAAGATGGCATGCATATGGCGGTGGACATGGAGTATACAACTTCCCCATTTCGAACGGCGTATGGTCCCAGTATCTAATAAAATTAAATGCCCCGAAGAGCGAAAAAACATAATGGAATTTAGTTGGGAGCAGCGGTTATGAAGCCTGCGTATCACAAGTAACAGCCAAAATACTAAATTAAAAAGCATACAACATATCCTATGAGTGGTTAAACAATAACCAGAGCCTTTTATCGGCCGGAGTAGTGAACCACTGAATCAAAAATTAAGTAAGAAAACAAAATAATTTGAAAATGTAGCACAGATAATAAAATATAAATATCGGGCTCAGCGATCTCCAAAACGTGTAATGGGAATAACGGCTTACACGCGCAACGTTAATGTTTACAAATATACTCAAAAACAAGGCAAACCAAAAGTGATCAAATGTCAGACACTACACGATGTTTTGGAGTTAATCTGATTAATCCAATGAGAAACTATGTATCAACAACCTCACTCTCACACACACTCCCACGCCCGAGCAGCGGTTATGAGTTCCCCCCACCTACAGGAGTCCAAATGTGTATAGCTATGACGTGTATAAAAAAATCGACATTTTGATAGCTGTCTTTGGAAATGATATGCTATATATGCTACCACGTTTGTTCAGTTGTAGTCCCTGTGAACTATTGGCAAATTTGGATCTTTATGAATGTTTAACTTGTATACTATATCTGTTTTCAGAAATGATATGTGATTAAACTGTATTCGGATCAGCATTGATCATTATGTGTGCAGATGTAATATTATTATAGTGACTTCCTACTTTATGTTTACCAAAACATTATATTAACCAATAAAGTAAATATACTTAGAACGAAATCATCAGGCAAAATACGTCTCAGTATTCGTAAAGTATGTAATTTCGCCAACATTCATAATGCTTTATAAAGTAGAATGACAATAAGAATGCACTAATGTTATAATATTTAATGTGATGAAGTTTTAAGTTAAGGAAGTTATGTGGTTAAACTCCTATAGGCAATTATTGAAAGAAGATAGCTTGCGTTCTTGTCTAGTTGTTTCCGAAGTTACAAAGCGTGTTTTGACTATTTTAATAAAGTAGTTGGTTGATTTGCATGTGTCTGTATTTAACATCAATATCAGTACAAAATGTGTCGGTCCTTTGGAACCAACGAGCCCAATATAGGTGGCTTTGAAGTAGAATACCGCTTAAGCCGGTGCTAGGGGGCGTGAGAAGTGTTGCTTCTTTCATTACTTCTCATGAACAGCCTCAATAAAACCGAGTCTGCTGCTTTATTCTCTTAATTGTGTTCGTTGCTCTCGAAGGATCACCTTTATTAGTATTTATTCACTACATATAAAACAACTGATTTATAGTCTAATAAATGTAAGAAAAACTATTTTCTAAAATGAATACATGCAAATAAAATAATCAATACATTTAACTATAAATAGTGATGACTGAGTTTGTCTTAGAACTGTTTTTTGTATTACAGGGCATCAAGCGTGACATAGAAATAGAAGATGCCAGCGGGAAGAAATTTTCCGCTAAAAAAGTGTTCTCTTTGTGCATCGGTTATCTACGAAACGACTTGATGAGCGTGTCTAAACAACGCTTGGTAAATGGCGCAATAACCGTCCGGGACATTCAGTGGGTTCTCACAGTACCTGCAATCTGGAATGATGCCGCTAAACAGTTCATGAGAGAGGCAGCGGAGGCACCAGAGGTTAAAATCGGAAATTTTTTTATTTTCAGAACATGTATCGAACTTGTAATTATGCTTCCGCCAAAATTGATGCGAAATATACTGTTTTGGCCTTGTCGTCCGTCGTTTTTGCTCATATTCTCATAATTCTTTCACGAATTACTTTCATATTTTAATTGTTGATTACTAATGTCGTGCTTAAACATTCTCTAATATTTCTGATCACCTGCGACCACAAGGTCAGGGTCACACACTTGGAAGTTTTGCGTTTAGGTCGGCTTTTAGTAAAATGTGAAAGTTATATTTCTAGCCAAAGTTGTTAATACTCGTTTTAATCCTCATGTGCGTACTATAAGCAACCTCAATTACCAAAGATGAATTGTATTCATACACTAAATACAGTTGTGTACTTCTGTCATAGAGGCATACTTATTTTCACATATCAAATAGCATGGACTGTGTGCTGTTCAGTGGGGGTCATTAGTCGGATATCCGACACGTTTTGCCCTGGTATCCACCTAAAATGACAAAGTGTGTTGATTTTCTTTAATTTTTCTTTATTATTTCAATCACATTAAATGTCACATTAAATGTGTATGATTGTACAACAGAACACTCTAAAACATTATTGTCAATATTATTACTACATTCATAATGTTTTAAATGAGCAAACATGACTGTCTTTCTAACAAAATAATTTACTGCAAATACAGTGTATGTATAACATCTTTTCCTAAGATTGTAGAAGCGTTGACAGGTTATATAATAAAAACATAATACATTAGGTAAAAACTGTAAGTATGTAATATTTGTTTTACCATATTTATACTTACAAAAGAACCCGGGAATATATGCAAATTCCAGAAGAAATTCAGCTAAGTTTTACTTTTTTCAAAAACAAAAATTATATTACTTTTTGTTTGTAAATCGTATTACGACCATGAAAAACACTTTTATCAATTTGTAATTAATTAATAAATCGAATGTGCACAGTTACGCAATTATGATATTGTTTGCAAATAATAATATAACAAACTACTAAAGCAAGTCGATGTAGTATCAGTAGATATATAAATTGATGGATATCCCAGCACCTATTTTATTAGTGAACACAGTGAAAGTTTAAAGGCTGTACTAAAGCAGTGAAGCAGAATTAAATAAACATCAGTTATTGACTACATTCTACATATTGACCCTTACCCACCACACACGATGACCATCGGAGACTCATGCCAAAATGCATAATAGAGAGTATTGACATATGAGGCAACGATAATACATACAACATTTGACACTCCTACAGTTCAGCATGAAGGGGTAATTGTAATTTTTTGGTAAACATTTTTGTATGTTATACATTGTACATTTAATGCCCCACCACCCCACCCGTATATAAAATATACATTATAATGTTTTCACATTTGTATAATTCATGTTGAGCTATTTTCATTCCACATGTACAATAACTCTGATTTCATTTCGGCACTACCTTAGGTGAAGGAATGCATCACACAAAGGAATACAATACAATTTATTTTGTAACAACTTAAGCCTATTGCTGTTGAGGTGGTCATTCTTTACATGTTAAACAAAAGATAAAATCTTAAGGTACCGTCCGTGGGTACGTCCATTCGAGTGTCCGTCCGTCCCGAAAGTCCGTCAGAGTCTCAGTCCGTCCCGAAAAGTTCGTGTGTCTGTCTCCTCCCAACATTGTATTATCGGAATTATGGCCCCTTGTTATATACTATTTTGCAATAAGCATCATAAACATTCGATGATATGGTATATACTATTTTTCAATAAGGATCATACATATACGATGATATGGTATATATTATTTTGCAATAAGCATCGTACACATACGATTATATGTAATTTACTATTTTGCAATAAGCATCGTACACATACGATCATATGTTATATACCGTTTTGCAATCAGCATCATAAACATTCGATGATATGGTATATACTATTTTTCAATAAGGATCATACATATACGATGATATGGTATATATTATTTAGCAATAAGCATCGTACACATACGATTATATGTAATATACTATTTTGCAATAAGCATCGTGCACATACGATCATATGTTATATACTATTTTTCAATAAGGATAATACATATACGATGATATGGTATATATTATTTTGCAATAAGCATCGTACACATACGATTATATGTAATATACTATTTTGCAATAAGCATCATACACATACGATGACATGGTGTATAATATTTTGCAATAAGCATCGTAAATACACGATGATATGGCATATACTGTTTTGCAATAAGCATCTTACACATACGATGATATATTTTATACTATTTTGCAATAAGCATCGTACATATATGATGATATGTAATTACTATTTTGCAATAAGCATCGTACATATATGATGATATGTTAAATACTATTTAGCAATAAGCATCGTACATACACGATGATATGGCATATACTATTTTGCAATAAGCATCGTACATACACGATGATATGGCATATACTGTTTTGCAATAAGCATCGTTTATACACGATGATGAGGCAAATACTGTTTTGAAATAAGCATCGTACACATACGATGAGATGTGTTATATAATATTTTGCAATAAGCGTCGTACACATAACATGATATGGTATATACTATTTTGCAATAAACATCGTACACATACGATGACATCGTGTATAATATTTTGCAATAAGCATCGTACATATATGATGATATGTTAAATAATATTTTGCAATAAGCATCATACACATACGATGATATATTTTATACTATTTTGCAATAAGCATCGTACACATACGATGACATGGTGTATAATATTTTGCAATAAGCATCATACATATATAACATGATATGGTATATACTGTTTTGCAATACGCATCGTACACATATGATCATATGTTATATAATAATTTGCAATACGCATCATACATATATGATGATATGGTATATAATACTTTGCAATACGCATCATACACATACGATGATATATTACTAGTAGTAATTATTCATAGACTATTACTGGTAGTAACAATTCTCACGAAGTATTCAATTCGCGAACAACAACAAAAATAATACCACGTGTAAACTTCTATTTATTATTTCCGTACTTAGGCTGGCATACCGAAAGGAAAGCTGATTATAGCTCTTGAACCAGAAGCTGCATCCGTCTTCTGTCGACATCTTCCAGTAGATCAATTACTTGGAGATGGAAATAAAGTTGCGTCATTCAACGCAGAAACAAAATATATCGTTCTTGACGCTGGAGGTTTGTGGCAAAATATTTACTGTACTTTAAATTTATAGTTAACATTGTATGTTATGTCTTCAAATATAATCTTAATAATGGCTCAAACTAAATAAAGTGTCTCGTATTTCAATAAATACTGAAAAGGGGAATCCCTGGGAAGCAACAAACACAAACAAGAGATAAAAGTAGCCGACTCGGTTTTATTGAGTCTTTTCATGAGAGGTAATTTAAAGTGCAACAACTCTCACGTCTCACAGCATCGGCATAAGCAATAATCTACGTTAAAAGCCACAAAGATTGGGCTTGATGATCCTAAACGACTGGTATGTTATAAAACTACTGATTTGTAGTCGGGCGACATTTTACGGCCGACACACAGCAATAAACAAACGCTAGTGTGAATGTAAATAAATACATATTAAAGTTCAGCTTTAAACACCTCCCACGCCTCCTAGCACCGGCTTAAGCGATATTCTACTTTAAATGCACAAATTGGTTTGATGAACCCAAAATACCAGTAAGTAAGAACACTACTCATTTCTAGTCGGGGCGACTTTTTACGGTCGCTCCACAGCATTAAACAAACGCTAGTGTGAATGTCAATAAATACTGAAAAGAACACTACTGATTTTTATTCGGGGTTAGTTAAAGTTTGTGTTCTTTTTTTAATCAGTTTGTATTGCAAAGCGTATATAGCTCCACAGCATTAAACAAACGCTAGTGTGAATGTCAATAAGTACTGAAAATAACACTACTGATTTTTATTCGGGGTTAGTTAAAGTTTGTGTTCTTTTTTTAATCAGTTTGTATTGCAAAGCGTATGCTAATTTTGAATGTTAAGCCTCTCACGACATAATGTGAGTAGTATAGTAACTGGGCGTACCAGCAATATTTACTCTCGCAGGGGCTTAAAACCCAACCATTACAAATGTGTTAGCCTCGGCTCGTGACCCAAGCACACCATCGTTTAAAAAACTTGCAAAAAAAGATGATATGCTTGCTATTAAAGCCGTCGTTAACCAATTTTAAAATTGCATAAGTAAGCCCCTGCTCGGTGAAATCAACGCAGATACGGTCATTTACTATACTACTCACAAATCTGGTTTATCAATTTAATAAAAGTAATATTATAAACCATTAGTTATAAATAACTAATAACTAAAAAACACATTTGAAATCATCAAGCAAAGTCAGACGGAACCGGACACTAGTCTTCATCATCGCTGTACATATCATATTCTATCATGACTATTTTATTTTTCTACATTTTGCTACCTTGTATTTTAGTTCAAGAAGGTTTTCCCTGTTTTATCCAGCTTTCGTTGATAATAATCCCATTCAGTCAGCACTCTTTTTCACTCATTGAAGGCTTTTTTTGGTTTCCATAAGATCATCATGTATTCTACTTGATCCTGCTTGCTTTTCATTAATTTTTTTCTATATTTAATACACCTTGCACAACAAGTTAGAGAAACTACTTTGCGACGAATCAATTTTTTTTTGAGAACCTGCTTGATTAGTTCCGATTGGCCCGAGATGTGCCAGCGTATAACTGTTGGCCAATGAAAATTAAACGTCACCAGATTGACCTGTCAAAATGCGTGTCAATCATTTGTTATGTCCTTTTTGTTTCTGCACGGCACCGTGTAATTATTGTAGATTATATTAACTTCATTTCGTGACGCGTAGTGAGAAATGAAATATGGCTTTTTCGAAAACATTGGGTAGCGGAGTCAAAATAATTTTTAGTGTGGTTTGGTGTATACCAAAAGTTTTTGCAACATTAATTAAGGTACCCTGGGAAATGTATATTTCCATCACTTTCGGTCATATGTTTTATAATTAACTTTCGAAAATGGTCGCTGAGATACGCTCATTTATGCCATTTATTCAAGTCAGTGGCGTGCGGAATTCTATTTGATATCGCTGCCTACTTTACTTGTTACAAAATGGAGATTCTAAAATATTAAATAAGGGCTTAAAAAAAAATAATATATAGCATTATTATATATAATGGTAGAAAAAGTTATAGAAAAGATTTGATTTTTTTTTTTTTTTTTAAAAATATACTACGCCTTGCACAACAAGTTAGAGAATCCCCATAAATGGAACCAAACTATTAAAATCATCATTATAACCCTTCCACTTAAAGGGAATGTAGTGCCACAGCCAAACATCTTTATTATTGAGAGCTCTGAAATACTTGAATAAGGGTGAAAGAATGATCAAAATCGGATGATAAACAAAGAAGAAATGATCATTTGAAGTTTCTGTTAAAACGGATATGGAAGCGGCCATTTTGAGAGCTATGACATCACGGTTCTAAATGACCATATATGGAATATTTATAAATATGGTAATATGGAACTATGACGTCATAGTTCTAAAAATGGCGGCTCCCATAATTGTTTTAGAACAACCTTTAAATGGTCATATCTTTTTTGTTAATCATCCGATTTTGATAATTCTTTCACCTTTTTCCAAGTTTTTCAGAACTCTCAGTAATAAAGTTTGTTTGGCTGTGGCGCTACATTCCCTTTAACCAACGCTTGTGTTTTTTTTATAATCACGTCGCATTTCTTTTACAATTCTAAATACTTCTTGATCAGCTTTTATAATTTCTAATTTTTGATTGTTTTAGTCTTTTATTTTGTATGTTATAGGATTGGTATGTTGAATTTCATCAATAAAAAACATTTCATCCGTCCAATTTGGTGTATACCCTTTCTCAAAAGTTGTTCTATATGAACTGATTTTAACCTTGTCTCCTATCTTAAACTTAGGTAAACATTATTATTTTTCATCTTTCCATACAAGTTGAAATATACTTCTCCTCTATCATGTCTATTCTTCTCATCACTTGCTTCAGTCGGTGTCATTTTAATACTACGATGTTTTGTATTATTATACTTATCAACCACTGCCTGCAACACGTCTAAATATGTATTTGTATTGTGCTGTGAAATATTTCCACATCCTCTCTTTTAATGTTCGGTTGAACAGTTCAATTATAATAGCTTTTCCATAACTATATTTTATATTTCAATATTATTATCATCAAGAAATTGCTTAAATGTTTTGTTATAAAATTCTACACCCTGGTCAACCAATAGACATTTACATTGTCTCCCTGTACCTATAATCTTTTGGGAAGCTTTATTAAAATTAGTAATTTCTAAACCAGTTCAGGTGAACAAGTCTGAACAAAGTTTCTTTATTAAAACCTTTAAAGGGTCATAACTCCACCAAAATTCATTCAACCAGAGCACGGCGACGATAAGCACAACTATACCTGATACTGATCATCCCTAAAAAAAGTTGAAATCCGTGTATAGTTGTTATCCAGTCTTCTGCAAATGTAGTCAAATTGTATATGGGCACAATGTTTCAGCCAAGTTCGATAATCGGCCCATCGCCCCTTGGAAAAGTAAGAAATCACAATTTTAATGTCCGAAAGACAGTGTCCTATGGACACATATTTTGTTCTGCTTAAACTAAGTCTTGACCTTGACCTTCAAAGCGGGTTTAATGATTCGTTAGTATTGTAGTCAGCGTATGACAAAACTAGTCTAGCTACGCGCCTGGACTTACATGTCGTCAAAAGAGCTCAACTTTTCATTAGTAACAAACAATTCTGCATCACCACATTTATAGCTAACAGTAAACTGTGACCTTATCCAAACATCATGTTTATCATAATTGTGTCTCCTTTCATGAATTTATTTTTGTAATTTCTGTCCATCCTTCCGTCCATCTGTCATATTCCCCTTTTTACCTTAACTACTACAGTTTTAATATCCGCACCTTTTTCAAAAACGTCGGGGATAATGTTATCGCGTCCGTCCGTTTGTGTGCATGTGCATTATTGTCACTCCTGTCACACAGTTAGATGTATGAACTTTATTGGTATATAATTGGTGTATATGTGTCGATGTGCAAATGGGTATTACGAATTGTGTATCTCGCCTGGTTGCGGGGCTAGTGGTTTGAGATTTTACATTTTCACAATGTACATAATGCCAGTACTTAGATATTATCACCTTATTGTTGATGTCGGAGTATACTGACAATAGGTTATAGTATAATACAGTTGCACGTTATATTGTTTGTCGGAGGTATCTTACTGGTGTGACAAAAAGGATAAATGATCGACAACTGGCGTAATGTTAAATATTCTTTTATGCTTAACTGTAAAATTGTTTATATATTATTGTGCATTAAAGGTCAATACATATATATTGAGTTTTTCATGGTCTTGGTGGGGTAGACAGGGTCAATAATATTTTTTTTCCAAATAGAGTCCTGTTGCATATCAAATAGAATGCCACTGCAAGAGTGCGTGTTATCCTGCTTCTCTCTTTGCAACATTCACTGTATTAATCACTGTCTGAAGAGTGAATATATGCTTAACGTTTGTATATAGAAAAAATTCTTATGATATGGTTGGGGGGAAACTTTTTTCATTTTCCTTTTGTGTTGTTGGTTCTGTCTTTCCTGTCAATGCTGACACAGGCCTCCATCCTACATTTTTAATGTTTACACAAATACAAAACGATTATCAAGCTATTTTTAAATTATTTTATAAAACAAGGCATTTGCAAAAAAAAAGCTCTTACTAAAGCCACTATATCGTACTGAGCTCACAGACATAGTAACAAATTGTTATTACGCTGCCTTCAGGCAGTGCTATTTCTATTTGGTTATAATCAGTTATGTTCATGGGATTTTTTTCTATCTTTACACTGAAGAGTATTTCTTGATACGGTAATGTCGATAAATACAAATGTTTGATAGAGTACTTATCGTGAACCAGGTAACTCGTAATGATTATACCAAAGAAATGTACAATAAATATTTTATAATGTTTTATTGAATATTGTGTACTTAAATTCCCTAAGAAATATGATCACTCAGCCTCTTGCACTTTTACCGGATACCTAGCCTGGGTAGTTTTAGAAAATAAATAGTCAACCGTGACCAAGCACTTTGTGTACATTACAGTTTTGTTGGCAAGAAATGGTAAGATGTATTAATATATTAATACACTAGTTGTATCGGTAGTGACGTGTTGAAATATGGGTTAAAGCTACGGTGGCTACTATATTGAATTCAATGACGACCCCACTTTCGACCTGAAATTGTTTTTCGTAATAGATTGGTTCTCAAGCGAGGTAGCGCACTGCAAAATATAGCAGTGAACCAATTAATTATAATTAGAATGGCGATAAGAAAATAGTTTTTAAACATAATGATCTGAAATATTGTCATCATCGTTTTCATTAATGCTTTACAGAAACATTGCTCATACTTTTTAGCTTATAAAACATAACATAATTACGTTGACAAACATTACACAATTATTTACTCAATAAAAACAAGAATGTTTGACGGAATTCGATAACAGTACCAACAAAGTAGTACCGCTTCGTGGGGTTGAACTCATAGCCCACACTAACATTACTATCGGGTAATATATAGAAATCGTAATGTGCTAATTGATGTGAAATGAAGCAATAAATGTACATATTGCGGTCCGGATTCATGTAAAATCAATAAATAAAACCTTTTATTTTTCAAACTCGCAAATTCATTACTATATACTGCGTTTATGTTTATGTTTTCATTTATTCATTTCACTCAGTACAAAAACAGATCGTTATTTGGTTATACTCAATATCTGCTTGCGTACGGACAATATCCCTTTCAAATCATGTAATTTTCTGCGTTAGTAAGCTATGTTAGTGCTTTTACTGATTTTTGATGTATCCACATTTCATCACTTTCTTACATTGCATTGTTTTGTTACATGGTTTTGCTCATGCTTTTTTATTATTTGTAAGTGCGGTCAAACGTTGGGGACCGCCTTTATCCCAGATGGGTTTTTAGTTTGATATACATGATCTTGTTGCAGGAGTATGTCAATAAGCTTTGAGATGAGAAAGCATGCATTGATGATTATTACCATTGATTAATTATAAATGAGCAAATTTCAGAAAACTTCCTCCCTTCTGTTTCATTTTCATCGAAAGGATGTTTAAATAATGTTCTCACGTAAGTACTATTTTAACAGAAAATGTAGTGCTACAGCCGAACAATCCTTTTTAACTCGACTATTCGAAGAATAAGAGAGCTTATGTAATCACCACGGCGTCGGCGTTGGCGTTCTGGTTCCTGTAACCCATGGGCTCCCATGGAACCCAAATTATGATAGCCCATAGAATGTGTCCCATTTCACATCAAATTTTGCGTGTAAGCTGTGTTTACAAGTATATATCTCTTACATTTCTTAGCACAACCAAATTTGGCCATTAGCTTCCTTAAGGGTTTTGGTTCCTGTAACCCCTGGGCTCCCATGGAACTCAAATTCTGATAGCCCTTAAAATGTGTCTGTTTCACATCAAGTTTTGCGTGTAAGCTGTGTTTACAGGTCTATATCTCTTACATTTCTTTTCCTAGCTCAACTAAATTTGGGAATTGGTTTCCTTATAGTATGTTGTAAAGGGTTGGGTAAGTAATTGTGTCTTCTGCAAATTCTGGGCTCCCATGGAACCCAAATAGTGATGGCCCATATAATGTGCAATAAAGGCAGATCTAGGTTTGCATGTAAGCATGTATAGATCTATAACTTTGGTTTGGGATTTCTTACAGCATTATGCATCTTATTCATACTTCACCCATATTGGGGCATGGGCTCCTTCCTCCACCCGCCCCCACTCCCTCTATCCCCCCCACCCTCCAAAACTTTTTTTTACATATTTCTGTGTTGTTTTAGTCAAATTCCGACACATATATAGTGCCCCCCCCCCCACCACCACTCACCGCCACTCCCTCCCCACTCATTTGGAAATTGTTTTGTTTTGTTTTTGTTTTGTTTGTTTTTTACATATTTCTGTGTTGTTTTGGTCAATTCTTACACATAGCTATGTTGCCCCACAACCACCCCCACTCGAAACTGGAATATCTTTATTTCGTTTTTATTTTGTTAACATATTTCTTACAATTCTTACAAATAGCTATGTTGCCCCACCCCCCACCTCACCCCCCACCACACTCGAAACTGGAATATTTATGTTTTATTTTTTTTACATATTTCTGTGTTGTTTGGTCAATTTTTACATAGCTTCTTAAACATATATGTTACCTTCCCCCACCCCCGCCTCTCCCCAACCCCCAGTCAGAACTCGATTTTTTTCTGTTTTGTTTTTGTCAATTCTTACACAGAGCTAGGTATATTCCACCCCTCCCCCCCCCCCACCCACCCCCACACCCAACTCGAAACTTGAATATTTTTATTTTTATTTTGTTACATATTGCTGTGTTGTTTTGTTCAATTCTTACATAGCTTCTTACACATATATGCTGCCCACCCCCGCATCTCCCCCACCCCCACCCACACTCAAAACTCGATTTATTTTTATTTTTATTTTTTTTACATATTTCTGTGTTGTTTTGGTCAATTCTTACACATAGCTATGTTCGACCACAAAATTCTTTAAAATGACGGCAATTTTGAATTAAAACAGATACAAAATAATAAAATTTCACCTCAATCTATATTTGCCCGAGTTTCTATACAAGCCCCATTTCCCAACCCCACCCCACATAGTTTTAGCCTTGTTTTCTGATTTTATATACTAGCTATATAATTTATTTTTCTCTGAAAAATCGAATAGTCGAGCTGCGCTGTTCTCCGACAGTTCTTGTTATTTATAGTTCTGAAACAATCGGAAAATGGCGACATAATTATTTTAAATCGGTTGTTAAACAGAGAAGATATAACCATTTTAATGTTGTTCTAAACGGATATGAGAGCCGTCATCTTGAGAACTATGACGTCATATTTCTAAATTGCCATATATGGCATGTTGCTAAATATAATTTAAAGGAAAGACGATCATTGCAAATTAATGCAAGATCCTCTTTAATGCATTATTACTTTCAAGTATACATATTTTTCATACAGTTCCCTATAAATAAATACATCATCATAATTATAAATATTCCAGATATGGTTATTTAAAACTATGATGTAATAGCTCCCAAAATGGCGACTTTCATACCCGTTTCAACAGAACTTTCAAATGATTATATCTTCTTTGTTTATCATCGGATTTTGATAATTATTTTAAACCTTTTCCTTAATCTTCAGAACTCTTCATAATAAAAAGATTGTTTGGCTGTAGTGCTACATTCCCTTTAAAACTCAAGCATGCATTGCAGCAGAGTTGTACGCTTATTTTAGCTTTTAACAACAACTTTTTTATTATTTAACACATGACATCCATTGCTCCAGCAATGAGCCCTCATGCCCTATTTGGCCTTTTGTTTCAAATTGTTGTTTCTAGTCCTTAATAATTTCTAGTCTCTATTTTATACCCATTTCGACATTGTTTTCTTCTTGCTACTATGCTATCTGAACCTGGATGTCTATATCCCCACAATGTATATGTGTACACTATATCTTCTTTAATTGTATTACGACATATTCTTTGAGGTTTTAATTGTTATTTTTAAGGTGGAACTGTAGATATAACTGTACACCAAGTGACGAAAAGCGGAAACCTTCAAGAATTGCATAAAGCTAGTGGAGGTGCTTGGGGTGGTACCAAAGTTGACGACGCATTTAACACATTTCTGACAAAGCTATTTGGTAGGCAATACGAACAGTACTCGTCTGGTAAAAATACATCAATTCTAACAATATACCTTAACAATACATGTTACATTTTACTTTTAATTTGAAAGAAAGTAATATTTTGTATTTCCATGATACTTACCAAAACACGTTACTTCTAAATATAATCTGACACAGCTTTCTATATTTTACGTTCTAGGCGGTCCAGTAATGGCAAAGTTTCAGGAGAATCACTTGGACAGCTACATTGACATTTTCCGAAGTTTTGAGTTCAAGAAGCGAGACATTAATCCAAGTAAAGGAGGTACAATACGATTTCAAGTACCGTTGTCACTGATTGAACTTTTGAAGGAAATCACTGGAAAGACTTTCAGTGAAGTCGTTCAACAAACAGAATATGCAACTCAAGTAAAGATGACATCGGATAAGCTGATAGTCAATTCTGATATTATCAAAGCACTTTTCGACGAGACCACAAAGAGCATCATTGATCACTTGTCCTGCCTACTAGACCTGCCTCAAGTTTTTGGATGCAGTACCATTGTCATGGTAGGAGGTTTTTCGGAGTCTCCGATGCTGCAAGATAGGGTGCGCAAAAAATTTCCAAACTTGAAATTAGTTATCCCTAGAGAGGCTGGTCTTGCAGTGCTGAAAGGGGCTGTCATTTACGGTCATAAACCTTCGACAATCGCGGAAAGAGTGTGCAAATATACGTATGGAACGGATGTTTCACATTTGAAAACCGCGCTTTGCTGCCATCCACCAGTTGAAACTTTCACAGACATATTGGGCAACGTTATGTGCAAAGACATATTTTCTACACACGTACAAATGGGACAAACAGTTTCAGTAGGAGAAGAACAAGAAGAACAAATATACTGTCCATCCAGGGGTTACCAAACCTCTATTGGTTGTGACATATACGCTTCATCGTCTTCCAATCCAGCGGTCGTCACTGAAAGCGGATGCAATAAAATAGGATCCTTTAGTGTACAACTTCCACTTGCAGAAGGAGGAGCAACACGATCAGTAGGAATGAGCATGAAATTTGGCGGCACAGAAATTGAGGTAAAGGTTGTCAATAAGGTAACTGGAGAAGTCACAATGAAAACAGTAGATTTTTTGGGCTGATTAAAAGAGGACGATGTATATGCCATATACTGGTTTGTTGACACATTTACTTGCAATATGAGAGTTTTTTGCAAAGAGAAGGTCTATTTTTAAAAGGGAATATTCGATTTATACATTTAACCATTCTCTTTATGAATGTATATTTCGGAAACATTAACTGTGTTTGACGCTATAAAATACAAGTAATGCTTACGAAACATTGCATACCAAATAGCCAGTGGCTGTGACACTGTGACAGGCAGTTAGTGACATATAAGCTCGTCTTCCAGTCAAGAGATGAAAGCGAATGTAATGAAATAGGATATTTTAGCGGAAACATTCCAGTTACAAACGGAGAGTTTTATGAAATATACGTGTACAAGCTAGTCCGTTGAATATACAAATGTAATACAAAATATTTTAATATTCCTTTGTAAATCTTTCCAAACCAAACCCCGTAAATTGTACTTCAAGATATGCTTCTATAGAAATACCAAAAGTCGAAAGACACATACGTTTAAAAAGGTGCATGGAAATGAAATCATAATCAAACAAGCGTTTCTTCAGATTTTCACAAAATTAGTACACGTACTGTATAGAAGAGGTAAGAACAAATAAAACAAAAACAAAACAATATCGAGAATGTATTACAAGTATCAAACGCTTCAAAATAATTTCCTGTAACCTAGCCTAGGAAATACATATTTCGTGGGAAAAAAAGTCAGCTTGAAGTAAGTGTTTGTCGTGGACGTTAATAACAGAATGGTATTTGCGGGAAAATGTTTAAACAATCTGATGAATTATATCCCCACAAGTGGATGGGGAGACATATTGTTTTTGTGCTTTCTGTCTGTACTTTTGCATATCGTTGTCGTGTTTCAGTTGAGTTATGGCCCGTTAATGGTGTTAATACAAAGGTTTTGTCCAGACTAGTTCTCCTGGACCCCTAGCCGGATTTCAACGAAACTTGGCTGGCATGATCAGTATCAAGCCTAGTTGCGCATATCGTTGTCGAGTTCTGGTTGAATGTTTTTTTTGGTCGGAGTTATTGCTCTTTAAAGGTTTTACTACACGGTCTTTGTCTGGACTAGTTCTCCTAAATCCCTGGCCGAATTCAAAGAAATATGGCAGGAATTACCAGTATCAAGCCTAGTTGATAGTTCCTGTCAAATGGTTTTTGGCAGAGTTATGGCCCTTTAAATGTTGCAATACACGAACTTTGTCCGAACTAGTTCTCCTAAAACCCTGGTCCGCAGGAATAATCAGTACTAATTCTTGTTGCGCATATCGTCGCCATGTTCCGATTGAATGATTTTTTACAGAGTTATGGCCCTTATACACCAATTGTCCGGACATGTTCTCCTAAAGACCTGGCCTGCTTTTAACGAACTTGTTTAGGGATGGCCAGTACCAAGTCTAGTTGCGCATATTGTTATCGTGTTCCTGTTGACTAATTTGTGGTAGAGTTTAATACAAACTTTGTCCGGACTAGTTCTGCTCAACCACTGGTTGGATTCCAGCGAATCTTGGTTGTGCATGCCGTTTCAACGAAATTTTGTAGGAATGATCGTTACCATGCCTAGTTGCGTATGTCATCGTCGTGTGCCAGTCGAAAGATTCTTGGCGGATTTATGACCACTCTCCCAGTAGGGATGACATCTGATTTTACTAAAAACAACCTCTTGTAATTTTGTATTGTTTATGAGAATTAATGCTAATGTTTTTTCTAATCGCTGTAAATTGAACTGAACAATATATCCTTATTGCGTCCGTAATTATTTCCTGTGAGGAACTCATAAGTTTGCTTCGGCATTGAAAATAACATAAATATTTTTATAAGTTATTATTATAAATACAAGTATCGTCAACCTTTCAAATGTATCTGGCAAATAACATAAAAAAGATGCTAAAAGTTGCATTACTTTCCAAACATCCCAAGTTGTATATTGAACAACGTTGTGATTATCATTATGTTTGCCTATACATAATTGAAATGCTTTTATAATCATTGACTTCGGTAACAACTATAACTAGATTTTGATTAAACACGGGTTTTCCTAACTGGATGACTTCATGACGCCAAAACGGTCAGTGTTGACAAAGATAATGACTCATCTTGTATTACGAGTAAAGCTGCTTTAAAAGTGCAATAAGAGGAAAATCATATTTTATGACTTTAAATTATGACTTCAATTCCTATTTGATGACATCATGACGTCCTTTATATTCCTGCATAACTACATCCTTAATTCTACAATCTAGGAAAGTTTTTGTTAAATCCGATCGTAAATGAAGGAGATATAGTGATTACACGATTTCTCTATTAACGTCACTGGCTGCCATCTTAGATGACGTCTTAGATTTTTTCTCAAAATTCGCTCATAATGCAAGAGATAAAGTGATTATAAAATAATTCAGGTGACGTAAATTAGAGGTATATTGAATGATATAGCGAGGTCATCTTGGTCTATTCTCACTTAGATAATAGGTTTTAGTATTTTAACGATTCAATTGCAGAAAAAATATAGTCAGCGGGATAAACGAATACTTTTGAAAAAGATGACGTCGCTGGCGTCCATCTTTTAGATGATGTCATGACCCCATATTATTTTTGCACAACTAGATCCTGAACTTTACAATCCGTGATAGTTTTATTCAAATCCAATAATAGATGAATGAGATGATAGAGTGATAGCAAGATGTTCATATTAACGCCACTGACGGCCATCTTGGTTGACGTCATGACCTCAACATTTTCGGAAAAGTAGTGCATTAAAATGTACTAAGATTTTATTTTGGGCAACACCAGAAAAAAGAATTTATCGAACCTAATCTCGATATTAAACATATTGGCCAGATATCTTAAAATAAAGACATTCATGTCATGTACGTCAACGAGTGTTGTTATCTGGAGACAGATCTTATGAAATAATCATTTTCCTATTTGTTTTATGAGCTAAATAATATATTGTGCTTTTAAACAGCTTAAACTGTATTTATCACCGTGGTTTGTGCATTTTGTCTGTTATTCGCAAACTACTCGAATTAAACCTAATTAGGTTGACAACGAAAGTGTGCTTCAAACATATCATTTGTTTATCATTTTTGTAACGTCCGATAAAGAAGTATCTTCTCGTTATTTGCAGCTTATCATACCGCTATTATTAATACAGACACGTTCATACTTGTTATCATAATAACAAAAAACAATAGTCTTAGACAAACTTCTTAGTCACATGTTGATGCAAAAAAAATATTATTTTACAAATTAAAAGGAAAAGAGTTGCAGATGAATCTTACCGAAACAATTATGATTTTGTTATTACATGTAGTTATGCTTTTTGTTATGATATTTACATACCATGTATTAGTTTGATTAGTTTAGTATTCAATGTATCAGATATAGGTTCCTCAGTGCATGCTAAATATCATTTACATAGCACGCATGCCTGCACTGTAGAGTTAAATACCAGTATTTTGAAATTAATGTAATCGCAATATAGAAAATAAGGGTTCAATATAAAATAATGCATCGATGTCAAGCCAAACAAATGTTGTTTTCGATTATTTATAGTTCATTGTTTAAAATCTTCACTATTTTAATGTAGATATGAAATTAGATGATGTGTTAATGCCAAGAGGCCAAATGTGCAGTGTGGAAATATACATAATTATATGCATGCATAATACATTTATATTCGCCTTTGTTTATAATGCTAAACATGAACTGTGATTATGAAACGAAAATACTGTGATACATTTACGTGTAGTGGTCTGTACTTTTGCGCATGCTTTTTGTGAAGATTTACACAACACACATTTTACATCTCAATAAATAATATAATTTCTCATTATTTCTCGTCTTAATATTACACCATCGATGAAGACACACATGATAACGTTTTACCCTGAGAAATAAAACAATTATTAAAAGGTAAGGCGAGTCGTGTATGTATAAATGATGGGTACCCATCAATGACACGTGTGTTTATAAATAATCCAAGGTAGACCAATCCGCTGTGTTCAAGTTAGAGTGGGTGTTCCTCACTTTAACATAATATCTACGTCATATGTGGCAAACATGTGTTCATATATTCGTAATTTATAGAAAACTTAGTTGTTCTCCTGATTGCCAATAATAATAATAATGCAAATAACAATAGTCGATGTGGGCTTATCAAAATTCGTGCATATCAATACTAAAGCATTTAAACAATTGTAATGTTCGTTTTGGTGAACTTAAACTTTGTCTTGAACTTTGTCAACAGGAGTCAGACACTGCAATCAAATCCTTCGTAGTTATATACTCATCCTAGGCAAACAAAATGGTAAATGTGAACACTTTCCTTCAGCTGATATAGAAGGAGTTTATGTTACGAGAAAACAACACAATACATGCTGACCCCATATGAACATAAACCCCCTCACTGCAGGAGGAAATTCCGGATATCAAAAGACAAACTATTTTTATAGTGTATACGTACACCATTACTTCACTTTTAACTTTGACCCCTGGCCCGAGGAATCAGTTATTGTCACCTTCACATCCTCGATAATCACTAAATATGAACACCCTCCTCTAACTAATGAAGGAGGAGTCAAAATCGATTGGCGGAGAGACCAGCTCGTGGGACCGACCATAGTATAATAATCAGTACGAATATAAAATTATAATGATATTAATAATATGTTTATGGTCTGACATCTTGTCTCCAAACACAATATATTTAAAATATGGACATTAATAGTTGATACAATGTTATATTTGATCAGAACATGTCTAAAACTTGATCATAATCACTTTGATACAATCTTTATTAAACTTGTTAAAATGTGTATTAAAAGAGGAGATGACCCTATCATTTTCGAACGCACTGCCTTTTAGTGGTTGACCCATTTACAGTTCGCCACTATGCTTTCCTGTTTGACTGTACGATGACCGGTCAAATTGTGGATCCTATGATGACGTCTACCGAAATCCCTCATAGGACGGTAGCGTTTTATGTTTATCTTTAATATTATCTTGTCGAGCCCTTAACGGGTTGTTCTCTTGTGGCTATGGTTCTGCCAAATCATCGAGTACTTACTTTGTGGCATTCTAGGCTTTTTTTTTTATATTATACATACATGACCATTTATGTGTTTTACTTATATTGCCTATTAATGCTGCATTGTTTGCTAGAGTTGATAATCTGGCGGGAATATCTTTATTTACACTGTCCCGTTTATTGGGATGACAATAGGGTAAGAGTGAGGTTTAAAATCCCAGCGGCCTTTTTTGCCACTGACCGTACCAAGGCGGTAGCCCTATTGTCAACCCGTGAGTGTTTGTGATGTCTGATGTTACCTTTTATTCATATGTATGTTGTTCTTTGTTTCTGTGTGTGTTTGTGGTTGACTGTCGTCCTTTGATAGTTTTCCGGTTCGATTTTTACATCTACTTTTAGGAGCAGTTGGAATATATGAGTCGGGGTGAGGTGAAGGGTTGATGGAATGAATGAATGAATAAATGAATGAATGAATGAATGAATGAATGAATGAATGAATGAATGAATGAATGAATGAATGAATGAATGAATGAATGAATGAATGAATGGTGTTTTATGGCACGTCGCCACAGAAACAAAGATAAAACTATTTACACATAATTTGATGATATGGTAGTAATAAAAACTATGTATATATGTAAATCAACAAATGCCCGTAAACGGGGGGTGATGGGATGATCGGGATAGTGGAAGCACAAGATCTCTGAAATACGATTTCATATCCAAGTATATTAGTACAGTTTAAACAAGTATGAAAGGAGCAATTTGGAAATCGTCGAACACGATAAATACAAGACATATTGCAGTCTCGGTTTGATTGAGACCATGTTTGCTACCGTTCACGCCCTCTAGCCCCGGGTTGAACAGAACTCAATATTTAAAATGCCACTAGTACATAAATATGAGCCACCCCGAAGATGGTATGCATATGATGGTGAACATGGAACCTTCAATGCGGTATTTTCACACCACTCCATGGCCAGCGGCATATGGTCCCAGTTTCTAACAAAACGCGTTGCCATAAACGAGAAAACAATGGGCGAAATTAACAAAATGAAATTTAGCTGGGAGCAGCGGTTATGAAGCCTGCGTATCACAGGTAACTGTCAACAAACTGAATTAAAAAGCAGGCAACATAATTATCCTAAGGGTGATTAAACACTACCCAGAACCTTTAAAGGCTGGAGTATTGGAACCACTTATTCAAAATTCAAGTAAGAAACCAAAAGTAATTGAGAATGTAGCACCGATATCTATAAATATTGGGCTCAGCGATGTCTAAAGATCGGAATGAATAACAGTTCTGATTGCAAGCACGGGGAGACGTTTTACCGCCGCCACACTGCACATGCAACGCTACTGTGATATATAAAAAAGTATGAAAGGAGAAATATGGAAATAATTGAACACTATAAAAACAAAAAAATGTCATGTTATACTTAATAACGTATTATATAAACATCGCAAGTAACCAGTTTTTGTTTTTCACGATTTCATATTAAATATAGACCCGTTAGTGTGAAATAGAAAATACTCATAGTTGAATAAATAATGTCTATTCGTGTCCAAAGTGCGTACATTGTTGGAAATCAAATCACACTTGCAGATATTCCGCTCGCGTACTTTGCAGATACTCCGCTCGATACCTACAGATACTCCGGTACTTTTAGCGCCGTTTAAGGAACACGTGGCAATCTTAATTTTGTAAAAACTCGCAGCGTCCCTTAGTGTTTCTTCAAAACTTGATTAATATTAATTATAGGAACTCGTTGTATGAAGACAATTAATTCGGCTTATTACTAACTGTTGATTATATAGCACCAATTATGTATTAAATCATAAGATAGAATAAAAGGAAAAATGAAAAACTCATAATGTTATTTAATTACATATGCAAGTATATACAAGCAGGTTAAAAGTCGAAATTGTATATATGAATAATAAAACCAGACGCTTATGATCATGCTTTTTAAAACTTCAAAATTGTCGTGTGTCACTTTAAAGGGCAGAGAACTATGAAACGCAATAATACATTCCAGTAAATTCCACTGCAGGAAACTTATGCAAGTAATTTAACGAAAATACATCTGTTTTTCGAATATTCGGACTCATGAACCTTTTCAGGAGACGAAATTATTTAGTATCCTACATTGCGACTTTATTCTTGAAATCAGTTACTTCAGCGAAAACAACTCTAATTTAACGAAAACCTCTCTGTTTTCCGTATTTTCGACCCCATTTCGGCCTTTAGGGGACGATTTTTTATTTTACATCCTACATTGCGACTTTACTCTATTCATAACAGATATACAAATAATACTTCAGTCGTAATGTAGGCTGTAACATAAATTCGTCTCTTGAAGACCGAAATGGGACAAAAAATACGGAAAACAGATAAATTAAAGTGAGCATTAACAAATCGACTGTTTATTTTGTGTGCTTTTTTCAGTTACTGCATAGCCTTCTCTGCAACCCGTCCTTACGAGTGTTTCCGGTATTTAACCACATATTCACAAACCTTGACGGAGGCTAAAACCCAACCACCGGGAAATTCACCTGTACCGTCGCTGGACTATATCAGTTTTAGCGCATCCCGGCAGACCATACTGTTAGATATCTCGACTGTGTACATAAGTAATGCAAACAAACCATGCATCACTAAAGTTTAAATTTACTGAACAAAGCAACACATTATTATTCAACTTACTGAACAAAACAAAAAAACTAGAATCAAAACTGACACAACACAGAATATAATATTAAAAAAGCATAACTAAAAGGCGGTGGGTGGGTGGGTGGCAAAGAATTGCTGTGTCAAGTTCAACTATAATTTCAACTGTGAAACAAAGTTTCACGAAGGAAAGGAATATTATCCAATCAAAATAGATCTCACCTGCTACCCAATAAAAAGGGGCGATACAGAATTTCTCCAAACTCCAAACCTAATGCGTCTTATATTTAATCATTTTAAATTATTAAAATTGTCCTAGGAATGGAGAGATACGAAGATTTGCTCCGACTTTAATTAAAAACAATGTCAAATCGCTTAAAACATAAATACAAACAGAACGCACGTTTAAAAAAAAATAACAAGTTTATTGTCTGACAAATTAGTGTAGTAAGCCACATATTATAGCCAATCGCTCCGCAAAAACGGAAACAACTACATTTGAAAGTACTCAAATGCCAGTCTAAAAATTACAATGATATTGAAAGTAACATTATCTCAACACCTTGTCAACACATAATTTAGCAACATGTTCGGTGGAGTTGTGGTGCTAAAATATGTTCTGGGGGACCTGACACACCTGTCCCCTCAACCTGTTCTCCGTGTTTCTATCAATAGTAATGCTTGTTTGTCAACACGTTTGAACGTATGTCAGGTTAATACAATTTCAGTGTTGATGCTCTATCTATTTGTTTCTGCCCTGAATGAACAAGCCTTTCAAACAGATAACACATGACACGATTGTGTTCTAGTTTCACGATGGCTTTTTGGAATGTCATACAAATCTTATTTAGATCTTATCTTTGATCTTTTCTATATATTGCAGCGATTGTATTATGTTAGGTTCTCACGTTAAAGGCACTCATAATATAATAATCCACAAGACGTCGATGTTTTAAAGTAGCCATCCCACCAACAACAGACATATTTAACAACATAGGTACACCGTTTCTAAACCTATTTACGATGAGGTATATTTCTAACGTACATAGTTTGAGTATCCAAACTCTGTAGCCACAATGTAAACGTCTTTAACCAGTCAGGCTAAATCGCAAAACTATAGCATCGAATTGAAAATTAACATCTTATAATTCATTTTTACGTACATTCAATCACGAGTATTTATTATATGGCATGAACATCTGGATAGAATTTAGATAAACGTGTTTTTAGTGAAATATTGTCGCTATTTGGATGGATACTTTCTATAAAATAAAATCACAGCCCAAAAAAGATTCTGCAAATGATATTATTCGTTAAATTTGTATTGTTGTTTCATTTAATTTAATAAGTTATAGTAGAGTATAACTATGTTTTTTAAAGCTTTCCTTTGCACCAAATCGCGTTTGTGGTACAGTGCGTATGCCAATGCGTCTTGGTGTGTTTGTGGTACAGTTGCGTATGCCAATGCTATGATTTCTATAGGACATTTTTCTCATTTTCATAATTTAAAAAAAACACATAAAAATGAAATGATCGAAACAACGACGAGACAGAATAGTCTTTCTTTTTAAAGTTTAAACTCTTAAATATGATATAAGTATATCGAAGTGTTACATATATACGGGAGTGTTTCTTAGATCACCGTCTTTTATGAGCATGTGTTTTTACAATCTCTCCAAGAGGCCGTCATTGACCTCTGTCAACGTCTAAGAAATTAGCCTGCGATCACATGATAATTTGTCACATGACCATAACATTCATAAAATATGATTTATTTGTTTTTGTTATCAAGCATATTAAAGATGAATGACCACCCTTTTTGTAGTACTGTCAATTAACACAATTAACTCTTAAGCATCATATAAACATTTCTTGATAGTCCCGGAGAGATACATATATGTAAAAACGCTACTAAGTATTAAAAATAAGTATTATTTGCATGACGTAGCTGCTACTTTTACCACTGCGTGACTGCACGGGGAAATGAGGTAAATGTAAATTGTATAGCTTCACAAATATTGCCAGATAATTGATAAATACATTTACCTGTGGATTAATTTACCAGTTCAAAGTGTTCTACGTCATCAAATACAATTTTATTCTCGCTTTACACAGATATTGCAATTTGTGAATTGTAAATATATTTTGTTGTGTATTGATTTCGATTTAAATAAATATAAACATTCTCATGAATCAAAAATGGCCGGAGAACTTTAAAACATATTCGGGATATCTACCTGGATATCAGGGGTTAAAAGTTGATCCTGTACACCAATATGGTCGTGGCAAGAAACCTTTTGACAAATATGTCACGTGTTACGTTTCATCCAATGAAATAATGTTACATATATATTAGCTACTAAGGATGGAGTTATTGTTCCCTATATATATATAATATATATATATATAGGGAGAGACATTTGTGAACTACCAAGGACAGACAACCTTCGGACGAACTACGGCAGGGCGACTAGCTATGACGAGATACACATCAATCAAGCGTATGAATTCACTCCTTAAAAAAGTTAGCTGCAACACACGTTGATGAATTGTATCTCTACATCATAACACACTCGTCTGGAGGCACAATTAACATATAGACGCAAACATACATACAATTATATCTCATATGAGTGGGCCACATTTAAGCGTTCAACCACACACAGCTATATTGAGACAGTGACAATGAAAGGTGCCGGATATATATATAAAGGTGAGAAAATACATACATCTACAAAATACCTTTCAAAAAGCACTGGATCCCCGAGAGGATACGAACATGTTGGAATAAATTAATCGATGGGGGAAAAAAACATTGATACAGTGCTACAGTTTATAAAAGCCCAAGCGCTTTCGGCTTTTCGCCTTCATCAGGGGTACACAAACACGAAAATAACAAATACACACACACACACACAAATGTGTGTGTGTGTGTGTGTGTGTGTGTGTGTGTGTGTGTGTGTGTGTGTGTACAACAAGTGTGTGTGTGTGTGTGTGTGTATGTGTGTGTGGAGACAATGTTTTACTAGACACCAAACGCGACACTGCCCATCGCGCAGTAGCAGCCGCCTTAGCCCACTCGGCCACATAGTCAACTTAAATTTTTTTTTTCGGAAACCGGGTGATACTTAAGGCTTTACTATTGAACGCCTCAGATATCTTCGGGCTTTTACGTCAAATAACGAGAACCATAGCGTATATATATTACCGTAAAGGAGTGCCATTCTTAAATTCCAATCGTAAAGCTCTCTACACAATTGCATATTTAAGGGTTAGTGCCGATACATATTAAAATAACTGTTCCGCTGCGAATTGTCATTAATGCCCTTAAGGTTACTAACCGGTTATACTTATTAGTTATTGTTTACGGTGGTCGAGTGGCTAGCAGACACGACTCTCGATTACGACGGCCGAGTTTGATTCCCGCTCGGTTTAAGTCTCGTTTTTTTCAAGCGCACTCCCCTATTCGGGCAAATACTGAGACAGCATGCCATCCTTCATAGTTTATGTAGAGTCGTCGGTCTAGTGAAAATGTAGAGTCAAACAATATGCACGTCAAATATCTCGCTATCCTTCTGTGTTAATAGTGATTCACGTCCGTAACCTCCCTCGGAAACGAGAATCCGAAATCGTCAGAAATGAGCGATGAACGCATAAAAGATTGACCTAAGAAGCTGATACGCTTATGTATCATATCAAGTAATTTTAGTAAGATAATGATTACAATGACTTAGACCATGACAATGAGATTATATCATGGCGGGGATTTCTTTATTTACACTGTCCTGTTTTAATGGGATGACAGTAGGGTAAGTGTGAGATTTGGTGCACCCTAGAACCGGTTTAAACCCCCAGTGGCATACTTTGCCACTGACCGTTCCAATGCGGTAGCCCTGTTGTCAACCATTTTATGTTTGTGATGTCGTTTGCATTTATTATTACTTTTGCCTTCTTGTTTGTATGTTTGCGTGTTTGTTTCTGTGTTTTGTGGTTGACTGTCCTTCTTGAATGCTACTTTCCCTGTCTGATCTTTTTACATTTCTTTATAAAAACAACACCTGTTAAGTAAATGTGTGTTGTCTTTTTTCTGATTAGTTTCTTTATTTTTCATTTTATCTGTCATAATACTCGTATTAAGATACAATACTGAGAATGGGATCCCTTGGAAGCAACAAATACAAACAAGAGAGAAAAGTACAAGACTTGGTTGCACCTCTCACGCCCACTAGCACCGGTTTAAGCTGCATTCTACTGTAAAGCCAAAAATATTAGGCTTGATGATCCCCAAGGACCAGTAATCAATAACACTACTGATTTATATTCGGGGTGATGTTTTACAGCCGCCACACACAACTAACCAAACGCTCGTGTGAATGCCAATAAATACTGAAAAGGAGATCCCTTGGAAGTAACGAACACAAACAAGAGAGAAAACAGCCGTCTGCTTTATTGAGTATGTTCATGAGAGGAAGCGCGATTCATTATAGTTTGTTTCAGTCAATGCACAAAATACATAATACTGATTTGGTCTGACCATTTGGAATAGATTCTTTTACGGATTCAGTTTGATTAAGTCATATTCTGAGCAGGTGACTAAATGCAACCATCTATGTTTATTTCATAGAAAATGGCGTGATAGGATCAATAAGATGTCGCAAAGAGAATACATACATGTAAACAAGCTTTTGTTTACATTTGTGTAGTAAAACAAAGGGAATATAACATGTTGTGACCACAATGAATTAAAACATCTGAAGGGATATGACAAGTCAGAAACCTTGTAGAATAGGATGTATACATTTGGATATAAAGAAAGATACGCGTTTGAATTAATCAGTAATTTTCGAAAACCGAGAGAAAAATGAGACTGCTGATAGCGACATCAACAGTATATATGCCAGTTTACATTTAATTTCTTACAATACCTTTAACCTGTTTTACTGATATAATTCTTGTTGTCCTAGATTCTAAAGTCGGCTATGTCTTGTTTCAGCTATCTTTGGTCGACAGTGTTCCAATTTAGAGCTATATCAGGCCCGACACTTTTTAGAGTTACTTTATACAGACAGCTCATCATGTATGGAGGTAATAATTATTTTTGAATTTATAAATAAGTATAACCAAGGTGTAACAATAAATAATGTATTATATACAGGATCTTACATGAGTGACTGTGTATTATTGATTTTTAATAAACGATTTGGATAACATGATAGGATACGAGGCTCTGCCAACGAGTTTATTAAAGTCAATAATACACAGTCACGAATGTGAGGTTTTTTATTTATGACATAACACACCTACGACGTCATAGTGTCAATTTGCCTTATACACGCATCAGCTACGTTACGCAGCTGTAACGCGTTCGCTCTACAAATAATGCGACAACTTTAACTAAATTTAACGTTGATAACATGAATATTGTAAAGTAAGATTTTGAGGTGTCCGAACGTATCGTAGGAGAAATTAATTGTTTTACTGTACACAAACAAGGTGATTCATTTCTCATTTGCATTTATAATACAATAGTGTATTACAAGAAATAAGCCATGGCTTTAATAGTACACTACCAGAAGCCATGCTATGTGATAAAGCCGAATCATATTTGAATTAACGAGTTGCCACTAAACCTATGGGTGCAATTGCATAAGAATCCGAATATTTTAAATACAAATAAAATAAAAATAAAAAACGCAAGGACCATATAATGATTTGTTTGTTTGTTTGTTTGGTGTTTTACGTCATTTTCAACACACGTAAGGTTATTTATGACGGTCTATATCTTGTGTTGGAGGCAGACTATCCACTTCTCCTGGGTAGAACCAGTACTGTACACCTCCCGCCATCCGTAACAATCGACATTTCCTCTCTTACAAGTCGATCTTCCAGTGGGATTCGAAGGTGAGAGGCGCAGGTTGGCAACGCAACGTCGTTAACCATTCGACACGGAGACGCCAAATATGCTCAACGTCACTTGTTGTAATAATTTATCAATAACCGTATTGTATGTTTTTTTATGTTTTAAGGATGTAGTATGGCGTTGGTGTTGTTGTGTGTCTTATGGATCGATAGTGCAGGTATGGTAAACTTATACCAATTATCTTTGTAGTGACGTTGTTATTAAAAATCCAAATTAAGTTTGAATGAATCGTGTTTTATGGCACGTCGACACATATACTGTTGGCAAAAACAGATGAAAATTAAATGGGCCTTTATTAAAATTTATGCTAAAATGTACAGGTAAAACTATTTATAAATAAGAGATAATAAGGTAAACATATTAACTACATATATGAAGATCTATTACTGCCCCTCGTCAACTGGTGTATAAATAAGTGAATTCAAATATAAATATATTACAATGAATTATACATCCCGATTTCTTTTAAAGAAGCTATCCCGCCAACAACAGCCAAATGTAAGAACAAATATAGACCGTTTCTAAACCACCTACTGACTGTAAGGCATACCATATATATAACTTACATTTTTTAGAATCCAAACTCTTTCGATACAATTTAAATGGCTAATATTTCATTTCACGAATATTCAATAACAGGTATTTTAAGAACCGTCAATAAACCTATACTTTCAATCGGGATATATGCATTAGTATATGACCTGAACACCTGAATAGAGTTTTGCTGAACGTTTTTACGGTTTGTTTGCTTCATTTGGCGGGTTAGTTTCTTTAAAAATCTACCAAGAAGACTGAAATCAATTACTAGTATATCAAATAACTCTTTCAAACTATTAACTTGGTAATATCTGTGTCGCATAGGATCATAGTCTACACAATCTAGCAATATTTGTTTCACCAATAAAGATGCAAAACAGAGTAATCATTCCGGTAATTGATCACCACCTTGTACTATATATAAATGATGTTAAAGGGGTATGTCCTATTCTGCACCGGGTAAAACAACTTCTCGACGAATAGCTCCACTAGAAGGATGCCATTCACCCGAAAAACGATTTAATTGAATGAAGTTTATTGTTCACGGACAAATTCTACAAGGCGTGTAAAAAGTTATCATTATAACTGTTAATATAATATTTAAAAGCAGTTTAAGGTAATTCTTAATTTAGATTTTTTTTACAAAGTACCACAATTTCAAAAGTGCACTTTGGAAACACCAACATTTTGGCCTGACCTTCATTAGTAACACTACGTCCGGTACAGATCCTACTAATGTTCAAAGCAAAGTCAATGAAATTAAATCCAAATTAAGAAAGTAGATCAGGGTTACGATAATATTCATTAACAAAGACTTTTCGCAGTTTATGGTAAAGGTAGCCCTGCTGGAGTAGCTTTATAGTTATATAAATATTACGAATATTAAAGTCCTCAACACGACTACAAGCTATAGAAAAACGAATAGGTTGAAACATAGATCCCACAAGAAGTAGATCGGGAAACATCCCAATCTAAGTGGAGATGATTTACAATATCAAAATTAAATCTCTCTTTTCATAGACTTTACTAATTATTTCGCATTTTCAATATAGTTGTAAATCAAGAAGAGAAGCGACTGTATAACAAATGTTAGCTTTGTTGAGTTGAAGTTTCCTTAGTATAGATAGTATTAACCATAGTAGAAAAGAAAGGATTATCAATGTTCAATGTGTCATCCAGATACCGAAAAGTGCCATTCAAGGCTTCGACTACATCATCTATAGAATGAAATATGTTACATAAAATATCTTTCATAGCAATACAAGAACAATTATGTGACAAGAGGTGCACAGTTCGTACCCATGGTGATACCAACAATTTATTTATAAACGGTAGTTCCATACCTGACGAAAATATTATCTAATAGGAATATGAGTGCTTCACAAACTTACTGGCAAGTCCACATAGTGTAATTGTTTAAATTGCCATTAGTAAAAACGCTTTAATATTATTACGGGCCACACATGTAGTTTTTTGAAAGAGAGAAATAAGCTTGTCTTTGATAAGATGATGTGGTAAGGTTGTATATAGTGTAGAGAAAAGAAATATAAAAACATCGGACAGGGAAAGCAGCATTCAAGGAGGACAGTCTACCACAAATTACAGAAACAAACACGCAAACAGACAAACAAGAAGGCAAAAGCAATAATAAACGCAAACGACATCACAAACACAAAAGGGTTGAAGTCATAAGTACTTATAGCTGAAACTTTATAAATCAATCCCAGAGTTTCCATAAGCTTTGGCACAGTATTGTTTAACGTGAACTCCTTGAACATTAATATATTTACTTAAATTCAATTCGCAATTGTAATTGCTAAAACAGTTAAACGTGCCCAATATTTATATGTAAACCTATTTTACAAGTATTCAATGTGAATATGCCCTTCATCAGCTCTTAAAACTTCATGAGCATGTTTCTTAAACAAAACTTCATGAGCATGTTTCTTACTCAAAGCCTATTCAACATGTTACATTTTAGGAAAAAATAAATTATGTATTTGAATTGTTCCTGAATTCGTTATTTTGTTTTGCGTTTTAGTTATACTATTTAAACTTTCACATGGTACTAATCAAACAGTTATTTACCTAATAATGTAATTATACTGCGTCCTTAAATCTTTATTATACGGCAAATCACATTGATTTTCACCAAACAACTATAATAGTATTACACATATAACACATACAGTAATACAAAGAAAAAAATAAAATAATGTTATATAATTTCATGATTATATACTATTCTAATTCAAATATATTTATTATCTAGAAGCGATCAAGGTTTGTTATGACTGTAAAGCAGCCCGGACAATTGCAGAGTGTACGAACCGAGTATGCCAAGTACTACATGTATAAACCAGTAAGATACCTCATTAATCACAAGGGCCTCTAATAATATGTGTATCGGATCAAAATGCAAGATTATCAGTGCCAGCTATCTCTACGCGTAAACTTCTGAGAGAACCAGCTACTTGAAAGCTCGATTAATAGTGTTTATTTTTTCCATCCATTGTTTACGATCGGTTTGCATGTCAAAACCGCTGCGGAACTCAGCCTACGTCCAATTCAGGCATAGTTCATCATTGTCCGTGTCCCAACGCGTCGGCTCTTGATCCACCCCGCAGATTATCTGTCGAGACCGTCCTGTATTGCACGGGTCACAAGAGCAATCCTGCCTGGGTCAACCGGAGGCAAACTTCAATGTATTGCGACTTTCAGTTTCGTAAGACCTCATAACTCAATCATATGATAGACTCCTTGATCTGTGTTTCAAAAGGTCGAGTTGAGGTCAGATCGATACGCCACTTAACCTTTGTGCACAAGGGCGTACGAGTCTGTACTCCGTAGGCGACAATCTGCAATCAGGTATCGGTAAAGGCGGCACAGCGTCCTCAATCCCACAAAGTGTCGACCGCAGCTGGAAATAAATATCCAACCCGAGAGGCAGAATCCCCTTCCAGTCGTACTATTGCCTCGTTCGCGAAAGGACTCCTCGTTGCACATGCAATAAATACCCCGGGTACACATTGTGAAATTTCACTTACTCTTGGACCCTCTCTTCAACTTTCCTCACGACATTTTTTCCGTTATGGTACGTGTGCCAGTATTAATCGTTAGATGGAGATTCCCAAACAGCCCGACTACAAGAAAGCTCTAAATTGAGAGGCTTTAAAAAACATAACAAACAAATGTATTGTTGAAAAGTCTAATTTAATCCTTGTATGCCCTTTAGACTCTGGAACGCCACTGAACCATGACTACTTCTCGACAAACACCGACGCTCTGATAGAATTATTCAGTCTTAGAACATGTAGAAAAGTAAATAAATTAATCCAGAGAATACGCCGGATGTGGCAACTTTACCATTTGTTTACCAAATGTTGCGATTTTAATGTACTGAGTACTATATAGAAGTCGAACAGGAAAGGACCACAGTCCAACACAAACACGCACATAAACAAACAACAACTAAAGATGAGTCAAAGGCAAGACATAACGTAACCCACATAAAAGGGTTCACATATAGGGATACCACCTTGGAACGGTCAGTGGCTCAAAAGCCGCTGGTGGTTTAAACCAGGTTCTTGGATGCACAAAACCTTACTATTACCCCCTATTGTCATCCCAATAAAACAGGACAAGTTTCTTTGGCCTGTATTTTCTTTAGTTATACGTTTAATTTTCTTTCACGAAATAACCCGTCTTATTCCCCGAAACGGCCACAAATTTGGGTTGTGCAATGCTTTCGACCATTTATCAAAATACAGTAACATTATCACCGAACAAGAAGCTTATATATCGTCATTTAACTGCGCATGCGTCAAAACACTTCTGGTAAAATATCTGGACGAGCTCATGTGACCTTTTTTAAGACATGACTGCCATCAGACTGGGCGACTCATGTTAATACTAAAAGTGTGTTTGAAAAAAGTCATATTTAATTAATAACTATATGTAATTTCAGTGTCTTACATTTATCGACAAACAGAACTGTGAATGTTGTATCTTGCCATGGGCTATAGATCTAAACTAGCAATGTGCATTGTTAAAAGTAACTAAACATATATAGATATAAACTAGCAAAGTGTGTTGTTAAAAGTAACTAAACATAGATATAAAGTTTAACGTAAAAAGTTAAATTAAAAAAAAAATGAAAACAACTTTGTATCGTATTGCACAGTTCCTTCCTAGAAACAAAATGCGTCGATATTGATTATGGATATAGTTCAAAGCTCTTGAATTTTAATATACGGTGTATTATAATATTTATTTACGTTTACATTTGTTAAGAATTGTGTCGTCAGTATGAGTACCAGTTCCCCTGGTGGAAAGATAGAGTACAAATTAGGCTGTATGACACAAACAGTAAGTTACTGAGTGTTTAAACAGTCGCCTATATAAATACATGTTATATATAAATATATATATATATATATAATACATTTAAATGTAAATAATGTTAATACTTGCAAATGACATGTGCGATATTGTGTGTGTTGCTTGACGGAGGAAAACAACTATTTCCAAGGGGATGGGTGGGTGGGGTCAAAATTGCATAAACAATTATTGTTGTTTGTATGCTTCAAAGAGTACGGAAAACGAATATAGGCGTCATAAAATTATCATTGTGTGACCTGTTATTGTGTCCATAAATCTGAAATAAACCGAAATCAACCGCCATTTATATTGAATGTGGGGCTATAAACACTCATTCAGGATTAGTATAAATTAGCCGTTATCGCTAGATATATGGGGTTAATTGATTCGATCATGTAGTTCATCATTCAATATACATGATATGTACAAGCTCAAACTGTTTTACCACTTAAATGCATCCTAGTCTAATCAGGCAATAAGCATGTACATCAGTAAAATAAGAAAAAATGTAATGGTTAAAAACTGGGTGAAAATAGGTCTTTAATAAGCATGTATGCTGGAATTCTTACTTTGTAATAGTCTATAATGTTCTATGAAATGCACATATTTCTCATTCTTTTTAATATCGACTTGTTGAAGAAAAAGTGTGATATAAATGTGTACTTCTTTAAACTATGCATGCATTATATTTACCACTGAAATGGTGTACCCTGATATGTTGTGCATGTTGTCATACTGTAGACGCCGATGTTAACAGAAAAAAATGTATATAACAGACATCGGTTGAATACACACTATAACTGTAACTCATCTTAATTCATTTATTACTATTTACCAGTTGACCCAGTTATTTCATATATATAGTATTTGTTGCTGTTAAAGCTATAACTTTGCCTTTACTAGCAATGTTCCGCAAGCACTCTGCCAGTAGTAGGACGGTCAATGGAGCGCAGGTCAACGCATTTGTGTATCAGTTGCTGCACAGGTAGTCTATGCAACAACCAATCATGTATGCCAGGTAAGATATCATACACATATTTATATAGTTTTGGGTCCCCTAGCCCGACACAATTTGACTATTCAATGTGCGTGTGGCGGGTTTCGAACGTGTGTAAGAACTACTGTACATAGGTATTATATAACACACATGTTTAAATGGTAATCTATTTCCCCAATACAGTAAGTCGACTATATCTCTGTGAGGTTCCTTGGGCCAGCAATAGTCCTGAACTAGCAGCACTAAACCTTAATATGTAGCAACTGCTATCCGGGAAAAAGTGGCCTATGCATAACAATGACATGTATACATTTTGTATGAAAGAACATGTCCCACCTTTCTTTGATGTTGCATAACTTTATATCATAACTTTATTTGGTGGTGGGCGATATGTTAGATCTGTGTTATTGATATTCTGGTTAATGTCGAAGTGCTTATTTTTCAGGGAATAAAATGTATTGCAATTCGACATTTACTGAAAAAGAAATATGTTTTGCAGCAAACTAACAAACACTGCGTCTTTAACTGTAAACATCTACACACCTTTTGGTTTTAAATGTATTCTATATGTATAAAGTGTATACAATAACCATATACGTATTAATCATGTGTTTATAGTAGATTCTTATGATAACGCTTACATTTAAGACAGACAATAATCCACTGAAAGCTAAATAGTCCCTATAAAACAAATTATTTTAACGACAACACTTAGTGTGTATCATTAGCTATTGTGTTATTATCATATATATTAGTTGAGATTGTATGTTTTACCTTTTTAGATATATACAGGATTTGTTCGCTTGCTTTAAAAGTAGGAGATGGCTATCACTTCAGTAAATACGAAACTTACTCGATGTTGCTTCACCTGGATTAAAAGGACACGTTTTATATAGGACACGTTTTATATAGGACACTGGTCAGTCATAGCAACTTTGCTTGGATGAAACATCCAATGCACGTAAAAATAACCTTCTAATACGCAACATTTAAATGCGTAGATTTGAACAAAATGGTTACACTGTATTATACTGGATGCAACATAACACAAAAACAACTAAGATTAAAGCTCGTACCTTATATTATAAATTATAGTCCATGTAAATCCAAGCAATATATTACATTTTGTGTATGTATGTATGTATGTATGTATGTATGTACGTACGTACGAACGTGCGTGCGTGCGTGCGAGCGTGCATGCATGCATAGACAGTGTATGTATGTATGTATGTACGTATGTACGTATGTCAAAAAAATAGCGAGATAAAACGGCAACATAAACGAGGTAAGTATACGCGTCTACAGATATATGTAAATGCTTATACATGCATCTACCGCTTGCATTAATAACATATGTGTTTATAAACAAAGTGGTGTCTGTGTTCTGACACGATGTCTGACGGATTATTGAAATATGAAAGTACAGTTCGTGTTACTAGTTGGTATTAATTTAATTGTCTTGAGCTATTTAATGAGAAGGAAATGGACTTATAAAAATAACTTTGTTCGGGACATTTATTTCATGTTTGAACCACTGTTTCAGCTATAGTGTATAATTGTATTGTTTTAATATTAGACGAAGTTATCGTATCTTTTTTATATTAGACATAGTTATCAAACCGAGCGACACGTGTGTATTAGTATAATTCTATACAGTATCGTGATCCTTATTTGCATTGTTTCAGTCAGTTTTTAATTTCAAACTCAACAGAGCGGCAAACGAATTAGCCACTCCAAAATCGTGCCAAAAAGACAGGTATGGACAGTAAAAATGAAACCACAAGTCGATACCCTATACTGTAGCGCAAAGATACTATACATCTATATTTGCGCTGGGGTGTTTTACCTTATTAAATATGGATTGTGTAGCTTTAAGTACAAAGGCTTCTGGGCGGCTAAGCACTATATATATCTTCAAAACTTGATTTCGGTGTTTCAAAATAAAATCTTCGGCGTATAAAAAGTAAATTAAGTTCAATGAAAAGTTGTGAACACATTTGAACCAGTGTGTCATTCGAAAACGATGCGCATATTAAACACAAAGGGACATTTCCTTAAACCTGATTACTGATCATGATATTGTTGTACTATCTTTAGCGATGAACCACTGCCAATCTAACCCATGCGTAAATGGAGTATGTACCAACCACGATGCATCATTTACGTGTATTTGTAACCAAGGATATGGTGGTAAACACTGCGACAAGAGTAAGTATTAATTTGCAGTGTTGAAAGCACTATTGGCCGAAGGCCGGGCAACCCTATGGGATTGTTATTAAACGAATTTCATCTTTCAAACCAAATAATGAATGGGCTTCAATATTCACTGAATTTAATTTGAAAATAAGTATAAAAGTCGAACATGAAATAATGCAGCTTTCACAGAACACAGTAAACCCAAATACACGCAAAAAGACAAATATGAATGACAATGTTAATACAGAATAAAGGCTTATGGCGTCACAAACACAAAAAGGGTTGACAAAAGGGCTACCGCCTTTGAACGGTCAATGGCAAAAAAGGACGCTGGGGGTTTAAACCAGGTTCTAGGGCGCACCAAACCTCATACTTACCCTACAGTCGTCCAAATAAAACGGGACAGTGTAAATAAAAAAAATCGCCGCCATAAACTGTTCTCTAACCAACAAGGCAGCATTAATAGGCAATATAAGTAAAACACAAAGATGCTGATGTTTATATAAATAAAAAGAAAACATCCTCGAAAGCCACAAAAAAGGTAATTAATGACTTGGCAGAAGCCATAGCAACAAGAGAATAAACCATTGAGGGCACAAAGAGACAAGATTGCAGACAGACATCAAACGTCACTGTCCTTTTGGGCTTAGGTAGACGTCATCATATGGTCCACACAATGTCCGATCATCGCACAATAGGAAAGCATAGTGACGAACTGTAAATGGGTCCACCACCAAGCATTCAGTGCGTTGCAAAATGATAGGGTCATAACCTCTTTTGATAAACCTTTTAACAAGTTTAACAAAGATAGTATGAAAGTGATCATGACCAAGGATCTTACGAAGTTTGTAAATCACCATAGAAGTCAGGTTGTGATAGTCCTTGTCGCAGAAGAGTTCTTAAATTACTTTTATATTTGGAAAGAAGATCAGGTTTACGATAATAACAATTTGCAAAGTTTTTACGAAGTTTATGGTAACGGTAGCCCTGATGGAGCAGCGTTTTACAAGATTACGAATAGTAAAGTCCTCAACTCGATTACAAGCTCTAGAAAAAACGAATAAGTTGAGACACATAGAACACATAAGAAGTTGCTCTGGGGAACATCCCCATCTAAATGTGGATAATTAACGATGTCAAAATTAAAAGCATCTCTCTTGTCATAGATTTTGCTAATTATTATATCACCATTTTCATGAGAGAGATATAAATGGAGAAAAAAATCGTTAATATCAGATATCTTAGCTGTGTTAAGTTGAAGTTGTTTAAGATATATACTATTAATCATAGTAGAAAAGAAAGGGTTATCAGTGTTCAATATGACATCCAGATACGGAGAGGTGTCATTAAAGGCTTCAATAACATCTGCCTTGGTATCTGGTGAAAGACTCAACATGAAATCTCTTTCATAGCAATATAAAAACAAATCTGCGCAGTTCGTACCCATAGGATACCAACAATTTGTCTATAAACGGTAGTTCCATGCCTGAAGAAAATATTATCTAAAATAAACATAAGTGATTCATTAACTTCATGGCAAGTCCACATAGTGTAATTGTCCATTGTAGACCCTATGATGACGACTAAATCCCGGTTATTGATTATTATCTTGTATGTGGTTGTCTTGATTTGTATTGTTTTTGCGTTTTTGATACGAATATATACATGATCACCTTTATGTTATACTTATATTGTTTATTAATGTTGTTTAGTTTGTTAGCGGATATGCTTGATTTACATTGTTCCTTGTTATTGGGATAATAATAGTGTAAGAGTGATGTTTGGTGCACTGGTTTTAATCCGAAGTGGTATTTCATTATTTGCATTGACCAGTTTAACTGAAATGACAATAAGGTAAGGGTGAGGTTTGTTGCACTCAGGAACCTGGTTTAAACATAAAGCGGCCTTTTTGAAACTGACGCATATACTTGTACTTGTTGTTTGTTGAAAAGCGTATTTGTGTTTGACTGTGAATGCTTCATTTATGTTCGACTTATGATTCAATAAAAGTTAACCTATATAGGAAAAACAAAATGTATAGCCTTAAAGCGTGATTTGAATTCAAAGTAATGATTTATACATCAAAATAAGTCAGACATATCATTTGATGGTAAGCTTCCGATGCTGTGAATAAAATAATTGTATAGTTATCATGTGTTATTTGTTTTTAACAAAAAATGTTTAATACCTTCCATTTCTTTGTATTGACCTCATTTTCTAAAAGTGTCGAGTTTGCAAGACCAATACTCATTAATACATGTGCACCAATGACGCATATACAACTGAAACACATTATAACAATTTTATTCGTATTTGGATCGCATTCAGTCGCTTTAAGTCAACGCATGTTTATGTTCAGCAAGTTTTCCGCGACACATGTGCTAAAGAGTTACTTTCCTCGAGTAAAGACCGTTTCATGTTCCGTCCAACAATCTAACCGCTTAAGGACTGTTGTACGGCAATTTTTAAAACAAAATTTAAAAAAAAAGATGCTCCAAAATGGATGGGATATGTTCAAGTGAATTGTTCAACCAAACGCATATCTTATGCATGTGCAATGTCAACCATAATGTAGATGACAGTAAGTCAAAACTGTTGACGTGAACATAATATCAGAACGAATACTGATATAGCAGGAGTTGTGCCCTTTATATCCAAAATGTTTGACGCAGTTTTGCTCAAAGTTGTTTTGTTTTTACGTAAAATAAATTGGTTCATTGACCAAATATCCCTTAAAATAATGTATGTGTGCATGTATTATCAACAACAGATAATAAATACTGAAAAGGGGATCCCTTGGAAGCAACCTTGTATAATTTGTGGACTTGTACTGATGTTTGTAGAGCCTTATCTTTTCTTCTGGATAACATCTTTATAAGATACGGTAAAACTATTTACCGCCAGGTTGTTGGTATTCTTATGGGTACTAACTGTGCGCCACTTGTTGCAGATTTGTTTTTGTACTGCTATGAAAGAAATCTTATGTTGAGTTTGTCACATGCTAGCCAGGGTGAAATTATTGATGCCTTTAATAATATTTCTCGGTATCTTGATGACATACTCAATATTGATAATCCGTTCTTTGCTCATATGGTTACTAACAATTATCCACCAGAGCTCACGTTGAACAAAGCAGTTCGGATACAGTAGCAGCATTTCTCGATCTTCATTTTTCGATTTCAAATGATTGTATTCATACTAAAATCTATGATAAGAGAGATGATTTCAATTTTAACATCGTTAACTGGCCACACCTGGATGGAGATGTACCTCGTGCTACCTCATACCGGGTGTATATCTCCGAGCTCATTCGATTTGCTAGTACGTGTAATGATGTTATAGACTTCAATGATCGAAATCAAGTTATTACAAGTAAACTTCTTCAGCAGGGTTTTCATTATCACAAACTACGTAGATCTTTCTCTAAATTCTACCACCGCAACGAGGGCCTGCTGGAAAAGTACACCACCAACCTTAAAACACTTCTGCGACTAGGCATATCTCAGCCATCATTTTATGGATTGATTGAATTGGATTTTATAGTCGCACCAACAACTAAGGTCATACGGCGACTTTCCAGCTTCCATTGGTGGAGGAAGACCCCAGGTGCCCCTCCGGGCAATTTTCGTGCACGGGCGGGTACCTGGGTAGAACCACCGACGTTCCGCAAGCCACCTGGATAGCTTCCTCACATAAAGATGCCTAGGCCCCTGAGGGATCGAACCTACAGCAGCGAGGGGAAAGTGATTCATTTTATGGAGATTTGGTCTATAAACTTTGAAAGATAAATGGGTCTGACGGGTTTCTCGGCCGCTTTACAAATTTAATCAAGACGTTCGTCAGAAAAGGATATAACCCTTTGGTTTTACAGCGAACTACATGTTTAGTGATTGACTTGGGACTCTATGATTGTACCTACTGAAACCCCAGCTAAGGGAGGTGGGTGCATGCGCTTTCGTCCCTCGGGTTTTGTGGTCGTACCCTAGATTGGTTTTCTCTTTCGTTGCAACTACTATGGTTATTCAGTACCATTCTGGATACATCCTCAGATGTTTATTATTTTGTATGTCTTTCTTTAGTTAGTTTCTCTGGATGTGGACTTTATTGTTATATAATTTCTTTTGATGGGATGCAGTTTTGTTTACACTGTCTTGTCTATTTAGGCGCTGAAGACAGTATAATAGCGAGGATTGTGCGCATATAAATCGATTCAAGCTAACCAGTAGGCCTTATTGCCTACTGACCGTTCCAAGTCGGTAACCCTGTCTTCACCACCCTTTCTTTTATTTTTTGTCTCTTTCATTGTATTATCAAAAAAAGTCCTTCTTTGCAATACAGTGCGGACCTACGATGTCATTGCGTTCGGACGCTGTGGTTTCCCATACATCTCATTTTCGGAAGCAACAATCACAAACAACAGATAAAAGCAGCAGTCTCGGTTTGATTGAGTCTGTTCATGAGAGGTGTATAAAGTGCAACATCACTCACGGCTCATGGAACCGGCTTAAGCTATATTCGAAGTCTCAAACACAATTTAAGTCCTATGCTCAATGTTAGTGTCACGGGTCAATGTCCTGCACTATTCGTGTCCAGTCCATGCCCTTGAGGATTGGATTGGCTCTTTGCCGTTCCCTTTGTCTTTCCTCCCTTTTCACGTCCAGACGTAATGATAATTCTTGCTAAGGTAAACTAAGAGAATAACACATTTTTCACTGTGTACCTTCTACTCCTTAACCGACAGAGGTAGGCGTATGCAACTTAATGTGTTCATATGTAATAAATCGACTGTGAGTTGCACACCTAGGTCATGGTTTCCTGTTCAATACAACGGTCCAATGTCATTTAATGTGTTTGTGTTCGTTTCAGTTAAAACATTTTGATTGTTTTTTATTAATAGATAGTTCGTCAAGTACCGTGTGTGCATCTTACATGTAAGTTTAAGGTCATACATGTTTTGTCTGGTCACTTCTTAACGGCTTGAGCACACACGGTTGCAATTTAAAATGGGGCTTGTTTTATAGAATGAGGGCACACACGTTCTCCCAATTGGCATACGTAGAGCCATTTTAACAAGTAGAGTATCCTTAGGATCTGGCCTCACTTGCTTTGCGTGTTTTATTTCATTTTATGTTGTATCTAAACATCAAATTAAATAGTATTAAATGATCTTGAAATATGCATTTTAATAAACAAACTGTTATGAAAATAAAATAGTATGGATGTGTGCCACTATCAATTGCGTTACAACTGAATAACTGGTCAATGTCACACAGTGCAGCTTGAATATATCTGTAAAAAATATAAAAAGATTGGACAGGGAATGCAGCATTCAAGGAGAACAGTAAACCACAAAACACAGAAACAAACACGCAAACAGACAAACAAGAAGGCAAATATAACAATAAATGCAAACGACATCACAAACACAAAAGGGTTGACAATAGGGCTACCGCCTTGGAACGGTCAAAGTAAGCAACTGGGGGTTTAAACCGGTTCTATGGTGCACCAAACCTCACACACAACATGCATTAACACGAAAACGAATAGGTTCGGTTACCTGTATAGATTTGTTTTTGTTTTCAATTTTCGTGCGTATAGTCTTATTAATGGCTTAAATGTTCGTTTAATGTCGATGTTTGACTGCTAAATGAAAAATATGAACCCGAAAATTCAAAAATCAATAATCATTTAAATTTGGCTGATATGCTTTTCGATTACATGCGTTACTTTTGAATCTTAAATACTTTAAAATGTGATGCTTTAATTGTTATCTGACCTCACGATTTATTACCCAGTTAATTCACATTTAGCGTATTCGACAGCCCTTTCTCCGTTGAGCAATTTGCTTTTTTTTCTGTCTCGTTCGTATCGTCCAATCAAACTTCAGTAAACTTCAGTAAACAATTCATTCGCAACATCTCGATGATTCTTTGAATTGGTTTGATTGTCGGTCTTGTTCCTGTGCTGAAGGACTATTGGTCAGCCATCTTTGAAAAGAAAATCTAAAATGGATGGGGTATGGTTAATTGAATTTTTCATCCAAATGCATATTATAGGCATGAACAATGTCAATGATATAATAGATTACAGTATTTCAACACTATTGATGTGAACATAATATCCGAAACAATATTTATTTGGCAGAAATAGTGCACTTTATATTCGAAAAGTTTAGTACAATTTAACTTGAAGATGTTTTGTATTTTATGTTAATTAAATGTGTCCATAGAATTGTCCATTTATCTTAAAATTGCACACGAGGCATAAACGAAGTTTATGGTAACGTTAACCCTGATGCAATTTCTGTTTAGTTATACAGAGATTAAGAATATTAAAGGCATCTCTAGTAAAACGCACAAGAAAAACGAATAAGTAAAGTAAGCATATACCCCATAAGAAATTGGTCGGAGACCCTTGTACAGCAATGTTTACTCCAAACCAGGGAAGGCAAACATAATTTGTCGCTGTAATTATTGTGCTAAGTCCCGTCAGAGTAATCCAAAAACTAGAGCGCTGTTTTTACGATTCAATTTGCATCAATTTACATATACTTTACCTGGTCACGTTTGGAACTTTAAAGATGTGTAATGTATTCTTTTAGTTAATCGATCACGATGAAATTTAAACGGTTCATATGACGGTACAAACGGTTGCGAATTGGAACCCGATCAGAATGTGTTACAATGTGCGTTTATTTTATGTTAAATCGTAAAAAAAGAAATAAGGTTTACGTACCTAACTACAAAAACTATATCAACGGAGCTAAAGTGTGCATACAACTGTTTGACAAATATCTTTAAAATATAGCACAGGTTTTTCATTAAAAACTGATTTCAAAACTGAACTTGTTCGATGTTTTAAACTACACGATTAGTATGATAATTTAAATAAGAATGCGTGCTACAAATACAGATGTACACAAGTGTGATGGTCTTCTTTTTTCAGCTCTTCAAGTAGCATTCTCTGTTAACAGCCCTAGCGGAACGTTATTAGGCGAAGGAATTCCAATATTCAACAAAATCCTCACAAACATTGGCGGTTGCTACAATCCAACAACTGGGAAATTCACTTGTCCTGCGGCTGGACTGTATCATTTCTCTGTTTATCTTTACGAAGACGGTGGCGATGTTGCATTTTGCCACATCAGACATAACGGTGGCTCTGTCGCGTACACACAAACTGACGATGACCCAAATGACAGTTCGTCGATCGGTCTATACATCTCACTCGCTGTAGGAGACGCTGTTGATTTAGCATGTGGCAACTTCACTCAGGTGGATAAGTATAGTAGCACCGTGTTTAACGGTGCGGTGATTTCACCGCTTGGTACTGGTAAGTATGATTGTGTATCACTTACCTTATAGAATGGGAATGTAATAGACATAGCCATGCTATATTTATCATATTACACTTGAGTAACAATACTGCAAATGAAGGCTGAATCGTCGTTCGGTATTTACCGTTTTTTTCCTAGCTCAGTCGGCAACAAAATGTCCTTGTCGATTTTTGTAACCGTTTAAAATACGGAAATCGACGAGGTAGATCCGTTGGATTGTGACTTACGGACGTACGACATACGACGTCATCATACAATCACACGACGTCATCATACAATCACACGACGTCATTATACGACGACGTTTTTTAGCTACAATAATATATGTTCCCAATTCTAAGTCATTTTTTGAGTTATATGATAAATAGAATCTCACAATTGTTGCTATGTAATATTGCATTTAAAACTGAATTTGAATAATCAAACTCGTTGTATAAAAATAATATGATGCTCGGCACAGACTCCTATCATATAAATGTATTCAACTCGTTTTATAAATTCAATATTAAATAACGCCTCGCAACCTATTATTTTATCAAACTCTTTTAATAAATATAATAATAAATAGGCGCTCATGTAAGAACCCTTAATATGCGTGTAATTACTCATAGAATACATGATTAATTATTACTCATATAATACATGATTATTTATTACTCATAGAAAAGTTTAACATGATTATTTATTACTCACATAATACATGATTATTTATTACTCATAACATAATACATGATTATGTATTACTCATATAATACATGATTATTTATTACTCAAATAATACATGATTATTTATCACTCATTGCATACATGATCATTTTTACTCATATGATACATGATTATTTATTACTCATAGAATACCTGATTATTTATTACTCATAGAATACATGATTATATATTACTCATATAATACATGATTTTTTATTACTGATAAAATACATGATTATTTATTACTCATAGAATACATGATTATTTATCACTCATATAATAATTGATGATTACTGATAAAATACATGATTATTTATTACTCATAGAATACATGATTATTCATTGCTCATATAATACATGAGTATGTATTACTTATAGAATACATGAGTATTCATTACTCCTGGAATAAATGATTATTTATTACTCATATAATACATGATTATTTATTACTCATAAAATACATGATTATTTATAACTCATATAATACATGATAATTATTACTCATAAAATACATGATTATTTATTGCTCATATAATACATGATTATATATTACTCATAGAATACATAATTATTTATTACTCAAAGAATGCATGATTATGTATTACTCATAGAATATATGATTATTTATTACTTAAGAATATATGATTATTAATTAGAATACATGAGTATGTATTACTCCTAGAATACATGATTATCTATTCCACATATAATATACGATCATTATTGCTCATATAATACATGATTATTTATTACTCATAGAAAACATGATTATTTATTACTCACATAATACATGATTATTTATTACTCATAACATAATACATGATTATGTATTACTCATATAATACATTATTATTTATTACTCATATAATACATGATTATTTATTACTCATTGAATACATGATCATTTTTACTCATATGATACATGATTATTTATTACTCATAGAATACCTGATTATTTATTACTCATAGAATACATGATTATTTATTACTCATATAATACATGATTTTTTATTACTTATAAAATACATGATTATTTATTACTCATAGAATACATGATTATTTATCACTCATATAATACTTGATTATTTATTACTGATAAAATACATGATTATTTATTACTCATAGAATACATGATTATTCATTGCTCATAGAATACATGAGTATGTATTACTTATAGAATACATGAGTATTCATTACTCCTGGAATAAATGATCATTTATTACTCATATAATACATGATTATTTATTACTCATAAAATGCATGATTATTTATTACTCATAGAATACATGATTATTATTACTCATAAAATACATGATTATTTATTGTTCATATAATACATGATTATATATTACTCATAGAATACATGATTATTATTACTCATAAAATACATGATTATTTATTGCTCATATAATACATGATTATATATTACTCATAGAATACATGATTATTATTACTCATAAAATACATGATTATTTATTGCTCATATAATACATGATTATATATTACTCATAGAATACATAATTATTTATTACTCATAGAATGCATGATTATGTATTACTCATATAATACATGATTATTATTACTCATAAAATACATGATTATTTATTGCTCATATAATACATAATTATATATAACTCATAGAATACATAATTATTTATTACTCATAGAATGCATGATTATGTATTACTCATAGAATATATGATTATTTATTACTCATAGAATATATGATTATTAATTAGAATACATGAGTATGTATTACTCCTAGAATACATGATTATCTATTCCAGATAGAATATACGATCATTATTGCTCATATAATACATGATTATTTATTACTCATAGAATACATGATTAATTATTACTCATAGAATATATGATTATTAATTAGAATACATGAGTATGTATTACTCCTAGAATACATGATTATCTATTCCACATAGAATATACGATCATTATTGCTCATAGAATACATGATTAATTATTACTCATATAATACATGATTATTTGTTACTCATAGAAAACATGATTATTTATTACTCATAACATAATACATGATTATGTATTACTCATTAATAGTAAATGTGCAAACTACTCATTTTAATCATAATGAGAAATGGTGTTAAACATGTACCAAACATTATGATATTTTTCTTTTTTCCAGCTAACACAATAGCATTCTCAGTTAACAGTCCAATCGGAGTAGTTCCAAAGTTCACAAGAATCGTCACAAACCTTGGCAACGCCTTCGATCTGCAAACGGGATCGTTTACTTGTCCTTTGACTGGACTGTATCATTTCTCTGTTTATATTCTTGAAGATGGTGGCGAGCTTGCATATTGTCACATCATGCGAAACGGTGGCTATAGCTCGTACGCACAAACTGACGATACACCGTCAGACAGTGCCTCTGTTGGTCAATATCTGTCACTCGTTGTCGGAGAAAAGATTTATTTAGATTGTGGCAACTTCTATCATGTGAATCAGTATCCTGATGGAACTGTGTTTAACGGGGCTTTGATCGAACCTATTCGTAAGTACGAGTGTATGTATAGCACGCATGACACTTTGCATTCCGAGCAGGTTTACGGATCTCGTCTTCGCGATCACAATGTCGTCCGGATGTATCTGTGTCAGTTCGTTTGTTCGTCCGTTCGTCCGTTAGTCTTAGCTTCCGGTTTTCATTTGTTAATATGTTCTTCGTAACTTGCAGGATTTTCATCAAACTGCACCAGAATGTTCCTTATATCGATCCTACATCAGGTACTCAATTTCTGATCGCTGTGACCTACTTTGGATGAAATATACAACATGCGTTTCTTGCCTCTTTCTTGCAAGATTTTCACCAACATTCATCACACTGTTCCTTATATGCATTATGGGAATGTTCTAAGTTTCGGGTCGCTGTGACCTACTTTCGACGAAATATCGGTCACGTCCGGTCTCCGCTACGACATGCTTATCTTGCTTCTTTCTTGCAGGATTTTCACCAAACTTCAATAGAATGTTTCCTTATAAAGCATATAACAGCATGTGCAAAAACGTTGGGTCCACTGCAAACCTACTTTTGAAGAAATATAGGTCACTAACCCCTCTCCGCTACGAAAATGCACCCCCGACCGTTAATGACATTGATAAAATTAAATAATATGTATGTAAGGAACTAATATCTCTTGGGATTGACATTCGTGTTAGTCAAATAAAAAATGGGAACTACTTCCAAAAAGTTTGACATGAAGGCCGTGGCCTTCAAGTTTAGTGTTAAGATTGTGTTAACAAATCTATCACACACAATTTAGGAAAAACTCAAGAACCAAATAAGAACACGAAACCTACATATTCTCGATATTATTTAATAAATGATCAGCAATGATGCGTGGTCCATCGTCGTATTTTAATAATTGCCACATTCTTCTTCTATTTCCGATGTTTTGTCAAATTTGATTTGAAGGTTTATTGTCATAAGATAACGACGAACCACACACTCATTATGTAAAACAACGGGGTTTAATTTAATTCTAAGTTTTGTTTTAGTAAGATCTTTGACTGGTTGGACAATTAGTAAAATCGACTGGAATATCGGACAATAGCCAAACACGATATATTAAGTAAACGGATTCTGATTTTCACCAAACTTGATTGAAGATTTTCTCCGATTATAATACTTGGACAAGCTCCACAGTAAGAATGCTCAACCGTATCTTATTGAGTTAGTGACCTATTGACTTTATTTATATTGAAATAATGAAATTTTAGGGGGTGAATATGAGACGGTGCTATAGGTCATGAAATGTTTAAGCTCAGTTTAGCCATATGGGTTTGCGTGTGCGTGTTGATGTCGTGGGTGTGGTGGGTGGGGTGGGGTTGTACGAGTTTAGCGTCAAGGGAAATGAAAAAATAATATTATATTACCTGATGCTGATAATACGTTATTATTTAGGATCAGCTTGACAGAATAAATAATACATGCGTCACATATGTTTTCTGTTCATGTTGTTATTTGTTGTGTTTCGCTGTTGTTCTTTGTTTTAGAATAGTTCTAAATATATGTCTTCGTTGTAGTCAGCGAATTTTATGACACAATGGAATTAATTAATAAGCGTAAATACTCCATTGTTATAAGAGACATGCTAGCCAGTAGAGCGACCTTATGTCCTCTTGTGACTCTTGTACTACAAAGCAAAATATTTGGCAATAGCCATTATATGTATGAGTTATTATGTTTACTATACAATAAAAAAGAGTATGATAATGGACCTTTGGAAACGGCCGAGCACGACACATACGAAATATTGCAGTCTCGGTATGATTGAGACTGTTCATGAGCGGTAGTGAAATATGCTAGCTACCGCTCACGCCCTCTAGCCCCGGGTTGAGCAGAACTCAATATTCATAAAATCAATAGTACACAATTTTAACCATCCCGAAGATGGCATGCATACGGCGGTGGACATGGAGTTATTTGCTTCCCCATGTCGTACGGAGTATGGTCCCAGTATCTAATAAAATCAAATGCCCCGAAGAGCGAAATAAACATAATGGAATTTAGTTGAGAGCAGCGGTTATGAAGCCTGCGTATCACAAGGAACAGCCAAAAAACTAAATTAAAAAGCAGACAACATATCCTATAAGTGGTTAAACAATACCCAGAGCCTTTTATCGGCCGGAGTAGTGGAACCACCGAATCAAAAATTAAGTAAGAAAACAAAAGAAATTGAAAATGAACAACCGATAACTAAATATAAGTATCGGGCTCAGCGATCTCCAAAGATCGAATGAATAACAGTACTGATAAGGCGAATAACGTGTACATGCATAATCATATATATATAATCGCCAGTGTCAAGGTAGCGTAACATTTAAAACAACTGTTTACTAAATGTTTAGTTTGAAGTATCATATACTTGATAACATGTTATTATGCAATGATTCAAACTATACACTTGCATATATGCACATATGATAATATTTTTATTTCTATTCAGCTCACCAGGTGCATGTCGCATTCTCCGTTCACAGTCCTATCGGGGCCTTATTAAGCGGAGGAATGCCAATATTCAACAGCATCGTGACAGATCTCGGCGGCGGCTTCAACTCATCAACTATGACGTTCGCTTGTCCTGTGGCTGGACTGTATCATTTCTCTATTTATATTCATGAAGATGGTAACGATCATGCAAATTGTGACATCCAGCATAACGGTGGCTCTATCGCGTACACACAAACTGACAATGACGCTTCTGACAGTTCTTCGGTCGCTGTGTACATCTCACTCGCTGTTGGTGACACTGTTAATTTAGAGTGTGACAAATTCACTGATGTAAACCATTATGATGGAACCGTGTTTAACGGTGCGTTGATCGTACCGAATTGAAGCTGGTTTCTTTCTTAAGTAGGGTTCATACTTGTATCATGTATGAGCCTGTCAAAATGACCGCTTACAATAAAGTTTTAACATTTGTTAAAAGTACTGGAGGACATATGGATGCTATTTATGACCCAGTGGTCATAACAAAGATAGTATGAAAGTGATCATGACCAAGGATCTTACGAAGTTTGTAAATCACGTCACCATAGAAGTCTGGTTGAGATAGTCCTTATCTCAGAAGAGTTCTTAAATTGCTTTCATATTTGGAAAGAAGATCATCTGCAAATGTTTTACGATGTTTCTTGTATCTGTAGCCCTGATGGAGTCAGCTTTTTATTTATACAAAGATTACGAATGTAAGCGTACATACTCGAGTACAAGCTCTAGAAAAACGGGGACACAGACCCATTAAGAATTTGATTGGCGAACATCCCCATCTAAATGGGGATAATTAACAATATCAAAAATGAAAATCATCTCTCTTGTCATAGATTTTGCTAATTGTTTCACCTTTTTCAATAGAGAGATGTAAATCGAGAAAAGAAGTATTAGTATCAGAAATATTAGCTTTGTTAAGCTGAAGTTCTTTACGATATATAGTATTAACCATAGCATAAAAGAAAGTGTTGTCAATGTACGATTGTTGACGTGATTTACCAACTTCGCCGTTGATAATGTTAATACAATATTTATATGAACTGTTATTATGACATTTACTAAAATCCTTTATGATCAAAATCTTTAAAGCGCACCGCTTTTTTCCATTTGACCTTATTGGGTTTACCCTTTTGATTCCTCGTTGGTAGTAAGACGAGCGGACAGGAATGAGTAATATATGGGTAATCTTTGAAGAACTTACATCCCAAAACGAAGATAACGATCGATGTTTATCATCAATCCTGACCTGCTGAATCATCGACTAAGTACTTTTTGAGTGAATTTCTATATTATTTTGTAAACGCGGTAAGGTAGTAAAGATCAGGATCGGCGAAGGCGACGTTTTAAAACAAACTATTTACCTCTTTATAGCAGAAAAAAACGATTTTAGTGAACGCACTGAAGATATGTGTGTCTGGTTGTTCACCAGTTCAAACTTAAACGCTCCAATAATGTTGATAAAACTATGCAATATCCGTCTAAAAACGTGTTACGGCAATACTTCTAAGCTTCTATCTTTGTTTAGAAAGGAATATATTGTAATGTGTATTTCACCTCAGTAATTTGTATTTGAATAAAACGAATACTCGGACGCGGAAGATGTCACTTTGTGTTGTAATGTCGACATCTAAACTAAGGCAAATCGAATTTGACTGTCAATATATGTTGATCCAGATAACTGTTGTTGCTGTAGACGTTTGGTGGTTTTGGGTGTTTATGCTGTACCTTTCACTGAGCTATAACGCGGCCTATATGAATATAGGTAGAGTATTCGGTCCGATCCCATCCGCACTTGCCGGCGATTTTCTGAAGACATCACACAATGCCTGCATAAATAACCGCCATATATCATTAATAGTAAATGCCACATGTCCATGAGCAACACTCACCAAAAAGAATGATATCACAAAAATCTAGTCATATTGTGTAAGAACTATATTTTTCCAACATTTTTCCTCTCGAAATTTCTCGCTGACGTCTAAAATGTCATTCCGTTTATGAAAACTTATTTGTATGCATTGTATTTAATTTTTAGTAATTAATTTATATTAAAAGAAACGGGTTGCCTTGCCAGCAATGGAACCTGAAAGTTGACCGACACAAATTCTGGCACAATATATGAGCTAGACTCCTTTGGACATCTTATAGAGTCTGTTTATGAGAGGTAATATAAGGTGCAACACCTCTAACAACCCCTAGCACCGGCTTAGACGGTATTCTACTTTAAAGCCATACATAGTATGACTGTTAATGACAAAGGAGCAGTAAGTAATAACACTACTGATTTGTATAGCGGGCGACGTTTTACAGCAGCCACACAACGCTACAGAAACTCTAGCATGAATGTCATTAAATACTAAAAAGGGTATCAATAAGAAGCAAAAAACCAAACGAGAGTGAAAAGTGGCAGAATATGTTTTATTGAGTCTGTTCATGACAGGTAATGCAAGTGCAACACCTTTTACACCCTCTATCACCGGCATAAGCGGTATTCTATTTAAAATCACTAAGATTGGTAATGATGATCCAAAAGGACCAGAAAGCAAAACAGTAATGATGTGTAGTCGGGGTGATATATTACAGCCGCTTAACTGCACTAGACAAACGTTAGTGTCAATGTAAATACCTACTGAAAGGAATCCCGTGAAAGAAACAAACAAAAACAAGCGGGATAAATAGCAGGCTCGGTTTGTCTGCTACTTTATTATCTTGGTTGTGTTTGTTACTTTCAAAGGATCTTCCTTATCGGAACTTATTAACAGTCACACTAAAGTTCCTTTAATGCAGTGCGTTGGCTGTAAATGTCGCCGTGCTACGAATCAGTGTTGTTATATTTTACTGGTCTTATGGGATCAAGATCCTTTTCGATCAAGAGACCAATATAGGTGGCTGTCAAGTAGAATACCGTTTAAAAGACTGCTTCACTGCTCATGTCATGTTTACAAACTCAAACACGAGGCAGTCACAGCCTCCATAGGCCGATTTTTGAAACGGTTAATTTGATAATACGTAAAGCGCATTACAACTGCGATAACAGCTAAGCGTCTGATCTACGTTCTATAAACATATCCAGAATCTTGGGCTTTCCATATACGGTTTCACTGCGCATATCTCGTATAGTAAACGCAAACAAAACGCAGGTGTTTTATGTTTTGTTTTTCAAGTGTGGTGTGGGGTGGTATTTTCGAAATATTCCAGATTCCAGGGTGACTAGTGTGTTTTCCAGTTGTTGTTTTTTCATGGTAGGTGGTTTTAGGAGAAGAAGGGCAAAGAAGATTGTATTCGGAGGGTGTAAACACAAATATGAGGGGAATATTTAAAACAATCTACCTAGGGGTTATTCTGTAGATTTTCTGAAGGTGAATGCATTTTTTTTCCGGGTGATTTTTTGTGCGTGTTATTGTTTTTTAATCCGGCGAGGCTGAGGTCGGAGAGGAGGTGAACTGGGTGTGTGTGGGATAAGGATGCATTTTTCCAAAAAAAAATGAAGGACATAAGAAAGGGATTTCCAGTGATTTAAAGTGGTATTTTGAAGATTTTCCACGTGGCAGGACCTGAAGAAGTTTTTTTCCATTTTTATTTTATTGTTTAAATCAAGGGGTGTAGTCTGGGCTAAAAAACATTTCTTAGAGTAGAGGTAGCGTGTGTGCATGAGTGTGTTGAGTATGTATATTATCTGGATAAACCCATTCCTGCCTTACAGAAGTTCATTTATGTCTTATCCTCGGGCTATGCACACCCACACCCACACACACCCCACCCCTCCACACCGCAACCCCCGCAGTGGAGAATATTCAAATGTCTAAACACAAACTCTGCATTATTCGTGCTCAAGTAGATAAGTTAAATACCCAAGAAAGATACAATCGTCAAGAACTGCGTCAACGAAAAGAGCGTACCTGTATGTACTGAGAGCATGCGTACACATTGCAAAAAACATCAACAAACAACAAACAACAACAACAACAACAACAAAATAACGAAAAAAACACATAATTAATCAGAAGTCCAAAATACAACAAAAACGAGGAGGGCTGGGTATAAGGTAACGTCTTGTCTTATTTAGTTTTCCATGAAATTTCAAAACTATGATGCTAATTTATCAACATTTCAGAGGCAGAATAGATCTGCAATGTCTAGATGGTATTAGGACAATGATGGTCGAGTTTAAAAGAAACACATTAATAAAAACATCAACAAAAACTTAAATGGCGCAGTCTGTCGAGTTTGTGGAAACTTTGTGTAGGATTTAAAAGGTAGGCGTACCGTTATTATGAGCGTTATAACACAAAGTCTACTTTCGGAATAACAAAACCCTCCCCACATCACTAACTTTCCTACCCCTTTCATTTTTGTGCTCTTTTAGATTTTTTAGAATGTTCGTATCTTTGAAAAAGTTGTAGGATAGAAGTAATAACTGGGTAGGTACACGCAAAACCAAGTATGCACTTATAAATTATTTCACCCATCTGGGTTGGTTTGGGGATGGGGCAGCAACGGGAGTACCAAGGGAAAGTTACTGGGAAATAGACACATGTTTAATTGCTACTCTAGGAGCAACCTTTTCCAGAGTAGTTCCCAATGTTGTTACTATACCGGGTTTTGTCTTAAGTCAGTACCCCGTTGTCAACAGTGTTGGTCTAATTGGGCTCTACACGCACTATCCGTTCCTACCCGTTACGTGTAAACAGTAGCAAGAAAGGAAGTGCAAAACCAACAACGACAATTTTTTAAATATAATCCACAAATGTATTATAATTGTACAATGACAAATATCACTTGCAGAATATACATACATTAGATCAAGTATTTTTTTAAAATCCGCTTTTGCAAATAAGTCCAACAAATACTGGCAAATGTTTTAATCTAAATTGTATAGTGTCCCTTTAATCCAATTTTATTTTAAATCATGTCAACATCATCATTATAAACACTCACAATATGTTGAAGGGTAAATTTGATGGAGTGGAGGGGTTGCGGATGTGATAGGTAGTATATTTGTGTGTGTGTGTGGGGGGGGGGGGGGGGGGGGGAGGGAAAGGGGCAGGTGTTGTGATGAGTGTGCACGATTTTCCGTTTTTTTTTTTTTAGAAAGATTATGGTAATTTCGAATTTGTCCCGGGAGTGGGGTGTAGTCAAGACATATTTTCTATGGAAGGTGATATTTAGTTAAGCGAATACGGTAATGAGGTCGGCTGGAAGGGATTTTTGAGGTGTGTTGGGTGGTGGTAAAGGACAAATGTCCAGGGAGGTATTTTCGAGATTTGTTTTTATATAACAAAAAATCCATGGGGTATTTTGTAGATTTGTTAGGGGTACGGGGTTTGATAAAAACGCTTTCCATGGTAGCGTTTGTCCTTTTCTGTAAGGGTATTTTTGAAGAAAGAAATGTAGGGGATATTTTGTTGACTTTCTATGGGTTCTAAATCTAGAGCGTGGGGTGGGGTGGGGGTGTTGGTTGTTCGGATATTCCTTTCAAGCAGGAGTTAATTTCTGTCAAATCCTCGGTGTGTTATTCCCGCCGACGCCGCCCACTCCCCACCTAGCAATCCCTCTTTAACGTAAACATCCTTGTATCCATTATGTCATTCAAATAGGGTAATACAGTAACATTCTATTTATTTTTATAATCAAAAATTAAAGCACGGAACAGTGTTGCTAGCAGAATTTAGAAAACGGCATTCTTCAAAGTTAAATGCTGCACAAATGAGATTTTTAGATTTGTTCGTCATTGTTACTGACAATGACTGCTTTGCCTTTAATTACACAACAACAATTAGCATAGGAGTTTGAAAAATAAATGGACGGTCAAACTGAATAAAATCCACAAATGCGAAAAGCACAACGGGGCTCCTTATAACAGATAACACTGTAACTTGTATACCTTAAAGATGAATGGCCACCCTTTTTGTAGTATTATCAATTAACGAATTTAACTCTTAAACATCATATGAACGTTTCTTGATAGTCTCGGAGAAACATATATTGAAATCCGCTACTAATTTTATGTAAAAATAAGTATTAGAGAGAGAGAGAGAGAGAGAGAGATAGAGATAGAGAGAACGTTTAACTTAAATATAGCAGTATAGTATTACATATATTCTTATATTTACCATTTATATCTATTGTTATAGCCTAAAACTCCTTGACAATGTACAACCGGTTTAAATGAGAGAGAGAGAGAGAAAGAGAGAGAGATAAAGAGAAAGAGAGATTTATAAATTTTTTTTTTTAGATCTACCTATTTAATTAAATGTTTGCGTTATTAAACAATAATTTTTAAATTGAATCAGTTTATTTTATTTACTTTCTGACTAGAAAAAAGCATACTAAGTTTAATTATTATTTATAAACATGTTTGAAGTCGACTCGATGTATTGATGTTGATAAGTCAGCAATAATAACTCATTTTGGTTTCTTATTGTTAGCAGTTGTACACATTATTAAAACGAAGAGTATTTAAATTACAAAAAAAAAATATAGTTTAACCTTAATGCGTAATAAGAATCTTTATTAATGATTAATGCAACAAAAACTAGCCGAATCTTCGTGTTTTCACGACTAAACTAATTCATCAATAATATTTAAATCGATTCGTTTATGTCTAATTAGAATAGCTATCCCGCAAACAACAGCCAGATTTTACAACATAATTCGCCCCCTTAGAGGTAGCTAACTAACATTTTCACAGAAAATGTTTTTTTGGCATATTTAGATTCCTTTTAATGATATGTTTCTTGTCAGAAAAAATCTTTATTGAATATTGATTCAATCTGGAGATATTGATAAAAAGCATAAGGTGCTATCTGCTTTACATAAAAGTAGTGTGCGGTAAAGGGAGTTATGTGTATACAACATTGCGGTAAAAGGGGCCATTTGACAAATAGAACCTTTTCCCCCAAATTGTTACCTCAAAAGCATTGGCTTAAAACATGATAAATGGGGCTAAGTGGCAAATAGCTCCTTATTCCTGTAAGCATTTTTACGTCTTGTGTATTGCTAATAACCAGGATAATTGGTGTGGACAGATTTGATATCACATTACCTGTTCTGGTATGAAGCAAATTATGTTCTACGAGGGTGCTTCAAAAAGTTCTGTCACTAGGCATATATCCTTTGAACTAGATATTACACTGAGATAAAGTGGTGTATTTATAGTACTACTGGGTTCGCTCTCTTAAATTCCACAACAAAAATGAAAAATTCCCAGTTATTTATACCCCTGAATTACCTCCCACTACCACACTTTCTGGATACTGGCATCTCTGAAAATGTCCTTGTTACAAAACGTTGCACATTTTTTTCGAATAATTCTATGCTTTTAAATTTTCTTGTACGCCATCTGTTGTTATTCGCCAATAATCCATGAAAATGATTGTCGAGAATTCGGAAATGTCTTGCTGCAAACCAGATATGAGTGAATGCATATCCCTTAATTTTAGCAGAAATAACACTGATTTTCTTCATTTTGTTTACGGAAATATTATTATATCTGTTAAATGTCGTAATTATTCTCATAGTATTAATATATTTTCATATTTTGTTTACAAATCCTAGTCCTTCATTGTTTAAATTTCATATTCAACACATTATTGTAGAATTTTGTACAATGTTTAGTGAAAATATTGATCATCCAAAAACGCTATTTCAGAAGACAGCCCTTCCATTTAATGTCCATTTATCATTAAATTAATTTTACACGTTAGCTTAATATGTTAATTTCTAAGACAATGCCTTTTCATCTACCATGCTTAAATTCTAAATCTTGTAATACACAGATATAAATGGTACTGTATGAGAAATTTCAAAGGTCTTCGACAAGAACTTAAAGAGAAACAGGCATTTAAAAATGTAACAATTAACATACCTGAAAAAAACTCAGGACGAAAATGCCTCAGTATGTATAAGTGATGTGTATTATTCCATAACTTTCGTCACAAAAAAGATACAGCATTCCTTTTACCATCAATGGAATGGTATTGAAACTCCCTTTCATTTGATATCAAACATCAACACTTACAACGAGCACATAATTGTTAAAACGCGTTAGTGACAGAACTTATTGAATGACCCTCGTAATTACCTAATGACAATATGTTGTGGTAATCTTGCATTCATACAGAGATTTGTCAGTGTGAAACATGCCCAATTAAAACAAAGCATAAACATAGATGAAAATAATAGGGTCAGTTTGTTAATTTAAATCAACTTACTGAAGGCTAAAAGGAAGAAGAACATTAATGGAACCGAAAAGGCCAAAGTTTTGAGTAGAAAGATGCAATCTGTCAAAGAGTATATCCATCATATACATATCAATCGGCTGGATCAACTACTTGCCAGTAATGTACTGAAACGTGTGCCTGTCCGTGCTGATGGAAATTGTTTTTTCGCAGCAATTGCTAAATGTATAAAAGTTAATGATTCACTTTTGTCACACATTGATGCATTTCGAAATTCAGTGTGTGACTTAATGATGGAAAACATTGCAAGATACAGTAAGTTTCTAAGTGAAATCAGAGGAGGCAGATCAGACTAAAAAATCTAAAAAAGATATTGAGCTTCTACGTAGAAGTGAGGGATGGAATGCTAATATTGCTGATTGTTTACCTTTAGCAGTTGCTGACAAGTTTAATTGTACACTACGCATATACTCCAGTTCACTGTCAACCCCTGTCATTGTGTCATTTATGTAAAGCCTTCTGCAGAGGCAGATCAAAGGAATAGACTCCGATGCATTGAACTAGCATACCTAGCTTTTAGAAACGAAGAACATTATGAGGCAACACAACCAATAATGGAGAGTTCACCAATTAGACAGACAACACATGCCCAAGATGACTCGTACCTACTACAATATTCAACTCCACAAAAAAGTAAATCCTTACATACAGAATTAAACGAGAACACGTTGCTTGCTCGTTCAACCCCACACAAAAGAGCTGATTACCAGAGTCCTATTGAAAAAACATCAAGCAGAAAGGAAAAAAAATAAATGAAATGCAATGGAAATCTAAAAGCCGTAAGAAACTAAGATGTGAAGGCAAATACATCTCAAAAACAGGAAAAACTGTTGCAGAAAAAGTGCTTAAACCACAAAATGGTAGCACACAATTGAATGAAGATGAACGAAAAGCAATGTTTGATCATTACTATGCTCTCCCAAGCTATGAAAGGCAGAGGTGTTTTATATGTGACATGGTTTCGAAAGCAACACCAAGTCGAAAAGAGACAGGGAAAAGGAAGACTTCCTTGAAGTATTTCCTAGGCGTTGGAAATAAGCGTGAATGTGTTTGCAAAGATTTTTTTCTAAAAACACTCGATATCGGAAAGAAAACTGTTTCCTATAATTTAGGTAGAAAACAGCATGGGACATTATGCGAGGCCGTAAAACACCGTCTTCAAAACTCAGTGATGAAAGCGATGTTCCCTTGTCAGCAAATTGTATTATTCAAGAAAGTTGTGTTGCTATAATCTAACAATTTACTCTTTAGGGGACAAACATGCAACTTGTCAACTCTGGGATGAAACGCAAGGAAAACGAGGGGCATGTGAAATTGCCACATGTTTAATGAAAAACACTCAGTCTGTCTGTTCTTCTGCGCCAATAGAACATACTATTATGATACGTGTGGGGGGCAAAATAGGAACTAGTTTGTAGCTGCTTCCTACCTGTATACAGTTTCAAAGATACCGCAACTTAAGACTTTAAATCACAAATTCCTTCAGTCCGGCCATAGCCAAATGGAAAGTGACTCGGTACATTCAGCAATTGAAACTTCGAAAAGGAAGACGTCCGTTTTTGTTCCATCACAGTGGAGTACTGAGATTTGTATGTCCCGGAAAACAAATCCATATATTACCATCCCTCTAAAATATGACCATGTAATTGACTTCAAAGCATTTGTTAGAAAGAACTGCGACCACTCTGGGAGTAAAGGTGAACTGGCTCAACGTGCGCTGGATTCAAGTTCGTCAAAATGAACTAAAATCACTGTTTCTCAACTACACCTTTAACAGCGAAAATGTCATGAAAATCAAAACACAGCATTCTGCTCTTTACGGAACAAAGGTCGCCCTCAGCACTGGCCAATGGCAGATGCAGAAATGGACCTATGCTATTGTTCCAAATTGCCTATTTCAACACAAAAGAATGCATACTTAATCAGCCTGTGTACGAAGGGAATAATACCCGATGACTTTCATGGGTACTTTATGTCTTTGGCGACAAATGCCAAAACAAAAGACACAATACCAGTTGGCTCAGATGAAGACGACTCTGAGTAAATGATAAATAAGAAGTATATCGAAATAGTAGTCAAAATAGAACATGTTATGCAGGCGTATTGTTTCATAGCCATTTCCTATCAGAAAGTTTAAGAAACAGATGACAAATTTGAATTTTATGAAGTACATGGCACATTTTTTGCTTCAAGAATAAAATGTTTTCACACATTTTGTTTGCGGCAAAAGGGGCTATGTGTCAAATAGCACCTTTTACTCCAATTTTTCTTTGAAAATTGGTCCATGGAAAAAGGTGCTATGTACAAAATTGATTATATTGATCGAACTATTGGTTTATTATTGGTTAAAATATAATTAATAAATAGTAGAAATATAATCCAAAATATGTGCTTAGTTTCGTTTTTTAGAATTAAAATCCTGATTTTTCACAAGTCCTTAAACCTTTAAACTCGATTTTCTCAAAATAATGAAAAATGCACATAGCACCTTTACCTCTAAGGGGGCGAATTATGCATGTATTTTGAGAATCCAATCTTTTATAGACACAACGGCTTTAGCAGCCAGGACAAACCCCAAAACTGGAGCTTTGAATTAAGAATTACCAACTCATAAACAGGACATTTTGTTTTTTCTTTCTTGCTTGGTTGTGCGTAAATAATTCATTTGGATGTTGGTAATTTCAAAATGTATTAAGCGTATTAAAGGTTGAACTTGTACGAGGACAGCAATGCTATTTCTGGCAATTACACAGCAGCTATTGTTGTCTCTCTTTTCTGGATGAGAAAGATGGATATTAGTATTCAATATTTCCAGACAGATGTACATGCATTAACCCATTGAACATCGGGATTTAGAATAGTGTACATTATTATATTCCTTACCGAAGCAAAGGAAAAGAAACGTTGCAGTCTGGCTTCGCTATATATTCATTTGTTCTCACGAGTTTTCCGTTATTTTATGTCAAAACATATAGTTATTGAAAATACGTATTTCTTTATATATCAATGTACAAACATGTGATGCAACCTGTACCCATATCAAAGACAAAATTCTGTTTTTAAAAATATAATATTGTCAGGTTACAATAGATACTCACCAGTTTTTATTTCATTGGTTTCCGTCAATGCAACACTTTATCTAATGAGATACTTTGAAAATGGGCAAACCAATCAAAGAAGAGCATGAATGCAGCGTTACTGAGCAACATTTTCTAATACAAGCACACTGAAGTTACACGGAGTTGCACAAGATTCGATGCATTCATAAATGTGTTTACTTTTAAACGATGAAAAAACACTTTGTATTCGCCCATACTATCTAGTAAACCAGATAAGTGTGTGGAAATACTATATTATTGAGACAAAAACATGTGTGCATATAATACCAGTAGATCCGATGTGAATGATGACAGCCAAAAGTGAAGGTGGCGACCGTAAATTGTCTCCAGTACATCCAATCAATATTGTTATTTTTATATCCTACAGAGATTGCATGACATTCAGTGATCCAGTGTTTCCTTAAACACGTGTGTTTCATATACCGCGTTGAAGGTTTTGTGCTCATTTCCTTAACTTTCCTCATTATATTGTATTAGATACTGACGTCGAGTTTTGGACCTCTTTTTACGAACAGTACGAAAGTTTACTAATATTTTTTCTTATTGATCTTTGATACGATTCTATTTCGTATCTCTAATAAATATTAACTGGCCCTTATTTCGCTTTTCACAGAATGGAATTACTCTCCAAAAAAACAATTATGAGTCTATTAGTTAAAACTTTTAAAATAAATCTTTTACCTCTTCGGTTACACTCTGCGTCATCAATACCAATTCCACAAAATAACTCATTTCTTAGAACCATATGTACGCCTTGCGCCTTTAAATCTTCATTCAGGCAACCTCGTTGCATGTTCCTTCTAATAATATTACTAGGATATTTAATAATAGCTCTAACGTCCCCCATATCCGGGTAGTTAGCTGTAACTCTGAAACACAGTTGTAGTAAAGTCTCTCCAGTTTTCCGCAAAAAAGGAATGTGTCTGTCGATTAGCTACTTTCTCAAGCATCTGTCAATACCAGGAGGTTGTATCGGCTGGATGGATAGTTTCATATTGACAGTAGAAACCCTACCATCAACCAGATTGTAGGACGGGTTGTCAACCAGGGAACGTGGCGTTAACCGATAAAGTGTGTGGGGGGAGTGTGGTAGGAATCCAAGTCCTGGTTTATAGACATACCGGGATGCTCTCTACCGCTTTGAGGAAGGAAGGGATGACATCCGGTGAAACATCCGGGGATTCGGGAGTTACCCGCCATATTACGAAGCTAACAACATTGCAAGTAGTACAATACATCGACTACCATCGGCCGACTGGGAACCGCTAAGAGTGAGTGTCCAGTTGGTGAATGTTATTCCAGATCGCTGCTACTGCATAGTAGGGCAATACTTGTTTAAGGATAAATTTCAATTCGAAAAATATTTAACCAATACGCCAAGATTCAGGACACGAAACCATAAGTTACCTGTAGAAACAGAAAGTTAGAACACAATCGAACTAGAAATGCGTGAATGTACCCTTTGTAATAAAACAGTTGGAGATGACTTTCACTATTATTGAATGTAGGGTGGTCCCCAAAAACAGGAATCTCGGCTCCACAACACAAGCCGGCAACACTCACCGCCCCACCTACATAGAGCTACATAGAGCGGTTGCGACACAACGCATCATATCTACAAGAGAAAGGACGCATATTCAACACTACAGACATCTCTACACTCTAATATACATAGCTGTGCCGGGATTCTTTGGTGGCTTGTGGTGGAAATACACTCACACACACATGGACGCATGCACGTACGCGCGTTTGAAGGATAGTTTAAAATGACATTAAAGCATATAGAAACTTCAACAGAAAAGTTAGCAGATGTTGATGATGCTGATGCTACATTTTCTTTTACCTCAACAGAAATACGCAATGAATTGTTGTTGACATACATTATCCGGGAGCTTGCATTAACGGAGTTCATTGCAATGCATTAACCCTTTTCACAGAAGCATACATTATTTGCAGAAATAAAATTCTTAATCGAATTTTTGGTTTATATCTTGGTGGTAAAACATATTCTAAGACAATTGTTTGTAACATGTATTTTTTGTAAAGCATACCAGAAGCACCCGTACAGATTTTTCAAAATATTGATATTAACACGCGTACTTCTCTCCTCTTACACATGTACAGTATTTCCGCTCAAATGTTGTGTAATAAATAAGTGTCGCACAGTGACCTATTTACAAATTTGCAAGAAATATGCAAAATTCATGTATTACAAAACATTAGTACATTCTTTGATATTTACTTCTTTAGCAGAATAATTTTCATCATGGAGTAACAAACTTTAACATCCACAACGAAAAATCAAGGAGAAATATTATGCATACATGTAATAAGAAATATATGTCATAAACAGTGAAAAACATAATTCATGTTATTCTACAGTCATCCAAAGTAACATGAATATAACCTTTATACTTGACTGGCATTTTGTATAACATTGCTACACCATCACGGCGACACAATGAATTATCTATAGCAATTCAAAGACAATTGAATATATACAAAGGATTACGTCTTATACAAATAACAGTATACATTCACTCAATAGTCCTGGTATCAAAACCAAACAAGCATTGTACGTCAAACTTACTGAAAAAAACAATCGTCGTCATCATTTAAGCCCTTTTAATGCTTTAAAATGACAATTTCAAGTCAAGTAGATCTAATCTATTCCTAAGAATGAGTTAAATTGTCATAAAACGAGTGGTAGTCTTTGGGAATCACTTGTTTGATCTGTTGAAAATGTTCATATTTTGATTTCTTGATTGGCAGCGGTGTTTTTCTTAATTGTGGACGTTGTCTGATGTAACGTTACCAGATGGTTTGCGTGTGCGAATAGATTCATAATCCAATCCATCATAACCAGTTTTGTACTGAATGGTTCCATCTGGTAAATACTGTAACTGCCTAATATCAGCTACAACTGCGGATCCCACGCCTACTCCGGGCCTAATCGATGTGTACTGTGCAATTATGGAATAGTCCTTAAAGAATATATGGTCATAGCAATTTACTGTGCATGGCTGTATTGGGGCGTGTACATTTTATGACTTCAACATACTGAGAGAGGACATATATGTCTTTATTCTTCAATGTTGTCTCAACGTGGGCATGAACGAGTCACACTCCATCTGAGTATGACCCCGTTCAAGATTCTTCTGTTCTATAGTTATACTTTTGTTTGTGGCAAAAACGCTGAGTGCGTTTGGTAAAGTGACATTGCGATTCTGGTACCCACATCCGTCACGGTATATAATCCTATCAATTTCTGTAAGGTCTAAACCTTCCAAATAGTCGATGATGCATGAGGCAAATGTTGTTGCTGTTAAATCAATTGCTGTTTCAGACCAGACGTAGCATGTACAATCCTTACTTACAATGTCAAAGAAGGTGAAATTGTGACAGCATAGTTTGTTTTTATAATACATACAGCTAGCTTCAAGTTTGTTAGCTCTGCTTGAGTTTTATCATTGACATTTGACTGCTGTGGCTCATCCTTACGATTCACATGCTCATTGTACAACTCTTCACTGACATTGCCCACTTTAAAACCAGAACAGGTCACATTGGTATGTCTTTGGTTTGAAAATGGATAAATTCATTTCATCGAACGTTCCTTAAAAGCAGTTATTCCGAATACATATTGGATCTGGCTCCCATCTGCCCTTAGCTGTTCCTTGAACACATTGTACACATCTGTAGATGTAGTTACATTTGTCTCTAAATACTGTTTGTTTGTTTCACTTCTGCAGTAGTGCGACGGTAGTTTCGGGAGACTATTCAGGAAGTTTTCTGCAAGTTCTTTAGCTCTGGTGTTCCTGCGAATATTGTTTTCAGTGAGTGTGCATCTTGGTATACCATTATTGTTAGGATCCTTGTCGGTCCAACCATACACCATGCCTTCATTGAGTCCTAGTGTAACTCTTTACACACATGTACGTATTCTCCGCCCACTTTTAAATGGTCAATGTATGTGTTGTGTCTTCTGCTGGTCTGTTTGGCAGTTCGAGCGGTAGGCACTTTCTGCACCAATGAAATTACATACACTCTCTTTTCGTCCCAATCCATATTTTCCCAGAAACCTTCAAATGGTTCATGTCTGTACTCATCACTATGGGAAGGAATAGATTTGCAAAAAAAGCAAATGTGTTTGTCATCTATATCATAATCCTCAATAACAGTTTTAAGCAGATTTTAAATGTAGCAATGCCGAGCTAGATCGAAACGAAAACCCGTATCTGCATTTATTCATTATAGATTCCTGAAATCTGACTAATCTAAAATCCCGTAACTGAAAATATTCCACAAATCTGGGGTCGGCTGATGAAAATTTTCACTATACAGATTTCTACAAATAGTAAATAGAAATATAACGGCATATTCAATGTATTAGAGTTGTTAAATTGCCTAAGTTAACAAGTTATACCTTAATGAAAATTCAAATAAAATTGAATAATTAACAAACACCTTAAATCTCCGACCAAAACATAAGCAAATTAAAAAAATGACAAATAAATCACGTAGTAGATTTAATGTTCAAATAACAGATACATTTACTGTACATACATAGCACTAGAAGCCATTCAAACACTTCAATTGTCAGCCAACCCATCTAGCTCGACCTGTTACGTTTTCCCGTAACTGCAAAATGGCTAAGAGAAAACAACGTAACTGAATAGTCAAATCATATACGGGGTTTTCGCCTTACCCTGTTGGATCCAATCGAAATACGGCATTTTATCACATGGCTGTATTGAAGTAACGCGATTGGCTATTGAGACGGCGACTAGACAGAAATGCGCGGGAAATTTTGCAGATACGGATGATGGAAAAAAGATTTTGCGCCAAAATTCAGTTACGGATCGGCACCGTCGATATACAACTTATCAGTATATTACTTAAATAATTATGATTAAAACAAGCAAACGCAATTAGTTGTAGTAGTGGCATAACACTAGATGCATTTATTGAGCAACTGGCGCGTTTGTTCAATGCAGATGTTCATGTTCTCCTCACCCGTGATCTATTTATTTTATTTCTTGATTTTTTTTAAAAAAATTACAAACTGTGCTTACTATATTATACCGTGCCCATTATAGAAAAAGCAGATATTCATTCCGCTTTGACGTCGGTTGTATATACAAGTATATACGAAGGTATATGGCACCAAACCAGAATTTGTATAAAGAACTCATAGGAAAATCTCTAAAATGTATTATATATGGAGTACCCAATTTGACCCGTTATTAGAAATATTATTGCCTGCATTGAGTTTATTTTTTTTATTTTTAGCCGGATTTCGTAGCAATTCCAGGCTGATAGTTTGGCGATTTCCGTCTGTCAGTCCGTCCGTATGTCTGTCTACACTTTTGACTTTGGTTCAAGTTTTTGGTTAAGTTTTTTGATTTTCCTCATTTCTTAAAAATGATTTGTCGGAAAGCTTTGCAACTTGGCACACATGTTCGTTGTCATTACACAATGTTATATAACAAGAACCATAACTCTGTCGTGTATTTTACTTGAATTATCCCTGTATATGTATATATACTAAAGGACAAACGAAACGCAACTCGGGATTTTTCGCTATAAAATTTAAATACTGCCACGTACTAATTCCAAGATGTTTTGTAAAAAAAAAAAAGAAGAAGAAAGGTTGCAGATGGTTAAAGAAAGGACACAACTTTGCTGTTGTTAATGTGTTAATCACAGTACACTTTGTAACACGAAAATGTCGAAGATCCGCTTTGAACATTTTGGCCATTTTAGTACTGTATTTAATGTAAAGAGATTGCATCATTTTACATTTTAAGTTTTCTCAGCAGCTTGAGCCAAACGCGTATTCTACAAGTAAAGAAACTTTGAAGGGATAATAGTTGGTGTGTTATGTGTTGTTTTAGTCGTTTTGTCCAAAAGGAAAGTTCTAGTGTAGCCATGTACCATTCGATTAACAGCAGCATGTTACACACAATATATATAGTATAGCGGAAAATCCCGAGTTGTTATAACAATCACTCTTGATGGCGCAAATGACAACTTTAATTTGGCACGGTCTTGATGTAAGAGGATTTTTTGTTTGATTGGTCATTTTAGCACATGCTAGGCCATATATGACTTGATGTTTTGGGTTTGAGGCAGACCACCACATTTTTCTTGGGTAGAACAAGTACTTTATATCTCCCGCCTTCCGTAAGAATCGACACTTTCTTACTTGACAAGTCGAGCTCCCAGTGGGATTCGAACCTGCAGTAAAATGATGGAATTCCATGTGTCCGAGTGGGAGAACCCCACACTCTCTCACATCGCCGAGACGGGTCGCTTCGGTTGGAAGCGAATCAAGTGCCTCAGTAACTAACAAAAACATGTTTACTCAATTTTTATTGACACTGTAATGTTGAAAAACTGTAATGTTACCGTTATTGTAGATAGTTGTTACCTTTAGCGTTAACATGAACAGTTGTTAACTTTAGCGTTAGCGTTGTTACCTTTAGCGGAAGAGGTGATTGTTACCTTTAGCGGAGGTTGTTACCTTTAGCGTTTGAATTGTTACCTTTAGCGGCGGTTGTTACCTTTAGCAGAATTGTTACCTTTAGCGTTGTTACATATGCATTGCCTCAGTGTTGATGCATTGGTTCAATTACTTTGCGATTGAGTGTTAAGACTTCAGAGGATTCGGAAACTTGAATCAATTCATTCTATGTTCGATAATTTCTGTCATTTCTGGAATGTTGATTATTTCCCTCAATTATAATGAGTAAGAAATAAAAACTTTAAATACTCTAAAGATTTATTTAGAATCTTAACAATTCGGAAATAGCATGTTTCAAGATTTGCATTTGCCTGCGTTGTTGTATTCTAGGTTTACCACCACTAATTACATGTAAGCCTCCGAGGTGTAGTCGAATGTAGTTCCTATAATAAAAAGTAATCTCTCCTTTTTTGATGGAAATGGGCATTATAAGTAGGGGGAAACTGCCCATTTCTATTCGATTTTGTGGTTGTATGTATAAGAAACGTATTAGTAGGTGTTACTGGAACACTGATTACTTTCTTGCATGTCTTGTGACCCCACCTTTTCTGGTGATTTTTCAAGTAAAAAATTAGTTTTCTATATGAACATTACACTGCTGCATTATCCATACTTGAGTTGAATTTGCAGCAAATCATTAATATGTGACACTTTAACATTGGTATCTATGGGGAAAATAATTAGTGGTTTCATACCTTCTAAAACCATATTTAAACATGTTTTGACGGCCATTTTGAAACTCTCTAAACAAAATAACCAAGTGTGCCAAAGGGGCACTCGTTGTATGTATAATAACAGAAATAATAAAACAAATTATGTGCATACCATAATGTTAACGTGCCTTATACTGGACTACATATACCAAACTCATGGACTGGCATGCTTTTAACCGTTATGTGCTGTCATTCTGAGAAATGCATCGTGTCATAGGAAGAAAAAATGTATTTGTCTTGTGTAGTTCTCTTGTAAACAACAAGTAGGTGTAACCTTGTCATTGGAATTCCCTTTGTATTTGCACAGGTGTAATTGGGTTAATTGAAAATAACACAAGTCAGACTAAATGGTGTACTCTAAATACCAGTTATTGGAACTTAGAGTATAGCAGGCAGGTGAAACAGACATGATACAAAACAAATAGAGTATGGTCTCATATCGTTGGTACGCCCATCTCGATTTTTAAATCAACTAACTCGACGAGACCATAATCTATCTATTACTTAAGACTAAATTTTTAAATAATATAAATATTTACCATTGTATTAATTGTGCTCCATCAATAAATTTAGTTGTAATGTTTCAAGATTATCAATAAAGACACACCTTATTCGGTAAATATATCCTAGCACACTCTGATGTTTTATTGTATATGAAATTGATTTGTAGTGTAGTCAATCTGTTTTATTCAATCTTAACCCAATAATTTCAAAATATATGATTTGCTAATTCACAATTTACAAATACCTTTTAATTGGTGTATTGAAAACACTTAAACTCTCGTGAAAAGCAAACAACTTCACGCAAAAGAAGAGCGATAACAGGTTATAAAAGACTAATAAAATAATACTGACTATAATATCTGTTATAGTCAATCGTTATGGGATGACACACCAGCTGTTTTAAACTTATTGAGATTGAGTAATTTTCACGGCGAAGTTATTCTTACATGTACACCGGCATCTCCCTCTGTCTCCTACTATTTTCACAAAGGTGAGATATGCTTTGAGCTTACAGTTAAAAACTTAAATTTATTGACTTCAGACTCGCAGGATCTATGATTTTGTAATAATCCTATTGCTCGTGATTTTATCTTCGATTAGGTCGTATTCGTTTCAATTTATTCATTCAGATGTTCACGTTGTTGCCGGATGCAAATAACGTTTTCTAATTTCCATTGTGTGGTCACCAATTTTCGATTCTCGTCAGACCAACTTTTTTTTTCAATTTTATTAACATAAGCTTCTTTTCGTCTCTTCTTTGTTTATATCCTGTGAGATTCCTTTTCTAATTGATATTAACGATAAATAAACGTTCTCGTAAATTATTTAATTAGTATTGCCGAAATGTGGAAGGTGGCGTGACGTCATAGGTTCCCAGGCTGTTAGTTCCCACGCTGTTAAGTTCTGCACTAAATAACCTGATCGGTGAATTCTCATCTTGTGCAGTTTATGAGTGACGTCATCAATATCGGGGTCGTTCTGCAATGGTAAACATTGGCAACTTCATATTCTTTGATTTTATTGAAAAATGACTTTCATTGAGTGGGTTGTTTTTACTTAAATTGTACGAGTAATGCTTTCGTATACATTTCAATGGAATATTTGTACAGTAATGATGTATAAATAAAATGTATAAAAAAAAATAAATAAAAAAAATAATAATAATATTCGATAAATTAGAAAATAATAATAATATATCGATCAATAAATAATAATAAAATAAAAAATAAAACGGTATATACATTCGGTATAAGTTATAAAAAAAAAAAAATAAATAAATAAATAAATAAATAAATAAATAATAATCTTTAAGCACATCATATACATAAAGAGATGAAGACTGCCAATAGTTATTGTAAAACATTTGTAGTAATGTTAGAAGATGTGTTTATTTCCCGGTTTGCTAGGGTTTATTCGTTGTTTGTTTGTTTTGTTTTCATAATCACACTGCAAAAATGCATCGAGGAAAGCGAGCCAGTTCTACTACTCTGCCGGTTCCCGTGGTTGATGCCCCCATCCGGAAAAGTCGACGCTTGCAGACCCAGCCGCCTAGGTCCGCGGGTACCAGTGGGCCTCCCCTGTTGGACGTACATGTGTCTCCCAAGATTCAGCCGCCAAAGTCCTCAAAAACCAGTGGGCCTCCCCAGTTGGATGTACATGTGTCTCCCTTGCCGGTGAACGCACTTGATGTCGGTGTTGGAGCTTTACCAGTAGTGCCATTGGACTCGGGCTTGCCAGGTACATTAGACGTAGACCCGTCTATCTTTGCATTACCAAGCGTTCATGCGGAACTTGGGTTCTCTGTATCCCATTCAGTTAAGTCTAAGATTATAGCTGGCCAGTACATTGATCTTGCCAGTTTATTGGAGACTCAGGTTCCCATGGACAAGGATAAACATTTGGTTATATCTCCACTTGGTGAGTTGATGGTCAAACCTACCAACCCCATGTCAAAACAGCTGAGTATTGAAACTTGGACCGATGCATTTTTGGTCTTTTCAAGCATCTATTTATCGGCTCATCCGCAAAAAGTCCAGGAATTGTTGAAATACATGAATGTCATTAGAACTGGGGCGAAGCGTCATGGTGGTTTCGGATGGAAGCACTATGACCAACAATTTCGTCTTCGTCTTGCCTCTAACCCTTCAATGTCATGGGGGAAAATAGATCATGAGCTTTGGCTACTTTATATGTCCTCAAGTGGTCAAGCTGGTGCTAGTACTGTTGGTCATTTTGCCCAGAAAAGATGTTTTGATTTTAACTTGAGCCAGTGTTCTCGCCATGTGTGTTCATACAGTCATAAGTGCTTGTCATGTTCTGGTGATCATCCTTCTAGGTCGTGTTTTGCCGGAAAACCAGAGGGAAATGTATGGCGCAGACCTATGCGAGCCCCTGCACCCCAGGGCTCGCCCACTTTCTACCAGTCACAAAGACCCAGAAGTCAGTCCGTCCGATTTATGGGCCCTAGGCCAAAGTCCTATTAATATGTCGACATTACAGAACTATTTAGCTTTATATCCAAACCGACACGATGCAAAATTGTTAGCTGTTGGATTCAATAATGGTTTTAAGCTTCAATACACGGGTTCACGACAAAAATCAGATGCAAAAAATTTAAAGTCTGCATATCAGCATTTTCAAGCATTGAAATCAAAGCTTGATAGAGAAATCGCTTTAGGGAGAATGATTGGTCCTTTCGATTCCCCTCCCGTGGCCAATCTAAAAGTGTCTCCAGTTGGTGTTGTGCCCAAGTCAGATGGCTCTTGGCGTCTGATAACTCATTTGTCTTACCCAGGAGGTAGCAGTGTTAATGACGGGATAAATGATGATCTTTGTACAGTAAAATATACTTCATTTGACAAGGTGGTGAAAATGATTTTTAATCTTGGTAAATCTGCTCTAATGGCAAAAAGGGATGTTAAATCAGCTTTTCGGTTACTACCTATACATCCAGGGGATTTTCATTTGTTAGGTTTAAAAGTTGGAGAAAAGTTTTACATTGACAAATGTCTGCCTATGGGTTGCAGTATCTCTTGTGCTCTGTTTGAGAAGTTTTCTACTTTTTTACATTGGCTTGTCAGTTTTGCTTCAGGCTTTGTCACTCTTGACCATTTTCTTGATGACTTTATTTTCGCGGGGGAGCGTGGGTCTGATACATGTAATACATTAGTTTTAACCTTTACTCGGGTTTGTTCTGAAGTAGGAGTCCCTATTGCTGAAGACAAATCTGTTGGTCCTACTACAGTTTTAGTCTTTCTGGGGCTGGAAATCGATTCAGATGAAATGGTCATTCGCATACCATTGCACAAAATTGAGAAGTTGATTCATATTATAAATAGTTTCCTTCATAAGAAAAAGGTCACTCTTAAGGAGCTTCAGTCTCTATCTGGCTTGTTGAATTTTTTTTGCCAAGCAGTAAGATCTAGTAGAGCATTTATAAGGCGTTTATATGATGCAATGTCTGGTCTACGTAAGCCACATCATAAACGTAGGATTTCTTGCGAGCTTCGAGAAGACCTCGGCCTATGGCTAACATTTCTAACAGGATTTAATGGCATTTCTGTAATTCCAGACAGTTCTTGGTATGGTAGTGATACTTTGCAGCTGTTTACAGATAGCGCCGGTTCAGCAGAATTGGGCGCTGCTTGTTTCCTTCAAGGGAGGTGGTCATTTTTTCCTTGGCCAGTTAGCTGGCAAAAAAGTACCATTTTGCGGGACATTACTTTTCTAGAAATGGTTCCTGTGCTTCTTGCAATGTTTCTGTGGGGAGCCATTCTTGCAAATAAAAAAATTATGTTGAGGATTGACAATGCAGCCCTGGTTCAGGTCATCAACAAGCAATCTTCCAAGTCACAGAGACTAATGCATCTGATCAGGCCCTTTGTCTTGCTGGCCATGAAGCACAATATATTGTTTAAAGCCACTCATATCTCTACACATGATAATGTTATAGCTGATGCTATTTCTCGCAAACAGTGGACCAGATTTCGCCATGTAGCCCCGGAAGCCAGCAAGGAGCCAGAGGTATTGCCTCCGGAGTTTCTTTCAATGATTTGCAAGGAGAAGCTACAAGACTACTGAATCTGTCCTTAGCGTCCAACACCATAGACTCGTATAATGTTGGCCTGAATAAATTCTGCTTGTTCAGGCGTCCTTACAGTTTACCTGATGTCTGGCCCCCAGCATTAGAACACTTAACACACTTTATAGCTTGGCTGTCTTTGGAGGGTTTATCGTATTCAACTGCAACGTTATACACTACTTCCATTGGTTTTCAGTGCAAAGTTAAGAATGTCGAGGATGTCACAAAAAATTTCATCGTAGAGAAATTATTAGAAGGTTTTAGGCGAGTTGGGAAAAAACGGGATGCCCGTCTTCCAATTACAACAGCAATATTGTCGGCAGTTCTAGCAAAATTGCATGTAGTTTGTACAAACACATATGAGTCTACTTTATTTAGTACAGCATTTACTTTGGCGTTTTGCGGCTTTTTTAGGGTTGGTGAACTAGCGGTCACAAAAGGAGCTCCGTTGGCCAATGTCTTATCAAATGAGGATATTAGTTTGAGTTCCCAGAACGGGACTCTGGCTGTACACGTTAGGTATTCAAAAACAGATCAGTTCGGTCGCGGCATCATTCTGAAATTTACAAGATCTGGAGGCACTTTGTGTCCAATACATGCCTTAGAAAAGTTTCTTACGGTACGGCCTCAGATACCGGGTCCTTTATTTTGTCATTTTGATGGGCGTCCATTGTCACGTTACCAATTTTCAGCTGTACTAAAAAAATCATTAGCTTTTCTTGGCATTGACTATTCAAGATACAAATCACATTCTTTCAGAATAGGGGCAGCTACTTTAGCCGCAAGTAGAGGTGTCCTCCCAGAGTCTATTAAAGCAATGGGGAGATGGAGTTCCTGAGGCTTATAAAACTTATGTTCGTTTCCCAGTGCATGTTCTCCCAATTATGTCAGATTAGCTAATAAACCAGTCACGTTATTAGCAAAATATTAACAATAACCAAGTCATTTTAGGTGATAAAACAATCTGGTGTCTGGGTTCATCGATTGTCAAGGAAGCGTTTTTGGTGGCGCGTACAAGACCAGATGGGCTCAATTTAGGACTTGCACGACTTCATGTAACAGTATGGTGGCAAGGCTATTGTGGTTTGGGTCTCCTAGACGTGCAGAGCAAGATTCAGTACCTGCTGGAATATGGTCCAGTCCCAGCCTACATTTTTCTGCACTGTGGGGGAAATGATTTAGGGAAATACCCATTGAAGGTTCTTAGAAAGCATGTTAAGCTTTTGACTGAGTTTTTTAGGGTCAATTTGCCTGATGTAGTCGTTATTTGGTCTCAAATACTATCTAGGTTTTCATGGCGTTATTCTAACAACCCCGCTGCAATGGAAAGGGCCAGAAAACGGCTAAACAGCTATGCTGCTAAGGCGATAATAGATATTGGGGGCCTTTATCTGCTACACCCACTCATTCAAGCTGATGATACCTGTCTTGAACAGGATGGTGTTCACTTATCAAATGTGGGAAACAACTTGTTTCTTAACCAGTTAGCAGCTGGTTTTGAATGTTTCATCGAAAGTAGGCAGTGATTAGAAAAATATATTCTTTTTTGGCACCGTTGCTGTTTTGGGCGTGGCATTAGGATATTTTGCTTTTTGTAGGCACACTTCGCTGCTGCCAAAAAATGTTCCCCCTATTTTTGGCGGTGGATGAGTGCCTGAACACTCTATGACTTGGAGTGTCCAGGCACCCATCCATATGGCGGGCAGCGAAGGTGTGAAAGGAAGGACATATAACTTTCAGTTTAACTTTATTCAGCTCCTGTATACCCAGAGACTGAATTGTAATCTAAACATAAATTATATACAAATTTGCTGTCCGTACGAATTGCTAAAAAACATTTCAATTGATTGAATTCGGTGCACTTGTAATTATGCTTGAATATCAACCGTGCTTTCAACACTTGCTTAAATCAGAAAAGTTGCTTTCATAATGAACATTTAATTTGGTGCACATGTATTTATGTCCTTAATATTGTAATATTCAATTTGCTTTATTGCTTTATGCTTTCTGCTGTAAGGGCTTGCCATAATGGTCTTTTGTGCTTACCGGCAGCCCAATTGTTAAACATTCAATCCATGCCACGCCCAATATTTGCCAAATCTATTAAAGTTTAAAAAATATTTATATGTGTCGTTATTACAGTGCTCTCCCATAATACTGACTATAATATCTGTTATAGTCAATGGTTATGGGATGACACACCAGCTGTTTTAAACGTATTGAGATTGAGTAATTTTCACGGCGAAGTTATTCTTACATGTACACCGGCATCTCCCTCTGTCTCCTACTATTTTCACAAAGGTGAGATATGCTTTGAGCTTACAGTTAAAAACTTAAATTCCCTCCCTCCCAACCCTCAGGATCATTGATTTAAATCGATACTAGTGTCATCAATTTGTATAAGTACACGTTCATTTAAGACATTTCGTTATTTGTCAGTACTTCTATTCAAAAGATAGTTGTGTTTTATGTTGCAAGATCATGTTGCTTTCTCTGAGTTGTATATTTTCAGTTGATGTCTTCATTTGGATCCACTTACCTAGTCAACGATTACTGGCGTGGCATGGACATTAGTGCACTTACATACTTGCTGGAACTTTTGGACTACAACTAGTTGTGTTAAAATGTTGTAGTGTTTAATTATCGGCGGGCAGCGAAGGTGTGAAAGGAAGGACATATAACTTTCAGTTTAACTTTATTCAGCTCCTGTATACCCAGAGACTGAATTGTAATCTAAACATAAATTATATACAAATTTGCTGTCCGTACGAATTGCTAAAAAACATTTCAATTGATTGAATTCGGTGCACTTGTAATTATGCTTGAATATCAACCGTGCTTTCAACACTTGCTTAAATCAGAAAAGTTGCTTTCATAATGAACATTTAATTTGGTGCACATGTATTTATGTCCTTAATATTGTAATATTCAATTTGCTTTGTTGCTTTATGCTTTCTGCTGTAAGGGCTTGCCATAATGGTCTTTTGTGCTTACCGGCAGCCCAATTGTTAAACATTCAATCCATGCCACGCCCAATATTTGCCAAATCTATTAAAGTTTAAAAAATATTTATATGTGTCGTTATTACAGTGCTCTCCCATAATACTGACTATAATATCTGTTATAGTCAATGGTTATGGGATGACACACCAGCTGTTTTAAACTTATTGAGATTGAGTAATTTTCACGGCGAAGTTATTCTTACATGTACACCGGCATCTCCCTCTGTCTCCTACTATTTTCACAAAGGTGAGATATGCTTTGAGCTTACAGTTAAAAACTTAAATTCCCTCCCTCCCAACCCTCAGGATCATTGATTTAAATCGATACTAGTGTCATCAATTTGTATAAGTACACGTTCATTTAAGACATTTCGTTATTTGTCAGTACTTCTATTCAAAAGATAGTTGTGTTTTATGTTGCAAGATCATGTTGCTTTCTCTGAGTTGTATATTTTCAGTTGATGTCTTCATTTGGATCCACTTACCTAGTCAACGATTACTGGCGTGGCATGGACATTAGTGCACTTACATACTTGCTGGAACTTTTGGACTACAACTAGTTGTGTTAAAATGTTGTAGTGTTTAATTATCGGCGGGCAGCGAAGGTGTGAAAGGAAGGACATATAACTTTCAGTTTAACTTTATTCAGCTCCTGTATACCCAGAGACTGAATTGTAATCTAAACATAAAGTATATACAAATTTGCTGTCCGTACGAATTGCTAAAAAACATTTCAATTGATTGAATTCGGTGCACTTGTAATTATGCTTGAATATCAACCGTGCTTTCAACACTTGCTTAAATCAGAAAAGTTGCTTTCATAATGAACATTTAATTTGGTGCACATGTATTTATGTCCTTAATATTGTAATATTCAATTTGCTTCGTGCTTTATGCTTTCTGCTGTAAGGGCTTGCCATAATGGTCTTTTGTGCTTACCGGCAGCCCAATTGTTAAACATTCAATCCATGCCACGCCCAATATTTGCCAAATCTATTAAAGTTTAAAAAATATTTATATGTGTCGTTATTACAGTGCTCTCCCATAATAATGGCTTGTAAAACTCATCGATTTATTACAGTATAAATCACTGAGTACACAGCAGTATAACACGTGAATGTTTGAACAGTTATTGAAAAGCATAGGCCAAAAACTACGATGGCTGATTTCTGCCATTTGTCGTCTTTTCGTCTTTTCGTTATTTCACCCCCGAAAAGAAGACAAAACGAAAAGACGACAGGACGAAAAGACGACATAACGACAGTACGAAAAGTCGCCATCTCAAGGGCGAAAATACGACAGAACGCCACTCGAAAAGACGAAAATACGACACTTCAGCGCGAAAATACGCCATTTGTTAATGTCGTCTTTTCTTGTGGCGTTCAGTCGTCTTTTCGCCCTTGAAATGACGTCTTTTCGTTTTGTCGTTCTGTCGTATTTTCGTTCTGTCGTCTTTTCGCGCTGCATTCGGCGTCTTTTCGTGCTGTCGTTCTGTCGTCTTTTCGTTCTGTCGTTCTGTCGTCTTTTCGTTCTGTCGTCTTTTCGCCTTCCGGTTGACTACTAGAAGTCGGGACGATTTTGAACTGTCGGAGAATAGGGCAAAATTGACAGCGAGTGTGCATACCTTATTTTCAATAAATAATAAACGAAGGGTTACTAGTTCTGTTAAATCGCTTATATAAACGCAGAATGGTCATCATAATTATATTGAACACTTGTTGTAGCACCGCTATATGTGAAAATTCCGCTAAATGTAAAAACTTCCGCTAAATGTTAAACATCTTCCGCTAAATATAAAAAACTTCCTCTAAATATAAAAAACTTCCTCTAAATGTAAAATCTTCCGCTAAATGTAAAAAAAAATACTAACCGCTAAATGTTATAAAGTTTATCATATAGCGTTTAGTGGAATCCGTTAACCGCTAAATGTTAAAAGTCACTAAAGTTGCCTGAAGTATGTAATGGTATGAACAATGCTGTTTTAATCGAATCGATGACGTTGTTATCAAAGTAAGTCATAACGACAAACTGATGTTGCTGTTACTGCTGCTGTTTTCTGTTACATTTAGCGGAAGATTTTTAACATTTAGCAGAAGTTTTTACATTTAGCGTTGCTACAATTGTACAATTCTCTGGTAAAATGTATATACCGTTCGAAAAGGTCGCTTGCGAAGTTGAAGTTATATTCAATATTGAACAAACTAAATAAACTAGAACTGTATTCCTGAGAAACGGATACACCCATAAATCCCCACCCCGCCCCCTACCCCCACCCCGAACTCCCTCCTCCTACACAGAATGAAAACAATCAATAGGAAACATAAAATTATAACGAAGAAATGGCCGTAACTCCAGTAATACAATATTGATTTTGGAGCCGAATCGATATACCCATCATAGTATCCTGTAAAGTTTCGGAACAATCACTTGAAATATGTAGGATGAGACGCAAATGATATTATAGTATAACATTAGACATAAAAGGGGACATGATAAAAGGTCGATTTTGGCGCCGAACGATATGCACATTTTGACATCATAAGTTATATTCTGTAAAGTTTCAAAACAGTCAGTGGAAAACTGTAGGAGGAAATGGAAATATACCATAAACCTTTACGAAAAAAATGGCAGTACCTCGGATTATGCAAACTTAAAGTTATATTTGGCGCCCGACTCGATATATGCACATCTTAGCAGCATAGGTAAGTATCTTCGAAACAATCAGTTGAAAACAGGCCATAGAGCACAAGATGTTATAACAAAATTTGTTGAAAAAGGGGCCATACCTCTGATAATACATGGTCGAATTTGGCACCGAATCGATATGCACATCTTGATATCATAGGTAAGCATTAAGTTTCGAAACAATCACTTGAACACTGTAAAAGAAGATAGACGCACAAGCTCTTATCAGTTAACGTAACGTTTAACAAAAAAAACATTAATTCTGATCATGCATGATCAAATTTGGCAGTCGATATGCACATCATAGGCAAGTATCCTGTAACATTTCGAAATAATCGGTTGAAAATTGTAGGATAGATGCACTCGGACTGACAGACGGACATGGGCAACACTATATGCCCCTCACCATTCGGTTGTAGTGCATAACAAGTAATCCCTATCATGTTTAAGCAAAGAGGCTAAGTAGTGTCTATGTAGGGTTTATTGGGAAAAGTTCCTTACAGTGGATGCAAAAAAACAGTGGATACAAATGTACAGTAAGTTATAAAATCATGGACTCAAATTTATGATTCGAATTCCATCATTTGAGCAAATAAGCTAAAGATACAACATGTTCCCAAAGTTAAGTGTTGCCTGTGGGAACGGAAATATGCACAGGCGTATAGATGCAAGAAAACTGCTTCCGACAATGAAAGATATTTTAATAATGTTTCTTTTATAAATATGTAATTATTTCAAACAACTGAGTCGATTAAAGCAGCACTGTTCATGCCATTACATATTTCAGACAACTTTAGTGACCTTTAAAATTTAACGGTTAACGGATTCCAATAAACGCTATATGTTAAAAATTTATAACATTTAGCGTTTAGTCATTTTTTACATTTAGCGGAAGTTTTTACATTTAGAGGAAGTTTTTTTTACATTTAGCGGAGGATTTTTAACATTTAGGAAAAGTTGTAACATTTAGAGGATTTTTTTTTACATTTAGCGGAAGATATTTAGCGGAAGTTTTTACATTTAGCGGAATTTTCACATTTAGCGGTGCTACACTAGTCTTGCGTAAAGCAATGAAAATGTAATTATGGCATGTCGAATAAAAGTAATGAATCGTATTGGTTGTGCAACTCATTAATTAGTTTTTCACATCTTATATAATGATTTTTGAAGTGAGAATTATATGTTTGGCTTTATCTTAATCAGTTCTTTCTGAAAGTATCCAGATTTAATTGCAATATATATATCATATGAACAGAGGATCTTAAATGAGTTCGTATTTAATAGTTTTGTATGACCGTAACCTGGCTGTGTGATCTTGTATAACACATGTATAAAGTTACAGTCCATTATGTAAATCAGTTTCGGAGATACAAGCGTACCTGTACATAAAAACTTCAGACAAATTCTCTATTTCTTTCGAAAGAGTCGAGCTAACATATTAAATATTAAGAACGTGTATATATGTTACTTCCATTCTTGACTATTATATTTCATATGGTGAAGATATAGTTCTAAACTATTAACGTATTACCATCAACAAAGGTCCATGAAACATACTGTTTGATATGTTACACAACTATTTTAAATAACATATTAAGAGAAAATCAAATATTAGGGATAAGCATTTATTGACTTCCAAATGAACAATCATGTAAGCACAATTATCAGTCACGTACATGTTTAACAGTTCCATATAATATGAAACACATTCTTAATTATGTTTGCTATACCATGATCCTACATTGATAAATATAAGGTATAATCATTGTGATATGATGGTTTCAACAAACGGTCTTCGAAAGTTAGTGTTAAATTTAAATGTCAATATTTTTGGGGGGTGGGGGGGAATAGGGTGTGTGTGTGTGTGGTGGGGGGGGGGGGGGGGGGGGGGGGGCGGGCGTCAAAAGGTCAATTTCACTAAAAATTCAATTACACTGTCATTTTTCTATATTTGTGCACATAACTTGGTGTTTGTAATCGTCTATGAAAGATAAACAACATATCAAACGATTTTATTATTTCGAACTCGGACGTCTGCTTTTTTTAAAAAAGGATGTCTCAAATGAAACATAGTGATGATTGGATTACACTGTATACATTTGTTTCCTGCTACTTCATCGGTGGGGGCCTGGGGGAAGGGGCATCAAAAACACTAATAATTCAGTTCCAGTGTTATTTTTCCATACTTTTGCACATTAGTTGGTATAATAGTCATCTATGAAAGAGATACACTGCATGTAAAATGATATATTATTTAACACTAAGGTCTTCCCGGGGGTTGGGGTTGGATGAGATGGGTGGTGGGGGGATGGTATCAGGGGGTCAAATTATTATTTTTGATTATGTATCAAACAAACATTTTGATGAAGGGATTACAGTGTATAATAATATGTTGTTTTCCTGTATTTGTGTGTGGTGGTGGATGGGGGTGGCCTGTGTGAAGAAAACTTGGGTATTTGCCATGGCGCGTCGTCGAGTTCGTTCTTTTTTTTTTTATTAAAGTCTTTATGACCATATGCATTTAGTTCGGCCATATAAGTTCCGTTTTTGTTTATATATACGTTTATTGTCTTTACTGACAAAAATGGGGATCACCTGTTTAAAATTACCTAATAAATGTGCTAAGTTTAAAATTTGCAAACTTTTTAAGCCAAAATTAAGGTTTTATTTCATATCCCACTCAATCCCGATTTCGATTCTTAGAGATGGGGTTGGATGGGGTATGAAATTTAATATTCGGACCACGTAATGGATACAATGTTTCTCGGATATTTGGTAGGTGTATATGTGAACGTATCTATATAAAGCAAGTTTTAGAAGTTCCGAACATATTTTCCTCCAAAACAAGCATTGTATAGAATTGTGATTTTATATGGTCGGAAAAGGCGACCCAATAGTGTTTCTAACATGTTTTGCCACGAAATTGGTACGCTGTATGCACTAAATTTTGCTTACTATAACAGACCATCTTTTGAATATCTGTTGGCTAGTTCTTTAAACTGTTGCACAGCAAGGTACCATAGTTTATTCATCACTCCTTCTGTTGTTGTCGATGCTACAAGAAGCTCACATTTATTTGCACTTGATTCGAAACATTCAATACCTGTCTGTTCATGTAGATTTAGATTCCAAAGATGAGTAAATGTCACGCGTCCTACTTTATCTGTAAGAAGACCAAACAGATAAATATCGTCTACCCAGAAAAATGGCGTATTCTTAGCAGCTGCATACATTTCAGAAATTAAATCTCCTGTTATAATTGCAAAGAAACCGTTACAGTAGGTTACTGGAAAGTGAGTCATGTTTTAAATTCACTGTCATCTATTTTCCATTTACCTGTTTTTCTCTGTATAACACTGGTACCTTTATGTCTAACAAAGCACCAAATCTCTTTAGACTTATTTGTGTAGACTCTGTTTTCAATATCATCAAATAGTTTAAACACGTTTAAAAACACATCGTCGTCCACCTTTACGACAAGTCGAGCCTGTGAACAAAACTCTGAGACCCATCGTATACCTAATACTGCTTTATGTGTTAGATTATGATACGAGTCCTGAAAACGTCCTTGAACGATGTCACCATAAACACGGCTTTCGTTTTTTATCAACACTTGTGTAGACTCTTTTTCAGGCATTCCAAGCAGGAACACTATCCTCATGCATTGGTTCCTGAATAGCTTATAGTTAGCCCATGTTTCACGCATGGAACGCCTACGATTAAAATGTGTTGTTGATGAGTGTACTACAACTACAAACGAAATGTTATCGATACAAATGTGTTCATTGTTAATATGGTAGGGGTCATCTAAAACAGTGAAAGGGTATTTTATTTTGGGAGTATATACTGAGGTTGACTCTGAGAATATTTTGTATACTCTTGTTTTTGTTGTACGTTCTATAGTCACACTGATATTTCTAGAATAATTTACAACGCGAGTTTCAATGCCTGGACCAGTATTATCACGATCTTCTGTTGTGTTTAATAAATCCCGTTGTGTATTCTTTATTTCAACAGTGACAAATAATATACCCAAAACTACGAGGCAATGATACCATGGTATAGCTCAAGTTAGACCTGACGAAAACGGCACTTGCGAGATATATAGCCCTCCGCGTTAACATGGTGGATTCACTGAAAAAAAGAGAAAGCATTTCATTACAATAAACATATAAGTAAGTACTGCAATATACACTACTGAAATATGTTACATTACAGTTTTCTGAGTTCAAAGATGCTGAACAACTTTATAAAGTCTTGTCTATTTGGGCTCTGAAGACAGGATAATAGCGAGGATTGTGCGCTTATAAAATCGATTCAAGCATTATGCCTACTGACCGTTCCATGTCGGTAACCCTGTCTTCACTACCCTTTCAGTTGTTTTTTGTCTCTTTCATTGTATTATCAAGTCATTGTTTGCAGTACAGTGCGGACCTACGATGCCATTGCGTTCGGACGCTGTGGTTTCTATAGGACCCTATATCTCATGTTGCTACCATTCATGCCATCTAGCCTCGTGTTGAGCAGAGCTCAAAATTTAAAATGTCAACAGAACGAAAACTTGAGCCATCCCGAAGATGGTATGCATATGACGATGAACATGGAACTATTAATGAGGTATTGTCATGGGACAGAACGGAAAATACTTTTACTGACTTGTATATTAAGAACATCATCATAACATATATACAACAATTACAAAATAAATATTTATATCACGTTTAACATACAACGTATATGATTAATATACACACATATATCAGCTCTAAAGAGGATGAACTATGAAGAGTTCAAACACGCGTTATATATATATTCTATGTGACATCGCACATTTGAGATATGTAGCCAATTTAAAAAGAAACATTTTGTTTTCAGTTTGCAATAATTCGATGAATTAAACATACACGTACTTGGTCTAATACGATAATATTGTGCTGTGTATTTCTTTCTTCATTATATCAGAATAACATGGACATTTTAGAATGGAATGAAACTCATCTTCTATATCTTGAGTATTACAATATTGACAAATACTTTCTTTTCTTTCAATCCTATTGATACCATACCGACCTGCTTGAATTCTTAGAGAATGGGACTATAACCTTATTTACTACAAATAACTACTGAAAAGGGGATCCCTTAGAAGCAACAAACACAAACAAGCGATAAAAGTAGCAGACTCGATTTTATTGAGTCTGTTCATGAGAGGCATCCTGGCTTAAGCGATATCCTTCTTTAGAGTCACAAAGATCGGGATGGATGATCCCAAAGGACTAGTAAGTAATAACACGACTGATTTGTTTTCGGGCGACATTTTACGGCCGCCACACAGCACTAAACAAACGCTAGTGTGATTGTCAATAAATACTGAAAAGGGGATCCCTAGAAACACAAACAATAGATGAAAGTAGCATGTTCATGAGAGGTAATGTAAAGTGCAACACCTATCACACGATATTTTACTTAAAAGCCACAAATATCGACCTGGATGATCCCAGAGGACCAGTAAGTATTTGTAGTCGGGGGGACTTTTTACGGCCGCCACTTCTTAAATCGCATGGCAATACCTCTAAATATGTTTAATATTGAAAATGATTTTTCTCATTGTTATACAAATCTAAGACATCCGTGTTTTGTTTACAAGCATACCAGTTTTGTAAAAAACAATCAATTATTCTTTGGTTGAATACTAATACAAATGACTTACAAACAACTGCATCAGGTTATCCGAAAGACAATTTAATTCATATTCATATATTACTGTTTTAACAATAGATATCCAGTTCTTTTTGCCATTACCACAGTCATCATAAGCCATATTATAAACATTTTTCCATATAATAGTATCAGTAGTTAACAACTTAAACTTTTTTTCATACCATTGCATGACCAGGGGTGTATGGTCCCAGTTGTAACAAAATGTGGATGTTAGCTTTGTGGTATGGTAGACGGATTTGTTCCCATTGGTGTAATATACAGTGCTATAATATTGATGTTAGCTTTGTGGTATGGTAAACGGATTTGTTCCCATTGGTGTAATACACAGTGCTATAATAATGATGTTAGCTTTGTGGTATGCTAAACGGATCTGTTCTCATTGGTGTAATAAATATCCGTTTACCATACCACAAAGCTAACATCATTATTATAGCACCAATGGAAGAATATCAGTTTACTATACCTAAACAAACAGCATCATTATTATAACACTGTTTATTACACCAATGGGAACAGATTCTAGATAAACTTCATACTTTAAAGTTAGTCCATTACGTGGTCCGGACTTAATTCCATTAAGCGATGGGAAAGCTTATATTAGCAGGATTTTATAACGGATATTTTGACAATAAAACATTTAAAAAAAAACACTTCTTACTGGTAAAAATGTGCAAATTAGCTTTTAAGCGTTTCAATTTTACAAGATGCAATATTTTTAAGCCGGAATTAAGGTTTTAGTTCATACTCCAGCCAATCCCATTTTTACTTCTTGGAGAAGGAGTTGGATGGGGTATGACAGTTAACACTCTGACCACGAAATACAGCTACAAAAAATAGCTGCAAAAAAGTGGAATCCCGATCAGTATCTTTACAAATCCATCCTTTACAATATATTGACTTCTGTTGAAATTGTCAACATTGAACAGATGCTCAGACGCATTCTTGTCTTGTTCGGGGTGTCTCTTGACAGTTTATGTGGCTAGAGTATTAGAGAAGTGTGCGTGATGAACTATCGTGTTGTTAATATAATCACTGATTTACCTAGTAATTAATTATAATTATAAAATCAACTACTTGTTATTTATCATATTCTATGTGTCACAGGTGTTTTAATTATTTCTTGTTCATTACATCATGGATATACAATTACCCTGTGTATGTAGATCTATGATAACATAACATGTGTCACCATGGGTGTTGTTGACTGGCCATGTGAATGGTTTACAAAATACATATTTAAATCGCGTGTAACATACAAAGTATATGATTTATATACAGACATATATCAGCTCTAAAGAGGATGATCTATAAAGTGTTCACACATGCGTTATAGATATTCTATGTGACATCGCATATTTGAGATATAAAGCAAATTTAAAAATAGTCATTTTATTTTCAGTTTGCAATAATTGGATGAATTTAAACATACTTGGTTTATTACAATAATATTGTGCTATGTATTTCCTCCTTATATCGGAGTAACATGGGCATTTTAGAAATAAAGAAATAATCCTTTATAAATGTAAAGGTTGTTTCATTTAACTACCAGTATTACATTTAATTTATTCACTTCAGCAAGAACGAAAAACGTGTAACATTACACAAAATATAATAATGACACTTCCATTAAAGAAACTATCCCTCCAAATAACGGCAAAATTACACTACAAAACCGTTGATAAAATATCTACTGTGCATTTCAGGGTACCTATGCGTCGAATATGAATCGAGATTTTTTTTTATTCCTTTCTATATGTTTTCATACCTGATATGATTGAATAGAATGAAAACGGACGCTCCAGAATCTGTTTTCAATCTTCGAGTAGCCATCCTCTAAGCTTCGCAAAGCCAAAAAATCATTTTGAACACCCATATTTACATGTAATTTTATTGACAGCCGAAAACCAAAATGGCGACAGCGGAACATTCCATTTTTTACGGTAGGGTGACTAAAAAAATCTGTTGACCAGCAGTGGTGAAATAACAAAATATAAACTCAGTATACTATTTACCTAGCCTCTATTTGCTAGATATAATGGTTTTCATTCCAAAATAAAGGATAAGTATGATCGATTGCCGGAGGTGCTGAACATTGAACAACAACTTCACCCTGCGTTTTACATGGTACATCCGAACCCTAGAAACAGACATGCGCAGACGACAATTTCTAAAAATAAGGCAGCCATGTTGTTTTAATTTTTACAATATAAACAATGGGGTCAAAATGAATTTTAGGCTTTGTGAAGCATACCGGATGGCTATGGCAAGATTGTAAACAGATCCAGGAGCGTCTATTTTCATTCTATCTAACCATATCAGGTTTTAAAACATATAGTAAGTAATAAAAAAAAATATCGATTCATATTTGACGCATAGGTACCCTGAAATGCACAGTAGTCAGGTGTTTAGGTCATATAATAATGTGTATTCGCCGATTAAAATTATAGTATTTGTTCACGGGTTCTTAAAATACCCATGATTGAATATGCGTAAAATGAATTATGAGTTGGTAACTCTTAGCTCGACGCTCCAGTTTTGCGGTTTGACCTGGCTGGTAAAAGCCGTTTATATTGTGTCTAGTATACAGTTTGGATTCTCAAAACATGTAAACTATATGTTTAAATTGTCGCCAGTAGCTTTGAAATGGTGCATTTGAGTTGTAAAATGTGGCTGCAGTTGTTATTGTATCTCTTTGACAATGGTCATGAACAAAAGGGTAGAGCTGGACCTGAAAGTCCCTTCAGCAACAGGAGAAAATGTAATAAATATGCTGTGATTTAAACACATTTTATTGCCAATAATTTTATATAATCGCGAAAGGGTTGGGCTACAAGTTCTAACAACGATAGTTAATGCGCTTCCCGACAGAATAGTATACACACGAAGTTATGCAATTACATAGGTAACATATCTTGCACATAATACCATGATTAGAGGAAACGTAGTGAGAAAGAAAAACTAGGAAGTAGTGAAGGAAACTGAAGTATAAAGAGGCGTCAATTTCGAAAGAAGAGAGTCAATCAGCATGAGATGCAAAGTAAATCTAGGCAAACCTCTGTATTTCGTTTATGTACATTTGAACTGCTTCGAAAAGCATTTGATTATCGTCATCTGACAAGTGTTCGCAAACAAAAAGAATTGTAAATCTTGTAAATCTGCAATTTAAATTCCCATTGCCTCAAGAAAACCTTTCTTCCGTACTTTACCCAGTCAACACTGTGACACTGCACTCTGAATAACCATGATAACCGCTTACATCAATAACAATTAATTTTATGAAAGAAAATGGTGCCCGTCAACATTTTAGTTTATAGTTCGTGCGTTTGTATTAATCAATATTCGTGTGAGATGTAATGGGAAATAAAGCGGATTTATAAAAGGACTAACCTTAGGTTAGTATATTTACATCACAGTTGAGCCATTGTTTCAGTTACTATGCATGATTGTATTGTGTTGCAATAGACGCAGTAATCAAACCGAGCGACGCTCTTGTATGGGTACAATTACATATAGTAGCGAGGTGTTTATATACCGAGCTGCAGTGAGTTTTTGACTTCAAATTTAACAGAGCGAGAACCGAATTAGTGTCAATCAAGTCAGGTATGGACCGCAAACATAAGTGGACACCCTATACTGCAAAGCAAATATGCAACACCTATGTGTTTTATTGGTGTTTTTACATTATTAAAAACGGAGTGTGTAGCTTTAAGTAACTTCACAGTAAAAACGAAAATTACATTTCATTTCGTTCCGTTTTTCAGTCAGCTGTATTTAAACTTATTTAATATGGATTTTCTCACACAATAGGTGTCTACACACCTGGATACTTCAACAAAAAAACTACAGTTTAAGTATGTGTTGAATTGAATTGGAATTTATAGTCGCACCAACAGTTAAGGTCATATGGCGACTTTCCACCTTCCTTTTCTTTTTCGTGGCACCTGAGTAGACCGCAAGCCAGCTGAATAGCTCCCTCACATAAAGATTCTGTATGATTAGTATTGGCGAAGTGATTCGTGTTGTATGTTACTCACTTTTCTAAATCTATCTCAAGTCCAATAGTCTCAACAAATTATTTAAGTTTCAACTAGTGTCCAGTTCTCAAATATAGCTCTCAATAAACTAAGTATTCAATGTTATGAATTGAGCAAAATTAAATTCAATGTTCATTCTTTCCTTAAGAAAAACACGATGAGCCAGACAGAAAAATAAGGATAGTCCAAGTTACCTATTAAATTATAAATTGTATTTTTAATGAGTTTTGTTATAAATAAACAGAACTGGAATATGTAAATTATTGTAAATTATTGCAAATATTTTTTCTTAAAAATCAATGTTAATTAACATAGTTTTAAAATTCATATATGATACCTTTCTATCAACATGATTATCTGCCATATTACTGACGATTTCTAAAAGCGCCGCATTTTACTAATCAAAAGCGCCTCATTATAGAATATCCAAAAACTGGAAGTGCAACATAATGATTGACGCTTCAAATTATAACGTAAATAATGATGTAATGTTTATGATGATGTGTAAAATAAACAATACCATGTCTGTTTTAATGTTGATTTTATACCAGCAAATGCTATTTGTCATCATGGACATTGATTTTACATTATCATTCGAAGCGCAAAGAACCGTAACACGCAGTTTAGTTGGAAAACGTACATCGCAATATCTCGAATATTGTCATTGTCTTGTATTAACAGGTATGAAACCACTAATTACTTTCCCGTTAAAGTGTCACATATTAATGACTTGCTGCAAATTCAACTCAGTATGGATAATGCAGCAGTGTAATGTTCATATAGAAAACTAATTTTCCACTTGAAAAATCACCAGAAAAGGTGGGCACAAGACATGTAAGCAAGTTCTTGTTTGTTTGATAATCAGATCGAGGGTACAGCTGTTTTGATTGATAGTTGCTCACAAAGTGTAAGCATAGAGTCACAATTTTAAATCGAAAATATTCATCAGTGATCTAGGAAAACCTATTAATACGCTTCTTATACATACAACCACAAAATCGGATAGATATGGGCAGTTTTCCCCCACTTATAATGCCCATTTCCATCAAAAAAGGAGGGATTACTTTTTATTATAGAAACTACATTCGACTACATCTCGGAGGTTTACATGTAATTAGTGGTAGTAAACCTAATAGGTATGGTCTTGAAAAATATGGTAACATCCGCGTGGTGCGTTAAATCGATGTATCCGGTGTATGAGCGATAGCATATGGCTGAAAACGGTAATGCCGTTTTCGCCAAAACATCAGCAAGGATTACATGTTATAACCAGATAAAGCATGGAATATATATTTGGTAACCAAATACGTTAATTCAAATAATTTTAAATAACAGAAAATGTCACTTTAACTATGTGTGAACATAGTGTTAGACAACTAACACTACACTACCTTGAAGTAGATGAGCACTAAAATTGATTTTAGCTTTCCACTAACCATTCCAATGCGGTACCCGTGCTGTCAAGTCTCTTATGTTTGGGATGACCATTTCCTTGCTTATACAGGGTGGCGAAACCACGTGACTTTTTGATCGGATTCACGGCGTTGAAGTGTAAACAAAACGCTCGATTCAGGTAAGTGTTCGCTTCATAACTTTCCTAATATGTATCGAATTGTATTCAACTAATGTGCACATACCCCTCCAACGTGAGCTCTTTCCTCCGCCGCAAATGGTTATTTGCTTTATCTAGTACTTCCTGAGATTAGCCCTCCCAAAGTCTTGGAAACGATATAAATATATGATCGTGTGCTTTTGGGAGGGCTAATCTCAAAAAGTATTGTATGAATCAAATAGCATTTTGCGGCGGAGTAAATAGCTCACATTGTAAGGGTATGTACGCGTTATGTGAACAACATTTGCTAAATATTAAGACAGTTATGAAGACAAACGTAACTGAATCGAGCGCTTTGTTTACATTTTTGCCGTGAAACCTATCAAAAGGTCATGTTGTTTTGCCATCCTGTTATATGTATCCTTGCAAGTGTTGTTTGTTTTGAACTCGTGTGTCTGGTTGACTCGCCTTCTTTTGTATCTACCTCTGAATGACTGATTATTGCGCGAGAACATCTTTGTTGCGAGAGAACATCTTTGTTGCCAGAGAACATCTGTGTTGCGAGAGAACATCTTTGTTGCGAGAGAACATCTGTGTTGCGAGAGAACATCTTTGTTGCGAGAGAACATCTGTGTTGCGAGAGAACATCTGTGTTGCGAGAGAACATCTTGTTGCGAGAGATTATCTGTGTTGCGAGAGAATCTTCTGTGTTGCGAGAGAACATCTTTGCTGCAAGAGAATATATGTGTTGCGAGAGAACATCTGTGTTGCGAGAGAACAATCTTTGTTGCGAGAGAAATGTTTTGTTGCGAGAGAACATTTTTGAAACATTTATTCTTCTATGAAGCCCTCAACAATATATGAAGTAAGAATTTGCGAATCGTGAAGTATCAGAACACAGTTTCAGGACAATATATACTTTTATTTTTTTCGAACCGTTCAGTTCATTTTTCTCATTTGTTAAAGTGTGATAATTTGTGGCCGTGGAATTAACGACGTTGCTTTGTAAACCTTCTCACCTCTCACCGCTGCCGGTTCGAATCCCACTGGGACTTGTGAGGAAGTGTCGATTCTTACGGATGTCGGGAGAGGTACAGTACTGGTTCTAATAAGGAAAAGCGGGTGGTCTGCCTCCACCACAAAAAAATCGACCATATATATAACCTTACATGTGTTGAAAAGGACGTAAAACACCATACAAACAAACAAAGTGAAAGGTTCTCTATTTTGGCTCGGGATGAAACATATTCAATTAACGATGCTTTATACATGTTATATAAAGTAGATAGTAATGGCTAGTAAAATGTAATCCATCTAAAACCGAAGTCATCTTCTTTTTACTTGCAAACAGAAACCGTCCGTCTTTGATATTTGAAAATACACAACTTAACTTTGTTGACCATCATAAACATCTAGGAGTGACCCTTAGTCATGATGGGTCCTGGCTTCAACATATTTCGAATATTGTAATATCTGCGTCTAAGGTAGTAGGTTCAATGAAATTAAATTAAAACGTCAAACGCTTAATCAAATATATAAATCTTACCTTCTCCATATATTAGAATACGCGGCTATAGTATGGGATAGTTGTACAAATTATGAAAAGATAACTTAGAAAAAATACAATATGAAGCCGCGTGAATAGTTACTGGACTCGTTCTGTCTCTATACAAAAAATATTAACCGAAATTGGTTGGATCTCTCTGGCCGACAGAAGACACATCCAAAAGTTGATATTGATCTTTAAGTTTAAAAATGGAGATTTACCGAGTTACTTGAATGAAATATTTCCTGCAACTGTTTTGGAATCGAATCCTTACAACTTGAGAAACAGTTCCAATTTCGTTACTTTACCTAGAACAGAACTGTTTTCGAGATCAGTCTTACCGTCATCTCTGAACTTGATATTAAAATTCGCGAAGCGCCATCCCTTTCGAGTTTTAAAACTAGACTTATTTAAGTACTCACAAACTTTTATACGGCATCGACCAACTAACGGACGCGGAAAATCATATTCTATTTAATCAAGTTCAAATATATATTAAAACATTAACGATTCCAAAATCCTTAACTTTGTATCAATATAACGTTGTATTTTGTCTATATCAACTGTCGCTATGTTTCTATCAGACTGAACGGGGATATTGTGGTGTTATATCGGTGGAGATTGCGTGGGGGTAGAATGGCACGGCAGTGTTAACATTTTCGGATTTTTTTTATTATTTTCTTCCTCGTTTTTCCTTATCACATTTATATTTAAGTATATTGTTACAACTTCAAATCGATAATCATGTACATTTTTTCAGCCGCAATGGATGGAGAGAACTGTAACTAATGTTGTAATAACTTGTAGTTCAATCCATTTGCATATGTTTCTATGAATATTGTGATGTTGAATTGATGTATTGTAACATATCTGCAATAAAATATTATTAAACTAAATTATATAAAGTATGTCAACGTTAATATTACATCGCAAAAATGCATACGTAATAATTAAAAAAATAAATACCTATACAAGAAGTCCGATAAATGCAAACGCACACGCGTAAGCTGTTAATCAAATGATGTACAATCCACTAGAGCGATGGGCTCTTTTCTGTATTTTCCTTATAAGGGTATGTTAATTGAAAAGTCACATGGGGCGGACGCGTGGCGTGGCGAATTTGCGCATGCTCTGAGAGACAGTTTCGGAATAAAATGGCGGGAATCCCGCTGCATGCATATTTCTGCGTACATATTGCATTGCGGCTCTTTTCGTGGTTTGTACATAATATGAAAGAGGTTAAACCTATAGCGCGAGCACAGTTTTTGTCTGATTATGTGTGCTATATGTACGTATATAACCAGGTACTGGTCTACCTGTTAGACATCTGAACCATGACATCGTATATTAATAAAGTCCTGCTGACATATTCCCCTCATCCCCAAATATCCAAAGAGACATAGAATTGGGTGGCACGAACATCTGAGTTTATCTAGTTCAGACTGAACCGCCAAATGGCATAATGCTAGAATAATATGCAGCAGAACCGGGCTGAGGCTCGAACCCGGGGTTCTCGGACTGACGTTCGAATACTCTACCGTTTAAACTAACCGTCCGGAATACATGATATATCTGTCAACCTGTTAAATATCTATGAACCATGAGACGCATACTTATACAACAGTAGCCAGCTTCCGTAAGGTTCCAATCGATGCGTTATCAATGGTTTATGACATCACAAATTAAACAATTGTCGGAAAAGATTGATATGAAGTTTAAGCTTTTTTTCGAATCACATTTTCAAATTGTTTGTTAGATTGTACATAAATTGATTTATAGCGGCTGTCTATAGACTAAAATCATTATAATTATGTATACTTCAGATAGTGTTTAACATTAAGCGTTTAGGGTCACTTGTAATTGCTTAGATGTTGTAGATATCCTTTACCTAAACCATACATAATCCAAATATTGTCCTGAAATTAGGAAGTTATTGGAGAACTCAGAGCAAATTGATGTTCGAGATACCCAATATGATTGTGTGTACTTGTACAATCAGGGTGAATGGACAGAGGTCCCTGTATTGAACAAATAACAGCTAAAAACAAAATCAAAACACAAAAAAGTTACAGTTGTATTGCATTATTTTAATACAATTTGATATAAACAATGCCAGTTTAATGATGAACATATATCCTTACAGTACGTTTCAAACATACGGCACTACTGTTTCTTAAAAAAACTAATGGCGGTAGGTTTTTAGACAGTAGTTTAATATTTGCAAATAATACTTTTATTTTTCAACAGTATGTTGGTGGAAATGAAACTGGTTGAGTGCGAATGCATAAAACTTTTGACAAAAAAAAAGTACAGTATATTGGTTTCCATATGAACAGTCTAAGTTTTATATGTTTGGATGATTCGGTTTACATGGTTGCTTTCCCACTGTTAGTTTAAACAATATTTATTTCATAATGTTCACATATATTATATACACATTATAATAGTAAGAATCTGAAAACAAGCTTATGAAAGCTTATATAAATTCATCTCCTTTCAGAGAAGTCACATTTTGATATGGCTAAGTAACATAAATATTTTAATCATGAAAAGTAAGAAAATAAAGCAGAATAAATAATCAAGGATAAGGAATCAGAATGGTAGCTGAGTACGTGTAGCTGAGCACAAAAATGAAAACGTTAAGGAGCTACATATTCAAGGCTGCTATTTTAAGAAAGTTGTTACGAGGAAAACGAGGAGAAAATAAATGGTAAGAAGAAGAGAACAAGAAAAACTCATGTAAATACAAGCGCATACAATCAACACCGGTGTACCCTAACAGCCCCCACCGCACTGACTGGCCTCTTATTTTACAATTAGGATGCAAATCTGCGGGTGGAAATTAAACAGTTCTGTACACTCTTAAATAAATCGGCGTTTAATTGATAAGAAAGTTCTGAAGAACCAAAAAGGAGATTGTGCACTGTTGAATCCACCACAGTCAAATACACCGCCTTTTCCTCACTTATGGTACATCCGAGAATCAAATTCATTGTATTTTTAAGTAATCGACTTTAAGACGAATTACCAGCATTCTCTTGTAGATTATTAATGCCCAGGGCCCGTATTAGTAAAACAACTAGTGACTTAAATAGAACATATTACTTCGGTCAAAACTTCAGATGTTTGCATATTTTCAAATATCCTTATTAAACTCTCAGCGACACTATATATAGCATCTGTTTTAAGATAAATTTATAGCTGTGGACATTATTAAAAATATAAGGAAGATGTCTTGGAATGATAGAAAGAAGTGTTTAAAAAATCGATAATCTTTTACTTAAGATAATGCTAAGACGCTTTATGAATACGGATCAAAGTCTACGTAGTGCAAAGTTAAGTTATAAACAACCACAATCAAAGGAAAGCAGATATATTCTTTTTTGGACATTATTTATTTATATGTTTTTCTTTCTATAATTGTGAAATAATAGTAACTGTAATTGGTTAATTTAAAGTTAAAAATGCGATTTTGCACGAGTAAGGGAGTTTAAAGTTTAATCATTCAATGAATGGTCCGATCACGCACCGTTGTATTTTATTGTTAAATGCAATACTTATAAGCTGGACTTTCAGCCTTCGGAAATAATTAGAATTAAATATGACGATAAGCTTCGTGATAAATAATATGGACGAGACATTTTAATTATCTCAGAAATGTACTTACCTTTGACAGTTTAAATGCTTACACCGAGCAGTTTTGAAAAACGCTGATTTTTTTATCCTATTCAAAATGAAGTACATTTTCAAGACCTAGTTGCATATTTGGCACTGCACGCTTAACTGTAGAGTTATCCTAAAGAAAATGGAGACAGATAGTCATGAAAATAATACGAAATAACATTTTTGGGTGAAAAGGGGCATTTTATTCAAATTTCAAAATCTGAATTTAGAAATTAATTTGCTTTGGTGTAAAATGTTCCTAAAGAATACACGAAACAGTTTTAAAATGTACTGTGTATTTAAACTTTTGCGATGATGCAAACTTTAATATTATTAAAATAAAGAAGAGATGGTCCTTAACTTATTTTGAGGAGTATATAACGAAAGTCGGTATTATTTAAGAATGGTTATTTCTTATTTCTTTCAAAAACGTTTTAACTAAATTGAATAAAATCACTCAATTAGTAGTAGACACTATCCGTATAAGTTATGGACACAATGTGTGAGCGACTGATACATACAGTTCTAAATATTATTATCTACTAACTATCTGCTTACAGAGTGTCACGAGCTATGAGAAGCATTGAGGTATAACAGATCAGCAGCAGGTAAATGATAAACATATCTAAAGTATCATCTTCAATATGGTTTACAACTGCACGTGTAACAGCTTGCTAAAGAACCAAACAATTAATATATTGCAGTGGGTCTGTGTAATATGAGGATACAATCGACAGTGTCCCGTGATTATTAGATTGTGTATCAAGTTGTGATGGTATCTAATTGTGCGACGCAATTTGTATGACTAAGGACAGGTATTGGGAAGCATGTGCATGATAGTTTTACAAATGTAATATGCTAACTGGTTGTTGTTATTGTCCGCTGCCGGTCGAATGGACTATACTGATGGGACTATACTTCCGTCCGTTCGGCCTTCCGTCTGTCCTTCCCGAAGTTTTCCGGATAGCTGTGGCCACACTTTTTATCGTAGCTTTATAAAACTTGGTATCCATCTTTATGAATGCAGACATAAGCTTTTGAGGTCAATGCGTCAAAATACAAGATTTGCATCGTAAAGGAAATGCATCGTAAAGGTTTCCGGCCGTTTGTGGCAGCAATTTTTCCGGAATCCTTTTCAAACTTGCCAGCATCCTTAGACAGACAATCTCTCGCTTAAATTTGATTTTAAAATTGACGCGTCAAATCCAAGATGGCCGCCACATGATGAATGCGGCACATGCATGTCGCAACATGATATTTAAAAGATGTGTTGGCATGTGTGGATACAGTTGTTCTTGTATCGTATTCATGCAGCTGTAAACATGCAAAATTTCGTATAAGTTCAATTTTTAGATCGACTGGTCAACATCCAAGAAGGCGCCACCTGACATAAGTCGCCTTTTGGAAGTTTCCAAACTTTTGTGACTCAATATCCTCCGGATATATATTGCCACATGTTTTAAAGTAATACTATCATTTTAAAACTTGGTGTCCATTTGTATGAATACAAAAACTACCTTAAGTTTGATTTTGAGATCCTAGCGTCAAAGTCCAACATGGGCACCACATAAACTTGTCTCTGGGATTAGTTTATTTTGGTCTATTAAAAATTCAGGAGACGTTCTTGATAAAATTTGCATAAACGTCCAGTTTCATCTATAAGCACTTATGACTTCTTTACACTATATACAACCTTACCACACCACCTTATCAAAGACAAGCTTATTGCTCTTATTCAAAAAAACATTCGCTAGGGAAAATACTACATTTTTGGCCTGTAATAATATGGACTTGCCAAGAAGTTTGTCAAGCACTCATCTTCCTATTAGATTATATTTTCGTCAGGTATGGTACGACCGTTTATAAACAAAAGGTTGGTATCCTTATGGGTACGAACTGCGCACCACTTGTCGAAGATTTGCTTTTATATTGCTATGAAAGAGATTTCATGTTGAGTTTTTCACCAGATACCCAGGCATATGTTATTGAAGCCTTTAATGACACCTCTCGGTATCTGGATGATATATTAAACATTGATAGCCCTTTCTTTTATACTATGGTTAATAATATATACCCTAAAGAACTTCAACTTAACAAAGCTAATATTTCTGATACTAACGCTTCTTTTGTCGATTTACATCATCGTGAAATAATTAGCAAAATATATGACAAGAGAGATAATTTTAATTTTGATTTGTTAATTATCCCAATTTAGACGGGGCTGTTACCATAATCTTCGTAAAACGTTTGCAAAGATGTATTGTCGTAACCCTGATCTTCTTTCCAAAGATAAAAGCAATTTAAGAACTCTTCTGCGACAAGGACTATTACAACCTGACTTCTATGGTGACGTGATTTACAAACTTCGTAATATCCTTGGTCATGATCACTTTCATACTATCTTTGTTAATCTTGTTAAACGGTTTATCAAAAGAGGTTATGACCCTATCATTTTGCAACTTGAATTACGTATCACTTTTAGAGATACAGTCTATACATCTGTTCTCAGCATACGAATACAGCTGGTTCCAAATCGGTGTCGTCGCTGAATTTTGATTGATGTTAAACTTTATTAAAGGGACAAACGGCAATCTTTGATTTTTTAAAAGCTGCGAAGCCCCGTTAGTTTTTCTTAATAACTTGCTTTTGCTCAGTAATTAATATTAATTATAAGAATAATATAAAGAATTGAGTTTGAATATTACAATCTGTTTGTGTGTACAGCTATATATGATTTTTTGGTGCTGAAATGTTTCTTTCGATATAAAACATTATGAAATGAATTATTATGTGATACCTAATTTTGTAAAATGGTAAAGAATGACATGTTGAAGCAAAAATCTTCAATTATAAAAAGTAACGGCAAAACAAATTTTACAATAAATGCTTGTGATTTGTCGTTTAAGGTAATAGTAGTTTGATATGTCCATGTATGAACGTAAAAAAATGGAATATGCATTTTTTTGCTATTTGTCGGTTTTCACGATTTGAAAGATTTTGAAAATTATTAAATCTATAAAAACGTGTCTAGTTCGAAATTGTTATGATGTCCTCCTCTATAAAAAATAAGTTTCGTTACTCTCTTATAAGAAAAGAAAGGAAAAAATATATAACTTTAGATTTAGGGGCAAAACACATACATTTGCAAATAATGATGAAAAATATAAACTTTAACCAAAATATATCTTTATATGGTATGTGATAATACAGCAACAATAACTTTTCATTTTTTGTCTTATAAAATAGGAATAAAATGTTTATTTTGGTAAATTTATAAAAGCATCGGTAACATACTAGCAATCTGTCCTATAATTTGTCAATTTCTTAAAATTTCGATAAAATTCGAACTTTTAATTCAACATTTATATTATTGACTTAAAATAAAACATACGATCACATTTCAATTCCAAACACCTTTTTAAACAATTACACGGATACGCATTTAGTGACATTATTTGGTTTAAGGTAAAACTCTACGGCAATAGAAACTTATAGGTTTAAAGTTGGAAACTAGTGGGTTATGATTCAAAATCAAGCGAACCGCGTGAACTTGTAGATTATTTTTAAATGCATATGTTCGAAAAAAGAGTTTCAAAACATTAAATCACGCATGTTTTATGATAACCATTTCCGCTGACAAATAACATCTTAAACAAAAGTGTTACGTTATAAGTTGAACACCTCTCGCACAAGAACAAAGAGGTGCACAGATTGTACCCATAGGGATAACAATAATTTGTTTATAAAGGTAGTTGCATACCTGATAGGAAAATGAGTGCTTCACAAACTTCTTGGCAAGTCCACAATGGACTAACGACAGTTTAGACAATTACACTATATATGTGACTAACGACAGTTTAGACAATTACACTATGTGGCACATAGTGTAATTGTCTTGTCACAGGGCTAGAAAAATGTGCAGCCAGACCGGGGCTCGAACCCGGGACCTTTGGACTACCGTTCTGATGCTCTACCGACTGAGCTAACTGGCCGGACCATGCAACATCAATCTACCTGTTAGATAACCATAACCGTGACACACTCCCCCTACAGACTGAAATTCGTCCTCGAATTTCCATGGGTACAGAGAATCATTTGCATGTTTCTCGAAGTTTATTCAGTCACGGTCCCCCGTTGGGCGCCAAATGTCACAGGACTAGAAAAATGTGCAGCCAGACCGGGGCTCGAACCCGGGACCTTCGGACTACCGTTCCGATGCTCTACCGACTGAGCTAACAGGCCAGACAATGCAACATCAATCTACTTGTTAGATATCCATAACTGTGACACATGGTGCACATTTTTCTAGTCCTGTGACAGTCTAAACTGTCGTTAGTAAAAAAAAAGACGTTTTAATATTGTAACAGGCCAAAACTGCAGTATTTTCCCTAGTAAAAGTGTTTTGAATGAGAGCAATAAGCTTGTCTTTGATAAGGTTGTGTGGTAAAGTTGTATAATAATAATGTAGAAAAAGCATAATTAGTACTTATAGATGAAGCTTGACGTTTATTGCAAATTGTATCAAGAACGTCGCCTGAATGTTTAATAGACCAAAGTCACGACTGAATTTTAATAGAACAAAGTCACGAAAGAGACAATCATTTTTTTTATTTAATTATAATGCTACCTGTGGAGAGAAGCGATGTGCGTTGCTCGATGTCTGTCAAGTAAATTATGTCCTGGTTAAACTTGGTCGCTTATATACCCGATTTCGCCATGATCTGGTGAATATGAAATTACAAATAAAGACACGGCTACAAAGAAAAAAGCGCTTTAAATACAGGTTCTGTAGCTTTACGTCCATTTTGACTAGTTTTGTTCATTGTTTGCATGTGTGGTTTCTTTCGGAGATATATATGGCTCCACTATGAATTATCATGCTTTAGAAATTAAACAACTGATCGAACACGTGATGTCTGTAGAGAGCAGTATGTTGTCTATCAAGTTTGGCTATTAATCGGAAAGAGGTTTTATGCAGATTCCCCCCACCCCATACCTCCCATCCACACAAACTACATTGGAGAAAACATTCGAACGTTAACGCTTCGAGTTAGAATGGAACAATTAATGACGCAATAATGATAATTTATTTTATAAATTCAAATTGACTTTCGTATGTCGATTGTAAATAAAGATTAGTATTGCATACACACCTACAAAGAAATATAAAAAGATCGGACAGGGAAAGCGCATTCAAGGAGGACAGCCAACCACAAAACACAGAAACAAACACGCAAACAGACAAACAAGAAGGCAAAAGTAATAATAAAAGCAAACGCCATCACAAACACAAAAGGGTTGACAATAAGGCTACCGCCTTGGAACGGTCAGTGGCAAAGTAGGCCACTGGGGGTTTAAACCGGTTCTAGGGTGCCCCAAACCTCACACTTACCCTTACAGCCGTCGTTTACTTCCAATGTAACAGGAAACGTCAATGTTCGCCCATATTGATGGGTTCATTGACGTGTTGACAACACGGTGTACTAGAAAATCCAGAGTACACGCTTTCCTCATTTGACTTTGTCAACGTCAAAGGAAGTAGGGTGAACGGTTAGGTCACGTGATTATTCAAAAACGTTATGACGATGTTTATTATAAATCCTTTTGCGTGATCTGCAAAGATAAATATAGACCTATCTTAAATAATTTCAAAGTTTATTTCTATGAGTTAATTTTTTAAAATAATTTTCTGCTATCGAGCTTCGGTTTGAAATGTTTACATATGCGTTTTGATTGAGGAGACCTAAGTACGTATTATTTTTGTAGTGAAATAGTCCCGATTAAAACTAAATTGTTTTCATGCATTATTTCAAATATTGCAACATCTAATTTGCAGACATTCTGAAAATTATATTTACACAAGAAATAAATAAGTTTCAGGCAAACATACTAATTTAACGGGTTTTACCAAAATATTGTAATTTAGTAGTTAGCAGGGATATATGTGAGTGAACGATAACTCTGCGTGGAGATTGCTATTTTGCATACTCGTTAAAGCTTGGTGCATTTCGCAGTTCATATCACAGGAAATGTTTCATATAAAGTAAACATTATTCAAAACATGTATTATTGAGAACAATTCCCACGATGTTTAAATACGACATTATGTTTGTTTCAAATAATTATTTTTTGATGACAATTAAATGTTAAAAGCTATTGTTTTGTTCCATTCATTCGTTTTTATATTAAAATGCAAATGCAACACAAATATTATTAGATTTGTACTGGGATGTAGGCGCAATGTTATTATTCGCAAGAACTCGTGCATATATCCCAATACAAATCTAATAATCCACACATACTCAATGTTACAACAACCCAAAATATGACATTGAAATTATAAAAAAGTACCTAGAAATAGTCGATCCCAATATAACAGTTAATGCAGCATTTTCGACTGTATTTATTTAATTTGTTCATAGACTGTTTTCTAGGCAATACTGCGAATAAAAGGTTCAGTATTTGTTTTATAAGATGGATTGTATTTCTTTTAATTTGAATATTACAGCGTATATTATACAGTAATTCTCTTCAATTATCGAATTTGTAAACTATTACAATTTAAAGTGCATTGTTAGTATTATTATAGTAGACTGATTCAACTGATGCTCGGTAACACTTCTCTTGAATAAAACTCAATTGATGATCCGTAACGCGTCTCTTGTAAACCACAACTTAGTTGATGTTCGGTAACGAGTCTCTTGAATAAACTCAGTTGAGCTCAGTAACGTATCTCTTGAATAAAACTAAATGGATGCGCGGTAACACTAACGCTACAGTCACTATCATGGGTTTCAAACCAGTGCCATCTGCCGTATTTAGAGACAGTCAAGTTAGCAGGCGAATCTGTAACATGCGGGATTCGAGCCCATGGCCGAAGTTGTAGTATAATATCTAGTATACCACTACAGCACGATTTCTACTATCGTGACTTCCGACTAACGAGCTTGCACTAAGAATCCAACTCTTGCAACACATGTATTGTATCCGAAGATGTACTAATTCTTAGGTATTTGGAACTTTTGGTATCATTTTCACTGGATGTGAAAAATACGGAAGTGACTCATAATGAACCGCAATTTTCACAAATCACTCCTGAAAAAAATGCGTACACGAACACGTTTCAGTGGCAGAGTCAGTAGAGTGCCATTCATTATTTTGTTATTTTGTAATATTTTGTACTGGCTTCAGTAGCTCATTGCGCAATAAAGCATTGGCTTTAAAGCTACAGATCTCTGCCTCACGTGGTTTTGTCATCCTTCATCTCATCTCCATCTGAGGTTTCTATATCAATATGATGGTTTAACGGGTTTTAAAAAAAACAGTTTCATTTCGATCTGTTTATATAACACACGTACTCGTGTTGTCGGCTTATACGTGTTACCAACTTTTAGGATTTCTACGACAGCCGTTGCCGATTTGATAGGTATGCCCCAATAATTATTTAGGTTTTCTTGATATTCACATGCGTTGTAAACTATAATGACTTATTGAATATGTTTCAGATGTCATGAACAGTCACGAGTTTGAAAGGCATGTTTGATTATATCTCAGATTTCTCAGTCTGGTTGAGTTGTTTTATAGTTGTTTTAGATTTACCTGAGAACCACATGTTTTGAAAACTAAAGCTAATGTTGGACTATGTTTTAGATTTACCTGATAGCCACATGTCTTGTAAACTAAAGCTAATATTCGACGTTTTTTCAGATGTCTTGCACGCACACCGTGTCGATGGAAAATACTATGTCATTGTTTTACATATTTCTGTATTCAGTTTTATTATGAGGCGCCATACGTGGATGTTGTAAGATAAATATATACGTTTTTTGTAAAATATATATATTGAATACAAAAATATATATGATACAGACAAGTATATGTTACTCCGAAATATATATATTGTGTCCACAAATATATTTCATACAAATATATACATGTTACTCCTAGAAATATATATTGAAAAATATATATTCTGTTTGTAAATATATATTGCAGACGCAAATATATACGTTACTCTGAAAACACGCTTTCTCTAATTTATATATTGTAGACGCAAACATATATATGTAATACCGAAAAATATATTCGCTTTATAAAAAAGATATTGTCTGTCAGTATATTGCAGATAAAAATATTTGAGATGAAAATAAATGGTTTCTCTATAATAAATATATTGCAGACACAAATATCGATAAATAAATGGTGCGAACTTCTGGGTGTCAGAAACCATATGTCTATGCCGAAACTAAATAACTATGTGTGTTCAAAATATATACGTTATCATAGACTGCGCTAAAAATATTTACGTTATCCTAAACTGCTACACTGAATTAACTGGAGTATACGAATTGGTGCTGCCGAGTTCCAGAGAGTCTCACTTTTCTGTGTGTAATTTTATGAACGGTCATGAAACGTCTTTTTGGGTAGATAAAAGTACTTTTTTTCTAGATTTTGATGAAATTGTACAGGCCTGTAGAGGAAGATATTTTTGTCGACGTTATTGCTTTAGTCTTTTTTCTCGCTATAAGAACAAACTGTAATTATCAATTTGATTAAAAGATCAAATGTCACATAAATTTTCGAAACATTCGTTAATTTGTAAAAGCCTAGAAATCGTATTTTTAATAAAAAATAATCGACAAAACACGTAAAAACTTAAAATCCATTCTGTAACAAACGAATTCATGTATTTTGTATGTGTGTCATCGTTGTACATTGTCAGTTGAATACAGTTTACATCACTGGTGTCATTTTGACCGCCATCCTGAAATCTGCTCAAAACGCAGTTTGTTTACGTTTTTTGCGCGTGACGTTTATAAGTAAATATCCCTCCGCGGCGGCTTGGCGTTCCAACTGAAAGTCACGTTTGTAGCAATATACAAGCAAATCTGCGACAAAGGTGCACAGTAAGTACCCATTGGAATGCCAACGGTTTGCCTATAAACGGTATGTCCAAACCTGACAAAAATGTTGCCTTATAAAAATGATAGTGATTCCCGGACTTGTTGACAAGTCCATAAAGTGTAACCGTCGTAAAGATGCCCTAGCGTTGTTACAGGCTAAAACGTATACACCTTTCATAAAACATCAACATTTTAGGGATATTCACACTTTTAGTTTTTACCTCTGTTGCTAACTGAATTAGCCCATTTACTGTGCTGCAGGCCAGATATAATCTCGTATAATATATACTAAAGAAAAAATAAACTTAATTCGGGAATTGCCGCTATATGTTGTGTGTATACAATGCTGTTGTTAATCGAATGATACAAGGCTACATTAGACTTTTCCTTTCAGAAACTTGAACGGACTAAAATAACACATAACACACCAAATGTTATGCCTTCAACATGTCATATTATTACCAACTGTTATGTCTTCAATATGTCATTATTACCAAATGTTATGCCTTCAACACGTCATTATTACCAACTGTTATGCCTTCAACATGTCATTATTACCAAATGTTATGCCTTCAACATGACATTATTACCAAATGTTATGCCTTCAACATGTCATTATTATCAAATATTATGCCTTCAAAATGTCATTATTACCAAATGGTATGCCTTCAACATGTCATTATTACCAAATGTTATGCCTTCAACATGTCATTATTACCATCTGTTATGCCATCAACATGTCATTATTACCAAATGTCATGCCTTCAACATTTCATTATTGATAGAATACGCGTTTTGCTCGAGTAAACTTACACTGTAAAGTTTTGCAATATCTTAACATTAAATAGAGTACTGAAACGGCTCAAATTTTGTAAACGGAAGTTCAACATTCAGTAGTTCGTGTAAAATGTCTACAGCAGCACATGCTATTCCTTTCGCTACCTAGCTGCAACCGTTTTCTTACAAAACACCTTGGGATGTCGCTGGAATATTACGTGGAATTAAGTACTTAGTGCATTATACAGCGGAAATTCCCGAGTAACGTTTCTTTTTTCCTGTAGTACGAGTCGCACAATTTACCCTAGAAAATCAAATTTCGCATTAATTATTTGACCGGATTTAGCAAATCTGGCCTCTACACCTAGTTCTGTATTTCCGAATGTCATTCTAACAGCGGTTGTCTTGTCTTCATAACAATCAACATCTGACAGATCAAGGTAAATCTTTCCAATAAGCGAGCAACCTGCTTCATCAATGTAGGATGGGTACCGTTTATTACTACGGTATATTTTAACTGAGAATTTAGTAGCTGATTTTCTAGAAGGCATATACACTTTTTCCTTCAACGATTTGTCAATTTGTAGTTCTTGTCCAACTTCCACGTGTGTGTCAAAACAGTTTTTACACTCTTCAATTAAGTCAGAAATGCGTCTTTTAGAGACCGGATCTCCTGGTTTAAACCGTCTTGTTATCCCAACCCCACATGTAAATCTCGCTATCCGTGACTGGATAACTTCTGGTTTGTGGCCGAATAATACGGCTCCTTTGACGACAGCTTGTCCAGCTTCTTCAGGGATGACGACAGTCTTACTTGCGAAGTTGCCTTTAATGGAGTTTTGCAACATCTTTGACTGTGAAAACCCTCCGACCATCACAATTGTACCTACTCCTCTCACTTCAGGCTGACGAAAAATGTCAGATAGATGCAGCACGATATTGTGACATGTATTTTTAAATAAATCCATGGCAACCTTTGGATGGACCCTTAGTTTGTCATGAGTAAATATGATCTTATATCTGATATCTAGTCGTGTCGACTGTGTGCTGAAAAACATCATGTAATATCAATGTCAATAATTGTGTTTATATTAAATTATATACTTAGTAATTTATTTAAAAAAACATGCATACATATATATAGAGAGATGGGGAAAAAACATTTCTACAATGATATAGTTTGCAAGACCCCATCGCTTCCGGCTTACGCCTTTATCAGGAGTACAGACACGAAAAGAACACATACAAAACATATAAACACTAAAATACAAGGCTGGTTAAAAACAACGTACCATTTGGCAGTGTTGCAGGGACTGACCACTTTGAACAGACACTCAATCACCTAAGTTGATACTAATAATACAACATTTCTAGTTAGATGAAGGTAAAACTGTACACTGACATTTATGATTAGATTGAAGATGTGAAAATTCCTACCTCAAACCCTAAGACATAAAAAAGATACTGCAGGATACAGTATAAAGCAAATTCAAATCTATTTAAAACTGTGAATAAGGCTAAACAATAAATGGAATATAAATGGAGAAGTTTTGATCAAGGGAAGTAACAATAGTACTAATACTAGAACATTTCTATTTGAATGAAGGTAAAAGTGTACGCTGACATTTTTTATGTCTATAACTCTCTGATGAGCCGTAAACGTCAAACCGGTTTAGTGTATTAAGTTGTAAAGCACTGTTGAACAATAATTATCCATACCATATTAACTTTCTATTGTTCATGCACCCTTTCTGGTTCCAGTGTATTGGAAGTGTTTTTCGTTCGATGTATGAATTTCTCTACCATATATATGTATATATAACTCAACAAAGCATAGCTAATCCTACCTAAACTCATGTCCAGTTGAGTCCATATATGCATCTTTAATGGAAGATGGAATCTTGAAGGTAAACTTCTCGTTCATGTCAGTGTTAATTCGTCTCTTCTTTTTCTCGAAGTCACGCAATACTTCCAAGTAGTCTTCTTTGTAGTTTCTAAAAGCAAAACAGTGTAAACAGACTTTGATTAAGTATACATATTTGGACACGTTCAAATTATTTAGAGCAGGTTTGTCGAATTTCTCATACAATCACGCAGCAAACATGAGTAAACAAAACAACAACATAGGCGCACGTCATAGGGGGTGAAAAGCCATCACATAGTTGTTTATGAATGATATCACAGCATACACGATGGTATTGATTGTTTGTTTCGTTTTTAACGTCATCTTTCAGCACATTTTAGGCTATGTATATCGGTCTATTTTTTGTGCCGTAAGAATGTAAGAACGTAAGAATGGATACTTTCTCACTTACAAGTGGTGATCTAAGTGGAATTAGAACCCGAAGCGGTAAGAGGGGTGAACGTTTACAACGCAACGTCGTCAACATCTCGACCACGGAAGCACTAAACAGTTATTGAAATAATCGCGTTGGAACGTGTTTTATATATAGCATACTTTAATTAAATCACCAGATGGCTAGATCCCTTTTCGACTGACTTCATTTACAAATCAATGACAATAAGACATTTTATTAACCAAAACAGAAGAATGCACAGTTACGTCCCGATAAAACACTTGTCATTGCACTTTATATGTAAAACCCACAAACTGACATGTGCACAATAACATTAAGCGGAAGCTATTCTACGATAATTAAAAAACAGTGTTTTTGATGTCGATGCTAGGAAATAATTGAACTTGCAATTTATCACAACGGTATATAAGTGTCTCATGAAGTTCTTACTCCTTAAATCTTTCTATGGTGCCTTGGCCAAATATATGTGTCAACAAACTAAGGAAGGCTTCGTCTATCTTGGTCCCTCCCAATGAACCGCCGTTGGCTTTGTACAATTCTTTAACCTTGTGGTTAGGTAGAACCTCATGAACGGTGACGTCAACTGTTCCACCTAAAATATATGGAGATGTGTGTGTGTAAAATATGTAACACAGTATATAAATTAGTTTCAAAATGTTGTTCATACAATGACATTGTTGTTTTCCGTTTTAATAACTTCTAATGGGACACATTGTAGGTGGATACAATGTGTGTTTAGTTATTATACTACAGTTTAATATGATTACATATTTACAGCTTAATATAATACATATTTAATCAATATAATTGCATATAAAGTTTAGTTTCTCAGATAAGCAACCATTGCAGAAAGATGAAGGAAACTGAATTGTGCATTTTCGGCATTGCATTACCAGACACTATATTAATATTTATTTCACGGTCACTGTATTTCTTAAAGGAATACTGGTGACGAGAAGATGTGCCACTCAATGGGATTACTAACTGACAATCAATGAACAAATAAAAAGTTAATCTTTATACAACAACAAAGACATTTCGTTTATAATACGATGATGATCCTTAATTTTCATGTTGTCCACGCGTCTGAGACGACAGACGGGGAATAGAGATAATGACAATGTCTTCATTTCCTCTGTAGCAACAACAACAACAACTATTTTTCTTGGGTTACTGGTTGACACACGTTTAAATAATAACAACAACAACAACAACAACCACGACAAACGACTATAGTGGCGGATGTAGACGAAGACAACAGCAACAACGAAGAGGACAATAATAATAACAAAAAGGCGAACAAGTAATGACTCATTCAGTGTCTTTATTTTTAAATCGATGAATGTGATTTTATAGTGTTTTAATTTAAACGAAGTGAGACATTTTAGGACACTGACACATGTTTATGCATTCGAACTTTAAAGTATATAATTACTGATTAATAATAATTCTTTTAGTTTGCTTGACATTTGATAAGATAATTGTTTTATCTTTTAGTATTTAATTAATATGTTATCATCTGATCATAAACAAGTTGATTGCTATTATTGATCATGTATAATGTTGTTTTCTTTATTTATTTGAAGATTTCGGTTAGCATAATGTAGTATATGCATAACTCTGGTCTATGCTTTCATTTAGACATTTAATGAATTCAAACTTAATTAAAATACATAGAATGGGAGGTGTGTTACTTATACTTATTTGGGGTTAATCATAATACTTGACTAATAGTTAATTGGGAAGATAACATGATACACTGAATTCCAACAACGAGTATCTTTAAGAAATAACTGAGCATGTCTCTTTAAATGCGCTTAACATTAAATGAATTTATATGACATATTGGGAATGTAGATGCTGTCATATCAAAATTAAATGAAAATAGTCCAAGTATCTGATATAATATGAACAGTATTCTCATAGCCATACGTGTATTTGGCATGAGGAATTATAAGTAACATAATTGCCAATTGGAACAATCAATAATGCACGTTCTGGTTTACTGGAATTCAGAAATGTCACGGGTTCTTAAATAAATACTGTTGCAGAGACTAGAGGTTGGCAGAGAGAGAGAGAGAGAGAGAGAGAGAGAGAGAGAGAGAGAGAGAGAAATTCGGGCTGAACCTGGGAGTGAGTTCCACGGGCTATTATTTACGTCAGACTTGTTTAAAATTGTTAATAAACCATAACTAAAGATGACAATGATTCTTATTTATTAAAACAAAACGCCACTCTACTACACAATGCGACATTAACAATGAAATGTTTAAATATCGTATTTAGATAACTTACGTTGTACAACACTATACAAATATAACGATATGAATCCTAACGTCAATGACCTTAATTCTTTCTTTCACACTAGGGGAACTTGTTTTTATGTTTACTGAATTACGGCTAGGTACCCTTAGTTATATCAATTATCCCCGATTTACACTCATTTTAGTCGGTCTAAGTGTGTGAGCATCATACTGGGATATAGCGACTGCAACAAATATGACGGACAAACAAGAAATATGAACATGTGTTTGACATTTTGTTATTTTATTCTCAAATGCTGCCTATTTGTTAAAACGTTTATGTATGAGTGTCAATACCAGTTGAGGCCATATTCAGTCAATATATGGAAAATACATTGTATATATGAATAATCATCAATATAAATATAATGTTAATGTTGCTAAACTGCCTTGGTGCGAAACTACAAGTATTTAGACCGGCTTACATATTACGTGACCAGGACAACCAATCGGTGCATACAAACAAGTCCACCTACTTGCTCAATATAATATACGTACCGCCTGCATCTAACACGAGGTATTTCGTTCCGGGTTCGAGAGAAAGCACACCGGCGGAGACATCATCTTCTTCCGCAATGAGGGCAGGCCTTTGGTGACAAAACAATGACGCAGCCTCGGGTTCTAGTGCTAACGAAAGGTAGTCGGTCCTTATACCAGCCTGCAGTGAATATATAATTTATGGTTAAGTGCGAAAATATCCAATTTCATTTCTACTTTTAACACGGCACTCTACCTGTCAAAGTACACGATACATAATGGGTTCTAATTAAGCAAAATATAATTATGAAGACATTTCTAAAACTTAATTAACTACCCATCCTAAATCTCACAGAAAATCTGACCTGACATTTCCCAGCATCAACTTTGAGTGGATGATGGTTAAAATTGTGTACTATTGATTTTATGAATATTGAGTTCTGCTCAACCCGGGGCTAGAGGGCGTGAGCGGTAGCTAGCATACTTCACTACCGCTCATGAACATTCTCAATCAAACCTCTTACCGCTTCGTATGTGTCGTGCTCGGCCGTTTCCAAAGGTCCATTATCATACTTTTTGATAAGATGTATCATTAAATGTTCAGCAGTAATTTAAATCCGAATGTTTACTAGCAGAGGAAATAAAAGTACTGGATTTATTTTTTATTTGTTTCAATTGCAAAATAAAACAGATTTACATCAATGGCTGCCTCTCTCATAAACTGTTTCGCAGATTCGTCCCATATGGCGGGAACTGTAAGTACCCAGTGAATTTCATCTTCACGAACACCTGCGTGTTTTCCTATACATGTCTCCGTGAGGTGCTTTTTCAAACATCGTATAAACTCGCTAAACACCGTCATAGCTGGCATTGACAGTCCTTTATCGTCCTTTAATTGTGTCATTCTATTCAGGTTCTGGAAGATATTAATGTCTCTAACATGAATATAAAAAAAAATGTTATTTACTGTAAACCATGTTTGATTTATGTAGGATTGTCCCATAGTGGATGTATCAGTGTATATTTTCAAATGTAGAATTGATACTAGTTGACATATTAATAATATTGTTCAGATATAGTCTGTGATTACTAGGTGATGTGTATACTTACTTTTTTCTCATACAAGATCATTTTAAAATGTTTGAAGAAGAACCAGCTTCTGTGATTGCCATTGGCAGCCAGCTGGGCATATTTTCCCTCTGCGTCGAATCCAAAACTGTTGAATTGTCGATCTTGATTAAACAGTATACATGTCGGCGCCTTATAAGCCACGCTAGTGCCAGCACCTGTATTCCATTGGTTAGTTATAATCTTGAGAGGGTCATTCAGAAAGTCTGACCGGAAGGAGAAAGCATAACCGGAGTTCGTCGTGCCGAAGTCAATGGCTGCAACAAGTAGTCTTTCTTTCCCTGTACACAATATACAACGTTCATATAATGAATAACAGAAAACACCAGACTTTCAACGAGTGACTATTCATTTAAATAATAATCATATTACATCGCATAAACATTAAAAAGTGACCGACAGAAAGCTACATTGCAGTACTTACACCAATTATAGGGACACGCATGCTACGTACGTGTATCTAAACAATCAAATTAAAATAGAGTCAAAACCTCATAGACATATATTTAAAACTTGATATTTTACAATATGTTATAGTTTGTGTTAAATTCGCACAGTTATAAAATCATGGTACAGGATAAACGGAGACGTCGGAATTTGAGATGGTAGGTAGTTTGTGAGGTTGACGGAGACGTAAAGGAAAAACCTCCATAATACCTCCTACAAATGAGGAGTCAAACATTGAATGAATCAGAACTCTCTGCATACGTATAATTCCAGCTTATTATTTGCTTGTTGGTCTTTTATTGGTTTGGTAGACACCTTATCAGAGCTTGATTTCATTCCTGATCGGAAATGCGTTGTTTTTGGAAATAAATAAAACTATCTTTATAGGGATAATATCGTAGAATTGCGAGACGAAAACCTCCTATTTCAATTTTTTATTTAAATATATACGAATTATTTCACTTCCTAAATATATTGATTTCTATCTAAGTCATGCTAAAATATTACTACAATACATCAATGAAGGAGAGTTTAAAAAGCAAACAGGAAACAATTAGTGCCATCTTAGTTACACTTACCTCTTTTTGCAGTTTGATGATCCTCCCGCGGATGTGGTGTATAGCCAGCATGCATTTGGCCTGTTTCAGTAGCTCCAAACACACCTGTTCTAGTATAATTGTATTGACCCCCTAAAGCAGCGTACTGTTTCCCTGGAGATAATCCTATATGTAAGTTGTTTAGCTGAGATGTTACTTGTTTTTCAGGGTCAGTTTTGTTTATAGCAATTTGTTCACCAATATCAGTTTTCTTTATAGGAAAATGGGACACAATTAGTTGTGTGGCGTCTTTCTTCAAGTACCATCTCCCACCAGGACTTCTTCTTACAGCAATAGAAGCGCCGCCGTTATTAGATGTTAGCTTATCAAGAGGGATATAAGATACCTGTACAACCGGAATATTGTTGCATTTCCCTAGTCTTTCCAGTTGCCGGAATACCCACAATCGGCGGTTGTCTGCAGTCACCCATTTGCCATTGCAATTCACAACGGATATAGTCGGGATATTCGACACGGAACATCTTCAGTGCAAATAATATGAAAAGAAAAAACATGTTAAAACGTTGCCTTCTAACAAAACTCAAAATGTATCATTTAAATGCAACTACTGGTAGTAGGTATAAAAATGCCAAACAGCATATGTATCATTAACTGAACACAGTCAACCAAAAACACGCATTCAAAACAAACACTAATTACAAGGACAAATAGAAAGGTTGGTAATTAAGGTATAGCTTTGGAACGGTCAATGATAAATATAAAATGGCCAATGTGGTTTTATATCAGGTTATAGAGTGCACCAAACCAACGACTCCTTGCTTTTTGTAACGGTCGATGCCTTAGCTCATAACAGGTGTTCTAGCTCATTTAAGCGTGTACTTTTGAAATTGTTTAAAAAGTCCCCAATGACCTGCGCAATTCTAAACATTGCGCAATTCTAAATGTGTGGAACATAAAACCACAACACAATTGTTTTTGTCTAGATATTAATCACATAAAATAACCAAGAATTGTACACATCTTACAAAAATGTTTCTGGAGCATTGGATCACAGATAATTCTGGGAGGATAATAATTTAAAAAGATAAATATAAGACAATTATCTACCAAACAGTGCTAAAATAAAAAATATAAAATGAAAACGGGATCCCTTGGAAGCAACAAACACACACAAGAGAGAAAAGTAGAAGACTCGGTTTTATTGAGATGTTCATGAGAGGTAGTATAATGCTCTCCTCTCGCTCTAGAACCGGTTTAAGCGGTATTCTAATGTAAAGGCACACATTTTGGGCTCGATGACCCCAAAGGACCCTTCTCTATGAATGCACATACTGAAACCCTGAAAGGGGATGTTGGTGCATGAACTTACGTCCCTCAAGTTTCTGGTCGTACCCTTCATTGGTTTTCTCTCTGGCTGAAACTTTTAGGACTGTTCAATGACGTACTTGTATCGCTTCATAATTTCTCTGGATATGGACTTCATAGTTAGAGATTTCCTTTTGACGGGATGTATTGTTATTTTCACGGTCTTGTCAATTTGAACGCTGAAGACAGGATAAGAGTGAGGTTTGGTGAACCCTTGAACCGGTATAAACTCCCCGGTGGTCCCTTTTGCCACTGACCGTTTCAAGACGGTACCCCTGTTGTTAACCCTAATATGTTTGTGATGTGCTTTTTTACTGAATGTCTTTGCGATGTACTTTTTAATCACCTTTGCGTTGTAATACTTGTTGGAGAGACTGTATTCTGTGTATGCTACTCTTCTTGTTGGACATATAACCTTTCCTTAGACGGAAAATGAAAATATCGTTCGATTTTGATCTCAATACGTGTTCGTGAAATTAGATATGATTTTGACAGTTAACTTCCCAATAGTGAAGTAATCCGCCATGATAGTAAACGTTTTTGTGTTTCTGAAGTAAATAAATCTCACTGCTTCTGAAGAGTGAAAGCCGGAGGTTTTTGTTTATATTTCTGTTGGTTTGTTTATGAATCAATTAATCACTTTAAGTATTTGGAATATCATGATATGTTATCATATATAACCATGTCAGGCACGTAACAATTGCTAAAAAAACTCGTAATAATACCTGCATATAGGTTACACGTAATTCCCTTGGTAATTAAACGTATCGTTCTTCAAACAATCACGTTATAGTGCTACACATTACTTCTCAACACGAATGTTGCTTTACACGAGATTATAAAAGGTTGAAACCAAACAACAGATAAGTCCAGAAGTATTTATTACAGACGCACTATTTACCTGACACAAACGGTAAACTATAATAAACGAAGCTGTAGGACGTATATACTCATACAATTATAGATCTATAACATTTCTTCTCCTATTCCCTTTAAACCAAATACTCACACAATTTAAATATATATACCTGTCCTCACAGATATCATCTAAGGTTTCTCCGATTAAAATACCCCTGTGAAGAGTATAATCGCCAAACCGATTATTTATGGAGTCTTGGGAAAAGTAAATATCCGACGGTTTGAAATACATATTAAGGTATATCCTTACTCTTGTCCGTCTGTACGCTTTCTACCGTACGATCGACTTTAGCTACAGTATATGATTGTTCAAAATAGCGCAACTACTTTGGGATTTCCTGAAATTGGAAACGAAAGTACGGTAGGATCACGACAACCGTATGAAGTTACAGAAATGTCGATTATATTACAGTGTTTTTAAAAAAATAGTTATGCGTATTGTTCAACGTTTGACGACGTGACGAACATTTAAGATACGTAAGGGTATACAAATAATTAAGTCAAAACTGTTTCTATTTATAAAGCCGCCACAATGCATCTCAGGTTTAAATTTGCCGAAAATGCAATCCTACCAATTCGTTTTTTTTATCATCATAAATCTACTTTCATTGGTGAAAGTTTATCTAAACTCTGTTTACGTAATTCTACCTATTGGGCTTTGTAGCTTGCATAAAATTAGGTAAATGACAACTATTTATAAACATTACAGTTCACGCAGATTAATAATGCTTATTATCGGTATTATTTAAGACACAAGTGATCTAAAGATTACGCCCGCTAATCAATGTGATATGCTAAGATACAACCTTGAACAAATATTCTTTTTTTAAAAATCTTTATCGAAATGTCGTATTTTACTAAATAGCTAGATGACACCTATATATTCACTATCAAATAAAGGTTTCTATGTCTACTGTTTGCAATGAAACGTTATCCTGTTCAAATGTTCTGGCGGGCAGTTTTCTTGTCAATCATTTGCCGGTTTAAGCACGTTCACTGAATTATGGATTTCGTGAGTTAAATTTCAAACACAGTTTATGAATGCTTTGCGAACAACAGAAAGGTGTTTATCACCTCATCTGTCATTCGGATGTGATTTATTAACGAGCACCCCACTTGACAACAAACTCCACTAGAACGTCGTCTAGACTAGAATCGTGGTTTAAACAGGATGTGTGACCATTTTCGTACATCAGCAGCCGGCAAGTATAAGTTTGTACTTCAAAAACACAATCTAACATATTTAAACTTATTGCATACGCATTTACAAACTGTTTACTTTCCAAGTAACTGATCCTCTCCGTGGCCGAAGGGTTAAAGACGTTGCGTTATAAACCTTCTCGCCTCTCACTGCTGCGGGTTAGAATTCCACTGGGAGCTCGACTTGTAACGGATGACGGGATGTGTACAGTACTGGTTCTACCCAGGAAAAATGGATGGTCTGCCTCCACCACAAAAATATCGACCGTCATATATAACCTTACATTTGTTGAAAATGACGTCAAAACACCATACATACACATTTCAATGTAACTGGAACCGTCGATATTCGCCCATATCCGACGTGTTGTAAAGTCATATCGGGTGTATACTGTACTTGGAATGTTTTTGCACACTCGTTCGGGATTGGTGCAATGTACAGTGCCATGTTCATTTCATATATTACGTCACAGGAAGAATGTGACGTAATAAAAACAAATATCGTAATATGCTGTTTTCATTGTGGAAAATTCCTAAGATGTTATGAACATGTGTGTTTTAAATACAAGTTTTAATGAAAATGAAGTGTCCAAACCTATTGTTTTGTTCTAATTATTCACTTGTTTTTTATTAAAATGCGTATGCAGTAAATGGTAATTAGATTTGCATTAGGATATATACACTCGTTTGTACTCAGAATAACTCTGGTATATATCCCAATACAAATCTAAAAACCTATTAATACCGTTTGCAGATGATAAAAATGTCTTAATTCTAACTACTCCAATATTAAATCTTATAGAAAGTGCTTGAATGTTTCTAGCATAACCATCACCCTGTAATCGTAGTCTTTAAATCAAGCTATGAATAGTACAAATACCGGTGATAACATCCGAATTTCAACTATTATTATTACTAGCTATTAGTTTATTTCAGTAAGTGGTTCGATTTAATAAGGAGAACATAAGCTGCTACTCCTAACATTACGTGTGTGGAGTGGAAAGTCAGCGAACATCGGAGATGATCGCAACATAGACAGTGGAAGGGCATCAATCACGTGCAATTATAGGAAGCAGCCAGAAAATAGGGAGGTTGAACTAAAGGTCGGCTATAATTAATATATTAGACTAAATGATATATAACCTGTACATAAACCATAATAAATCAAAATTCCACAATCATTAAAGACAATACCCATTTTAATATCTTATGTCATTAATACTAGCAAAACAGAGAGAGAGAGAGAGAGAGAGAGAGAGAGAGAGAGAGAGATGACATATCAGTTGGTTTATCCATCCACAATATAAATCAATCTCACTACCAATTAAATACACATTTGAGTGTGTGGCTAAATGTACACTCGTCGTATATAATAATGATGATTTATGTAAATATGTCAATATAATTAAATTAATTGAATTGTATTTATATCATATCGACTGTCTGCATTCAATGTACATATACACTAATAAATGCAAGATCAAAATCGGGTGTAGTACAAGTGTGCACGAACGCAAGTTTAATCTAAATCTCCATGCAAAGAAAGAAAATATAAATGGTGTAGTATACACAACATAACAAAGCATCTATCTTAAAAACAAAATATGATATTTGTGCGTTTTGATACAAATAGGGCATATGCAAAGTAGCCATTATACACATATATGGCAATTTATCAATGGATTTTTAAAATAGTTCTATTGTGAAAACGTACATACATATGCGTGATATGATATTGAAAATTGTCATACCTTCCCTCACAAAGGTCATCCAATGTTTCTCCGATCCGTTTACCACTGTGACGAGTATAATCGCCAAACCGATTATTTACGGAGTCTTGGGAAAAATAAATGTCCAATGGTTTAAGATACATTTTAACGTTTATTCGCGAAGCGCGACGCACTTTACGTGACTATTTTAAGTAATGCATATTGAATAACGCAGTTAATTTTGAGATACGTAACGGCAAATATCCGAACTAAAGTACTTACGATTTAAGAAATACAAATGACTTTAAACTCAATATAAGAAAATTTATATGGGACTTCCTTGAATTGAAAACGAAAGTAGGGTATTTCCATTCGATCACAACGTCAACCGACAACACCTGACCTAGGTATTATCTTGTAATCAATATATACTGAACAATTAAAGTTTAGCACGACTTTTTAGGGACATATATTCAACATAAATGAGCATATATGAACATTGATATAATTGTTTGAAGATATTAGAAATGCTTGGTAAGGATGTGTTTTTCAAAAAAATAAAATAAAAAAAATTAAATGATGTTGTATTATTTTCTGAGAAAAATATCAGAATTACCTGTCACACAACTTCTTTCATTATATAAACGTATTGGTTTGAACAAATGTAATGTTTGCAACTGAAAATACTGCCCATGCTGCAATTGTTTAAAAACCACTGAAATGTGTTCACAAACGATAGTTATTCTCAAACAAAAACTTTCCAAAATTCGTAATTTAAAATAACCGCTCTTTTCATTTAAATGAGAACGATTTTCGATAACTATAAAAAGTATGTTCTTATCATATTTGCTTTATTTTCTATCCCTTTTATCACTAACTTTGTACACAAATGGCATTGTAGCTGCTTTGTTTTTGTCATATCTCGGTAACTTTATCATTGACCCCGAAAATACACGACTTTGTATCTCGGCTATTGAAATGACATGCAGTTTATGTGCTAAATTTATTTTGCTCAGTATATTTAGCAATCAATGATACTATTTGTTTGTACAAAACATTTACGTTAATGTTTGTTTTAATTTTCAGAAAACGCAGCATTAACTATTGATTTGATTTAACCGTTATATAAGCTACGTTAACATGTAAGGCCTATTGTCCGAAATTACTATTTTATAAAGACAAATCAGTGAGGAACATACACCCGCGGTTCGGGATTGAATACACATACACAAACAAAGTGCATGTAGCTTACCTATGTTATTAAACCCCAATTTAATTCGAATACCTCTAATTCATTACAACTGCATATTTAATGACAGATCAATACTAGTACCGATCTGTCAATCAAGCTTATTTCCACAAGAGGTTTGAGCCAATTAAACGTTCAGTCGATATTTACAACTGTACCAAAAGCACCTGTTGTCCTACAAACAACTCTAGAGTACAATAAAGAACATGGCCAATGTTTGCGGGAACTTGACCCAGGAACAATAGAGACCATGGACAATGTTTGTGGGAACTTGACCCAGGAACAATAGAGACCATGGACAATGTTTGTTGGAACTTGATCCAGGAACAATAGAGACCATGGACAATGTTTGTGGAAACTGGACCCAGGAACAATAGAGACCATGGACAATGTTTGTGGGAACTTTACCCAGGAACAATAGAGACAATGGACAATGTTTGTGGGAACTTGACCCAGGAACAATAGAGACCATGGCCAATGTCTGTGGGAACTTGACCCAGGAACAATAGAGACCATGGACAATGTTTGTGGGAACTTGACCCAGGAACAATAGAGACCATAGACAATGTTTGTGGGAACTTGACCCAGGAACAATAAAGACCATGGTCAATGTTTGCGGGGACTTGACCCAGGAACAATAAAGAACATGGACAATGTTTGTGGGAACTTGACCCAGGAACAATAGAGACCATGGCCAATGTTTGCGGGAACTTGACCAAGTAACAATAGAGACCATGGCCAATGTTTTCGGGAACTTGACCCAGGAACAATAGAGAACATGGACAATGCTTGTGGGAACTTGACCCAGGAACAATAGAGACCATGGACAATGTTTGCGGGAACTTGACCAAGGAACAATAGAGACCATGGCCAATGTTTGTGGGAACTTGACCCAGGAACAATAGAGACCGTGGACAATGTTTGCGGGAACTTGACCCTGGAACAATAGAGACCATGGCCAATGTTTGTGGAAACTTGACCCAGGAACAATAGAGACCATGGACACTGTTTGCGGGAACTTGACCCAGGAACAATAGAGGTCGGAGCTAGAAACTGAATGTCGACGAAGAATTGAATGGAATTTCGTTTTAAGGCGCACCAACGCATGAAATGTTATACGGTTAGCTTAACATGATAAATGAAGCATTTAACGAAGTTTTAGTTGTATTATATCTATACAATTAGACATAACGCACTCCATTTAATGAGACAAACTATTTGTTTGTACACGGATATTAGTTCTTTCAATGCCTCATTGATATAACAATAGTCAAAAGTCTTTGTTTACGTATAAATAATGCGCTTTGTGTAATATCCTGAATGGTATATTGTTAAGATCGGTCACAAAATAGAATTACACTTGTGTTGTATATCGGTGTATATTTGCAATTTATTTAATACCCATAGAACTGATATTCATTTCGATATCTGGATATCGCTGAGCCCGATATTTATTTACAGTTATCGGTGGTACTTTTTCAAATGCTTGTTTTTTTTACTTTAATTTCGAATAGGTGGTTTCACTAATCCAGACTTTAAAGATTCTGCGTATGGTTTAATCACCCATGAGGATATGTTGCCTGCTTTTTAATTTAGTTTTTTGACTGTTACGTTGAAACACAGGCTTCATAACTTCTGCTCCCTACAAAATTACGTTTTGTTTATTTTGTCTGTTGTTTTCTCGTTTAGAGGCAAAGCATTTTGTTAGAAACTAGGACATACGCCGCTGGCCATTGAATGTTGTGAAAACACCTCATTGAAATTTCCATGTTCACCGTCATATGCATACCATCTTCGGGATGGCTCAAATTGCTGTACTATTGTTATTTTAAATATTGAATTCTGATCAAGACGGGGCTAGAGGGCGTGAACGATAGCAAGCACTTTTCACTACCGTTCATGAACAGTCTCAATCAAAGCGAGACTGCAATACTTTTTGTATTTATCGTGTTCGGCGATTTCCAAATATCCCTTATCATACTCATTTTATATATCACTGTAGCGTTGCTTGAGCAGTTAGGCGGCGGTAAAACGTCTCACCTTGCTTGCAGTCAGAACCTTTATTCACTCCGATCATCGGAGATTGCTGAGCCCGATATTTATTTACAGATATCGGTGGTACTTACTGAAATACGTTTGTTTTCTTACTTTAATTTCGAATCGGTGGTTCACTACAGTAACCCCAGTCTTTAAAGGTTCTGAGTATTGTTTTATCACCATTAGGATATTTTGCCTGTTTTAAAATCCAGTATTTTGACTGTTACTTGTGATCCAGAGGCTTTATAGTCTCTGCTCTGTACTAAATTCCATTTTGTTTATGTTGCTCATTGTTTTCTCGTTTATGTCCTAGCATATTGTTAGAAACTGAGACCATAAGCCGCTGGCCATGGAATGGTATGAAAATACCTCATTGAAGGTTTATAGGTTCTTAAACTCCATACGCATACCATCTTCGGGATGGCTCAAATATCTGTAGTATTGATATTTAAATTATTTCGTTCTGTTCAACCCTGGCAAGCTCTTTACACTACCATTTATGAACAGTTTCAGTCAAACAGAGACTGCAATATTTTGTGTATTTATCGTGTTCGACGATTTCCAAATATCTCCTTTCATACTCTTTTTCAACCGGTTTAGCCTGGCAGGTTAACACCGGTGTTATGGGCTGTCAACGGCGTTAGCATTAATCTAATTGTCGATTACAAAAAAATGTATTTCAAATTCGAAAAAGTTTCCACTAGAACTTAAATATATATCACAAAACGTTCATGAAATAAAAAAGTGAGCGTTTTCGATCTCAATATGTTTCCCATTTGAACCAAATGGCGGACACCCATCGTGCATATCCGGTGAAATACGTAGTATGTTTTCGACGGTGTCCCTAATTGTATATACTTATATTGTTCACTTAAAACTATTACGCTATAAAAACTAGAAATCATAAACTTATTTCAATGCAGCAGTTTTAATATATCCACAAACGTAAAGTAGCGTGTACCGTTATGTAAAGGTGTTCCGCAGAAAGACTAGCTAGGGCTCCTTTGCATTCTGGGCACACAAAGGTATCCCCGAGACAGACATCTTTCATATTCGTGCAGAATCATACATTCACTCATATGCAACATGTTTCTGATTGACCACGATTACAAATACTCATATATAGCAGAACTTTATCAAAAATTCCAAACTGTTTGCATACGATATACTTTTATACTTTGGACATTTTTGTCCTGAGATTTCTGTATTGACAATGATTCTTAAATCGGTGATTTTAAATCGGTGATATTTTAGTCTTATAATAGTAAGTTTATCGAAGGAAAGTTTTGGGATTAGTCTGAAAAGTGAGAACAGGTAAGGCAGTTTTTCGTTTTTCTTGCCACAAACTTTTAAAGTGTACGTTTTTATCAGACAAATTAGCAATGTCATTGTATTGTGTTTGTCAACAAATCTTCAGATGGTGAACTCTGAAATCATGCGCAGTCCGTAAAAAAGAACTCGAGATAAACGAAGACCGTCGAAAACACAAGAACGTCGAAAACATGTGACACCAGGATATATTGTCTATATAATTTGGATTCTCAAAATATGTAAATGTGCATAACAACATAAATATATAATCCATGTCACTATAGGCAATTTAATTTCTGCAAAACTTAAATTTGAGTTGCCTAGGTTAAAATATGCGATTACTCACATAGTATGTACTAGGTAATATTATACGGTTAACAGTGATAAACAAAACAGGGAATTCCGCAAAAGCAAAATAATAAGAACTCGTTTTGCTATCATAATACACTTTTTATGAAAATAGATAATGTAAAGGGGAACCCTTGGAAGCAACAAAAACAAATAAGCGAAAAATGTAGCAGACTCGGTTCGTACATGAGAGGTAATATAATGTGTAACACCTCTCACGCTCCTACCACCAGCATGAGCGGTAGTTTATTTTAAAATCACAAATATTCGGCATGAAGATCCCCAAAGCACCAGTAAGTGATGACACTACTGATTTTGCTCCGTTTGCATTCATTTTCGTGAATACATTGTTTTCAAATGCAAATCATTTGCGTTCTTGAGTGCATTCAGCGTTTATAAACGCATATTAAATGCAGGAAATTGAAAGTGAATGTGTAATCTTGCTTCCGCGATTCTAGAAAAACATTTACACGTTGCAATTCTTTATATTAAAATATTGTAAAACGCACTTCACCCGAGACTTTAATTATCAAGTCAAAAGTATAATATTAGAAGTTTTCCGAAATATGCATTTGCGTTCATTTTACAGACACAATAAAACCGAGTCTACTTTATTCTCTTAATTGTGTTTGTTGCTCCCAAAGGATCACCTTTATCAGTATTTATTAGAGTAAAAGGCATTTTTAAATTTGTATTTCGTTCGTTGCGTTTGTATTCAGCGTTCAGCGTTTTAAAAAATGCATTCATCGTACATTTTTCAAAAAGCTGAAAATGAACGCAACAAACGCAATGAACGAAATGCATTTTTTAAATATAGATCGTGCAACATTCATTCGGCATTCGTCCTGCGTTCATTCTGCGTTCGTTCGGCGTTCGTTCTGCCCTCGTTCTGCATTTATTTAGGGTACTTGAGCGCCGCAACACACACTTATTTCGTCTAGACGTGTATTCATAATCTACATATTGCAGGCATATTGTATTTCTTTGAAACCATGAAACAGTCATACACATATGACATTTGGACAGATGGTAATTTTTAATACGATAAACTTCTTCATAATAACAGAGACAAGCGTTGACACTTTAAACGTGGAAACGTAGTTCCTACATGGGATGTGCATATATCATTTGGACAGTCATACATTCTATTACCATGGCAAAGAGTAAACCTACCTTAACCTACTTTAACAGATAATGTTTGATGACTCGAAATTTGAGATTTACGATGTTTATATCAAGTCCCTCCACCCCCTCCCCAAACCCTGAGAAGATCCGCCGTACGTGCAACCAAACATATTGACTGTTGATACTGCTTTTAATATGCCCTCGACATTTTCTTTTCGACGAGTATACATACAGTTGGTAACTATAACAAATAGGTCTGCACTATAGTGCTCAATTCAAGAAGTTGAACAGACAGAGATTTACGATACAAACAGAAATAGTCAGCAGCATTAACAACTCTTATCCATGGTATTCGCACGTTCGGCAAAGGAGAACCATTTTATCCTGGTTTCGATCGAAAATGTCTTTCATTAAATTGCAATATTTATTGTGTGCATGCATGTATTTGATATTGTATTTGTGCTTGATAAGTTTAATTTCTTATACCAATATTACATTTAGAGAATCTAAGAGCTGCTTCGCAACATCGAAACGGTAATGCAATTAACGCATACTTTAATATGTATATATTCATCTTTACACTTTTATATAAAACGTGTGTTTCCTTTAATTGAAATGGTTATGCGATTCGTTGTCGACACGTTAGTTTCCTAAACATATCCTCCTATAAAATAATACTTCCGAGTGTTTAAGTATAACGCTTAAAAATGTGACATCACACAACTCTTACTGAGTTTTTTCACAACCTTTTCTGTCAGGGAATATGGCCATATCTGTTTTATATTTATATTGTATTGAAGTCAGCGATAAATATGTAATTATTAAAACAATGGCATTATACTTGTCTGCTGTCGCATACAAATGAATAATAGTCGGTTACAGTATATACATATATATTATCCCTAATCATAAACCTATTTCAAAATCAGCACATAGCTTATCCAAGGAAGTCAAATATTGCACTAAAGACTTGTCCGTTTTTTACAATTTTTGCTTCAATACCGAGCTCCGTATATCCGTAAAGAATTTTGACTAGTACCTCCCGTTCGTCATATCTTGCAATATCCGAAAGGTTAACGTCAAATAGACCAATATGCGAACAACCTTCATCATCGATGTATGACGGATCTCTATCTTCGGACGTATATATATTCAGAGCCATCTGAGTAGCTGTTTTGGGGACGGGAAAATACAATTTCTCTCCAAACATCATTCCGACATGGACTTCTTGGCCTATTTCAACATGTTTATCGAAGCAGCCATCACACATAGGTTTGCCATCAATCACACATTTTTTAGCTTGGTTATGTACTCCAGGCTCAAACATCTGATATACGTGAACATACCATACGTGAATCGGGATACCCGCGAGGTGATAACTCCTGGGTTATGGCAAAATATGACGGCTCCTTTAAGAACAGCCAGGCCTTCCTCTGCTGGAATCACAACCTTCTTACTGGAAAAATTCTTCTTTATAGCATGTTGTAAAATCTTCGACTCTGAGAATCCACCCACCATCAGTATTGTGTCGGTGCCCGCAGTTTCCGAAAATACGCCATTGAGATGTGATACAATCTTACCACATGTCTCTGAGAAGAGACCCTTGATATGATCAGGATCTATCCGAAGCTTGTCTCCAGTGAACGGCAGCTTGTCTTCCAGGTCCTGCTTCATCAAGAGGCTTTGTCTAGACATAGAAACAATCCAACAACTGTAAAGGTTCCATGTGCTAATGAGGCTTGTATTTTGAACACACGCATTTTATCATGCAGATATAAATGTTTCATTCTGCTTAAAAGGGATACATTATTCTGTGAGAAACGTTTTTTTAATGGACATCGTAGTTAGTGCTTTTAGCAAACGTGTCCATGTGCTTATTCCAAATAACCAATAACAAATATAACATGTTCAAAGAGTCATCTATTTCTCCGTAATCCTTCAATACACAGTCGAAGTCCTGTGAATAATCATACTTTAGCTATATTCTGCTTATTAAACAAAAATAGAAGTCGTTCAATATAAACTGAAATGTTATACAAAATATCATTTTTCACTACCATAAATCTTTCGCTCGATACGAAAAATGTTCGTTTGTAACCTTTTGCGCGTATATCTATTGTGTATAAATCTCTTGTGCAATTTTGCAAGCTTAGAATTATCACACTTGAAGTTCTATGCGCTGTCCATGTAACTCTGTAATTCTGGAACAAAACATTAATATTTCCTTACATAGCTCGGAGTATCTTCTATCTTTATGTGTAAACAATTACCACAGTTCTGAAACTAACTGAAGTCAATACATTTGTTTGTGGATAGACTTCTTAAATGTTCACATCCTGATATTGCCTGTTGCAGTTTACGATATGTCCGATCATTATATGTTCATCAACCTTGCTGAACTATAAGCTAAACACAGAACCAATGTTGACTTTGGCAAAGCTGTTGTTGTTGCGAAATGTCATGTAAAACCAAAGCTGTTATCTCCAAGCTCTTATGCTGACAAATGTAATATAACGTCAAAGTTGTTATGTCGAAGATGTTATCTCGATGCTGACCGTTTCATGTCGATAACCGTCTTCACCACTATTTGTGTTGTTTATTGTCCTTTTCACTGTATATTTAATTTGCTCTTTGTAGTAGAATCTAAAACGATATAATATTACCAATGCCTTAATGTTTGGTAATGTGAAGAATCATTGTCTATTAAAAGTGCTTGGCATTGTAATCAAGTGTTCACAGACCAGGTGCTTGAAATCTGACCATATCGCTATCTTCAAATTAGTCTTTCACGTCATCTTCGCCAAACTTGGTGTCATTATACAGCAAAATGATAATACAAGTAAAGCTAACATCTGAACAAGTTAACAAATAATGCTTATAATACTATATGTTATACAAAGTCTGTTATTAATCTAACTAATCATGTGTTATCGTTATATTAATCTTAACACTTTCACAACAGCTCATGTATTTAAAGTGACACACGGTAATCTTGACTGTCTTCAAACTCACAGATTTATTTATTTTTTTCTACATAACTTCCATATTTACTAATCGTTACCACATATTATTAGAAAAATTCAAAACAATCTTGTTCGCCATATTATTAATTGCTGATAACATTGCCATGACAATATATAATTTAACCGTACAGTGGAATATTTAAGATAAAACTAGAACTATCACTGAAGGGATGAATACCCTCGCTTAAGCAAAGTGAAAGGGCCATAATTCGGTAAAAAATTAGTCAATCAACAATGGCTGATATAGAGGAACATAAGGTCATCAGTTGTTATGTGTGTATGAAGTTTGGGAACAGCCTATTCAAAACTGTTTGAGAAATGGTCGTTACGGGACACGACATGACAGGACGTGCACGACAAAATTGTGTTACGTGACGCGACGTTACGGACAATGTGATTCAACATAAAAAAGGTTATATAGTGCTAAACAGGGATGGACATATCCACATTTGCATATGCGGTGTCATGAAGAAAACCTTGAATGACCATGATAAAAAAAATGACAAAATGAACATGAAGGTGGGGTTCTACACCTCTGCCTGCAGCGGGCTTTGCAGTGGTTGTATTTTACTCGGCAAACACACGGGGAGGATATTAATAATTATTGATGATATAGTGCAAATGATAGATTTAATCTTATGAGAGAATATGTAATGTAAATGGAAATTCATATTTTACCTTTCGTTACAGTAAAAAAAAAGTATAATACACTAATGACCTTTATAATAATAACCCTCATTTCTAGCATCACAAATATATATATATATATTCAATTATGCAGGATAGTTTAAATTAGGAATGTGTCTATGAGACAGGGATGCCCCCATTAAATACAATCCGCACAAATCTTAAGAAAAAGGTGCCTTAACTTTGCTAACACAAGGTTGATTTTGTTGGCGAGACTGATATGCACGTCTTGATAGGTAAGGATCCTGTAAAGTTTCGAAACAATCGGTTGAAATCTGTGAGAGGAGATAAACACAGACAGATGGATGGACATGTTTAATGTTATATGCATCTTCACCATTTGGTGGTGGCGACATAATTTGTTTTATATTAATACCGAACTTTAATAAATAAAACAAAATCATCTTAATACACAAAAGTTCATAATAACAAATGCATTGATGTGATCAGTTAACTATTAAAGTACAGTGAAACCTGTGTTCAGAGACCAAGTTTATGAAGAGATCTCTCAATAGAAGAGTAATATTATTAACATAGGTGGTCTATTAATACAGGAGTGTTTTAATTTAAAACAATACAATTGGGAAATGATAATGGTGATCACATATATTGCAGTAGGTGGTCTCTAAATAGTGTCTTTACCAAGTTTGATTACATATATACTGAAAAGTGGCGGTCAAACCATTTCCGGAATAAACAGCCTTATTCCTACTGACTGATTTATGCAGTAAGTAGGAATAATTTTACACTGGTGGGTTGAGAAGAATAGAGTACTACCAATCGAACTGATATTGTTGTTTTTAAAAGTCATAAGCTATTTATTGCAAATTTTCTACATACATGTGTAATAAATGACTCTTTAATGAGGTATTACAGAATAAATTAAGGCATGATCTGACCAGACACACTCTATCACTTCATTTTGATGGATTCAATGTTTGAGTAAACATGATCTATAAGTGATCCTGAATCATGAGTCGCTTTCAGGACAATTTGCTTGCAATGACATTGTTCTCCAATGAAGGCACTGACTATTTCTTCTTGTAAGATATTAGAATTAAAGTCGCCTTGAATTACAAATTCTGTGATGTATGTGACTGGTGCCACAAACTCGAGAAAATGTTTTCTCAAGGAACTTATTGAATATGAGGGAGGCCTGTACAATGTAACAACAATTATTCTTCTCATGTCAAACAATAGTTCTGTCAGAACTATTTCAAAATCTTGTTGAATGAGTGTTTTGTTTTGAACAACAGGGATAACTTCTTTAAAATACATGCAATACCCCGGTGAGGCGTTGTGTTCCCACTTTGGTACCCATCTGCTCTAAATAGCTAATATCCTGGTACATTCAAAGTATGCATTTCATCTTTAGCAGTAAGCCATGTTTCAACAAGACAAACCATGTTTGCATCCTGAAACATTTGGTTCCTGGAAAATGTCATCTTTATGGCTTTTCAAAGATCGAGTATTCAAAAATACAAGTTTTGCCAGAGTTTGTTGAATTTGATATAGTGGAACATAACACAAAGCAAGAACTTGTTCATTTCGTAACCTAGTCAATTATTGTGTCGCCGCCTCATTATGGGGGAGTGGGGTTGGTGGGGTTAGCGGTGTGGAGGAGTGTGATAAGTTATAACAAATAACAAGATTCGTGGTTCTCTGTATATCTGAATATATATACTTTCTTTTACAAGATAAATATAACAGAATGCGAAATGGCAATAGCTTCTGTCATTTCTCTTCTAACTGAGATGTTCAACTGCGCGCATGATTTTTCCCGCGAGGTTAGTTGTGTCAAAGGTTAAATTGACTCACCTGTGAAATATTACTGAAGTTTTATAGGCTGGTCATCCTGATTTGAAATGTCTAACGTAAGGTAAAGATTAAGTAGAGTGAAAGATAAAATGAGTGATGAAAAGAGATGATGAACTTATTAATTGTTTAAAACACAACACAATGGTGAGACATACAGGTTCTTAATACCTGTATGTGTCATCCTGTGACATCCTCCCTCTCTACAGAGAAATGTCGTCCTCGACATTTGAAAAAAAATAAAATGAAATGATAACTATTCATTAAGTTTACCCGTGTTAATTGCTACCATTCCTCCTCCTCTTTAGAGAAATGTCGCCCTCGACATTGCCACGTAAAATAAAAATAAAAAGAATTTACCATCCCTACTTATACATACACCATACTAGAACTATGTCTAGTATAAGTACGACTACTTACCATATGATACATATATCTTTCAGACATATGTAGTTACATGTATATGTTGCATACTAATACGTTACTTACATGGAGTAACTGTACCACACATATATAGCACCTCGTATCTAACACGGTCCTTATTACATTGTATTACTTACTTTAACGTCACACATTATGACTAAACACAATATAAAAACAGTATGCACATTATGAAATATATTTATTTATTATTTATACAGTCAATTACACAACAAGCAAATACAATATAACTCACAGTTATACTTTATGCTTCCGCTGTGTCCTGCCAGGATCACCATTGTCGCCGCCTCATTAAGGGGGGTAGGGGGATGGGTTGAAGTTATAACAAGATTTGTGGTTCTCTGTATATCTGAATATATGTACTTTCTTTTACAAGATAAATATAACAGAATGTGAAATGGCAATAACTTCTGTCCTTTTTCTACTAACTGAGATGTTCAACTGCGGCGCATGATTTTCCCGCCAGGTCAGTTGTGTCAAAGGCTTAATTTACTCACCTGTGAAATATTACTGAAGTTTAAAGTGGTCATCCTGATTTGAAATGTCTAACGTAAGGTAAAGATTAAGTAGAGTGAAAGATGAAATGAGGGATGAAAAGAGATGATGAACTTATTAATTGTTTAAAACACAACACAATGGTAAGATATACAGGTTCTTAATACCTGTATATGTCATCCTGTGACACTTGTTTAACTTTTGAGACACTGATATTTTTGTTTCATTTAGATTCAAAATATTGAGACCCTGTAGTGTTTTTGTTCTG